>JAOTQQ010000003.1:2816552-2858813 GCA_026546715.1 Gallinago undulata | reverse complement strand
CGCCCCTCAAGGCCCCCCCCCCCCCCAGTTCCTATCATGAAAAGTTTCTTGGCAAACAGCTTCAATTTCCCGTTGATTTATTTAGGCACCAGACCAGTGAATTTGGCAGCTGGCCCCATGTGCATATCCTAGCCCAAGCAGGTAGTTTTGTCACTGTGTTTTGGGTGACGGTGGGGCAACCCTCCAGCAGCACAGCAGGAGATGGTCGCAGGGGTGGGTGCCACCTCCTCAGCTTCATCTTTCCAGCCAGGGAAGTGTTCCAGGTCCCTCTGCTCTCCAGGAAAAGCATGTTTATCTTGGCCCTCCTCTCCAAAGAACTGGGCTGTGGGGCCACAGGAACTGGGTAGGCAGGTTCAGGGAGAAACAACCACAAAACATGGAGGGCTGAGTGAAACAGACTGCTCTAATTTAAGGCTGGCCAGCAGTGCTGTCTCTGGGGGGGACTCCCTCCAGTTGTCTGGGTTGGTTTTGCTGTGGAAAGTTCCTCTGCTAGGGGCGGCTGTCACTGTCCTTCCTTCAACCCCAGCCTCTGTGTCACAGGGAATAAATGAACTCCAGGCTCTGTCTTTAATAAAACGCACAGCTCCAGCTTTTATTTCCCCTCTCTCCCTCAGGGCGATTTCTCCTGGCAGAGGGAGGGAAAGAAATAAATGCATGTTCCCCTTGTGTCTGGAGATAATTGGGCTTCGGTCATTATATCCCAAGCCAAAGGTTGCTCTCTGATGGGTTCAGCCCGAGCCTGGATCTGAGCTTGTTGGTGAATGCAAAAATTTCAACATCTGACCCGTCCCAGACCCTGGCGAGCTCTGAGTCAGGCTGTTATATACTAACACCCTGCTCAAATCCATTTCTAATTGTGATAACTGAGCCATGCCGAGCCTGCACAGCATCTGTTCCAAGACTTCAGCCCTACCATATAGCCTAAATTTATCTTTGGGTTGAAAAGCTGCTGCCTTTAGGCTTTTTACTCAAGAGTGGGTTTGGCTCTGCCGGCCACTCTCCCTGCACAACATGACTGTTGTGCAGACCTTTAAGCTTCCACCAAACGTATGCATGGTGGTGCCAGGTTGCTGTTCCATCGTGCCTGGGTTTAGTTAATGACGGGCACAGGGACAGCAGGGTCCCTGGCTGGGATAGCTCATGGAAAGTTCATGGATAGCTCATGGGAAGGAATTGAGCAGGGAGAGGAGCACTGCAGGGCTCACACCAGCCACTGTCTCCTAATTGTCCCAGGTGCCTGCATGTGGATCTGGCCACTCCAGGCTGATGCCAAGCAGCAGCAAGTGCCAGGACTCTAGAGACACTTATTTTTCTCTATGTGGTGTTTTGTTTTGTTTTTTAATATTTAATTCTTCTATTGCAGGGAATGTCTCCTGCCAGCAGTAATGCCCCAGGGAGAAAGCTGTGGGTCAGGAAGCAGCATGAGAGAGGTGACCAGACCCCGCTGCCATCCAGGCACTGGTGTAATGCTCCAGCTCCTGGTGACGTGTTGTGGAGTGAGCATGTCCCCCTCGGGGACACCAAGCAGTGGGAGAGGAACAGCCATGGTGGAGCTGGTCCCAGCCCAGCCATCTGCCAGGGCTGAGGGATGAAAGCACTCTAATAAATGCCTCTGGCAGGATAAGCTGTGGACAGAACCCCAGGAAAAACCCTACGCTGTTCTGTTTTTACAGGGCTGCTGCCAAACTTAGAGCTGTGTCATCTGTCAGAGCAGTATGTTCTCAGGGAGAAAAGGAGAAGAAGTTGTTGTCCTGAAGGATCGGGTTGGCTGTGACCACAGGAGCACACTGAAGCCTGTAGCAGGGAACAGGATTTATCCTGGATGATCCTCGTACCAGCAGGGAGCTTGCACCGGGAATACACAGGGACCATGATTTAATGCGTTGTGCTCTGATGAGCACAGGTCAAGGGCAGGAGATATTAAACAGGGCTGTTCACATGTAGCCAAAGTCCTCCCAGCAACACCTTAGTGTGCAGATTTTAATACAAATCTAACAGCGATCCTGGTTGTGATGACTGGGATAAAACTGCGTGCTTCAGACTTTATTGGTGTTTAACCCTGTGTGGGTAAAACCAAGTCAACATCTGGTTGCCAGTGGGAGGCAGAGGGCACTTCTCAGTCTGTATTCCATCCTGGGTGAGGTTTTGCAGTTCCCAGCCATGAAAGTGTGGGTAGGACCTGGCAGAGTGTGGCAGAGTTCACTCAGCCTCGCAAAGGCCCTCGGAAAGTAGCTGGAGAAAAAAGAAGGGAAAAGAAAAAAAAAAAAAGAAGTCTTCCAGTTTCGTTATTTTTACAACCTCATTTTTCAACTAGTCAGCACAACTTGGGCTGAGCCTCTGCCAAGGAAAACACACCATGATTCTTGCTCGGGGCTCGCCTGTGATTTCCACGGGAGCGGTGGGCCTGGAGGGGGGCTGGTTGGGGCTGAGATCCCACACTTTTTTGGGCTGCCCTGGAAGCGTGTCCTGCCTTCGGACAGAGACAACGCTGATGGGGTATCGGCTGCTCTCCTGGGGTTTCCTGAAGTTCAGGAATCTGCAGTAGCCCCCCTGACAATGTTCACCTTTCTTTAAAATAATTTCTTCCTGGATTAAAAAAATAATCTGTTTTCCTTCCCACATTAGACCGTGAGACTCAGAAAAACTAATGGCGAAAACTGTGCACAGTAACTGTACGAAGCATCGGGGAACACACAGGAAAACCTGCTGGAAGAAAATGGGAGAGTGTCTGTGAGTATTGTAAGGGGGTGAGACCCCTGCGTGACAGGTATTGTTGTAACAGGGAGAAAAGAAAATGCAGCAAGGAGAACATTTCATCACTATGTAAAGTACTTCTAACTCTGTTTTTAAAGCTTACTGGAAACATAACTGGAATAACAATGGACAGGGGCTGGTGGGCTGCTAATGGCAGAAATCTGCTACGTGTGTGGTCAAAATGCAGAGCCTGAGGAAGGAACAGGTATGTTGTCCTTTCAAGGAGACCTGATTCAGCTCAGGTGAGTCTGAATTTTGTTAAAGGATCAGAGCATGTTTTGGGTAGAGGGAACGGTGCTGGATTAACTGCATCTGGTAATTAGGCTGTGATCAGGGCGGCCACTCTAGCACTTCCCAGTGCAGGCAGGACGTGGGTAAAAAACCTGCTTCAAACCAACCCTCGGGTGGCCCTTCTTCATGGCTCTGCAGCTTGGAAATGCCCGTGGCATTTTTGGTACCTGCAAAGCCTGAGGCGGCGGAAGGAGAACGAGGTGCAAATCTTGGTTTGAAAAGACAAATGCTGCCTTTCCAGAGACCCAGAGGGGGGTAGGGAAGCTGAGGAGGAGGAGAAGGAGGCTGGGGGTCCTAGCCATGGGCAGAGAGGGGCGACGCTGTCCCCCACGCCGCAGTGACCCGCAACGTCCCCCCATCCGCTCCCTCCCCGCCCTGTGTCCGTAGGCCGCCGCCAGGGGGCGTCCCGCAGGCGGAGAGCGGCGAGGGGGCGGTGCCGGCGCGGTAGCGTAGCACCGCCCCTTGGTGAATAGCGTCCCCTACGCGGGTGGCGCAGGGGCTGCCCGCTGCTCGGGGAGCAATGGACGGGCTTGGGGCAAGCGCTGCTGGGGCTGCCGCCGCCTCCCGCCCCCTTCACTGCAGCACTCATATCAGTAACAACAGTTGGTGAAAGGGAGGGCCCAGTTGCCTTCCTGGCAGGAACGCCAGGATGAGGTTGCATCCCCTGGCTGTTTGGGATGGGCAAAAGTCACCCAAATTTGGAGGGGTAACAGAGCGCCTTTTGGGGATCTGCTGCAGGGATCAGCAGGTTTCGCTGCATCATCCTGGTGTCATGGCTGTCCTGTCAATCTGCCAGGCTTTGGGGTGATCAGTGCACCTCCTGGGGTTGCTGCAGGAGGTGGAGTTTGTCCCCAGGGTGATAGATGGCGAGAGGTGGCATACATCTTCCCCGGGTGAGAGAAAGGCTCTGCAGTAACAGAACTGTGGTAGGACATGGTCTCTCAGATAAGCGGTATTGCATTTTTCCTTCTGACCCTTTAAGGTCCTGCAAACACGGTGCCAGGGACCATCTCAGAGCAGCACAGTCCCAGAGCCACCATCCCATCCTCAGTGTCAGTGAAGCCCAGCGAGGAATCATCACTGTCCGCTCTCAGTACAACAACTGAATTTCCATCCTTGCATGGAATCCTCTTTGCATGCATCCTCTTTCTCAGCTTGTTTTTGGAAAGGAAAGCGCTTGCTGGTGTATTTGCCTTGGAAGCCCAATGTTCATGTAGAGTTTAAACCTGGATTTTTAAAGCCTCAGTTTTGCGGGATCTGCCACAGACAGTGGGAAGTTGAGGATCCTGCTAACAGCAGCAGGAGGGGGTCATCTGCAGATTGGCAGCTCTTGCTGTGACTTCTGCTTCCTCCAGGAGCCTCGTGTTTGAGCAGCGCTTGCTGGTAGATAATACAGATTTCTCACCAGGTTACTAAATTTTGGAGTTCGCTAGCAGGGACTTCCCTGCATGGTGCTCGGCAAAGTACCAGCGGGGATTTACATTTTTACTGCAAAGGCAGACCCTGTGCCCCTGCCAGGCTCAATGAAAACCTCTCAGCCAAGCTTGGCTGCTCAAGGACCTCAGGTGTGCCTGTACGTGGGGGTCCCCTTTCCCAAGGACAATCCCTGCCAGTGGTGGTGGGTGATTGGCTGGTGGTGATTCCTTCCCACTGAAGGCTATTTGATGTGTGACCCAAAAAGAGGGAGCATTAACCCTCTGTGAACAGCACAGGTCTACAGCACTGAATGTACTCACTCTTTCCTGATAAGAAAAACACTAATGAGCAAGGAAAAAAAGATACTTGAGGATATAAGATCATTCTTTCTTATTTCTTTACTGGCAGGTCTCGGGCTCCTCGCACACCGCTCTCCTACCTGCCTGCTAAGAAATGCCTGATTCGGTGTTTGCATTGTTTTTCCCCAAGTTGCAGGTTTTGGTCAGTGAACTGATCCACCCTGACAGAAAGGATGGCAGGCAGTGGAGCACATAGCCCCACGCAGGTCACCCAGAAAGCAGCTCAAAGACAGCCTTAGCCTCTGCCCTCCCTGTACTCCAGCAGGCCAGCCCTGCTGTCTGAAGCAATTTGGCAGAGGGCAGGAGTGCAGATTGGGCAGAGCAGATGTTCCTCAGGCTGGCATTGTGCTGGTTTAGGTGGGATAATGCATCTTTTGTAGCCTGATTACTCTCAGGTTGGCTTCACTGAAGGAGACAAACCCAGAGAGATCCTATTCATCTAAGCAAAGTAAGAGGTGCTGTTTTCCGTTTGCCAGAAATTCAGGAAGGGGTACGGAACCAGCCCTGAGCGCTAGAACAGAGTAATTGAAGCTTTAACACCCACCTATAACCATTTCAGTTTTAGGCGATCGTGCTTTGTGGGGCATACCTTCAATTTGGTGGCTCAGGGATTTGCAAACAGTGAGTCATAACTCCCTGGGGTCAAAAATGCAGCTGCTGAGGCACCAGGCATTGAAAAGTGTTGTCCAAGATAAAAGCAAAGCAAACCTCACTGCCCACACACCCTTATCCTTCAAGGCTGAGTATCTTTGTCACCCTCTTTGAAAACATGCGCGCAAAATTATACAGACTTCTCACGGTTGCCATTGATACAGAATTTACTTCTCCTTTTAGAGCAGATGAGGGGATTGCAAAAAATCTGTGACTTGAGAGAGTTGAGGCAGATAGATCTGAAGCTATTGTGCAGCAGCCTGTGCTTGCTGAGAGGTAGCTGGCATTTGAGGAGGGAATTGCTCTGCAGGAGGATCTTAGAAGAGGTCCCTGGGCACAGGACAACCCCTGGCCTTTCACACTGAGGGTGGACCTGTAGATCCCAGAGATCATGCATGCAGCCAGTTTGGTTCCAACCATGGAGCACCGTCTTTGGGACACCTTTTGGCACTGACTCATTGCTAAGGAGGAAGCAACCTGAGAGTCACCTGTCCCATAAACTGCCCCACTCACAGTGGTCACGTGGCGCCAGGTTCCTGTCCCATGACACATTCTGGGTACAGGAACAGCATGACACGGCCACCTTTGCCACAAAACGCCAGGCTCACGTGGCTGGTCTACCCCATCATGCAACTCCCCATGCAGAGAGGAGCGGTGGCACGCAACCTGTGGGTCCTGCAGAGCGTTCCAGGCACTGCCAGCCATCAGCCTGTCCTGCCTGTCCCCATGGCTTCAAAGCCACTAGTGTCATGAGCTGAGAGGTCTTGGGCACACCAGACCTTCACCATGAAGCCTTCGGAGCTTGGTAAGTAACAGCTTGCAGAGCCTGCTGCTTTGGTAACACAGTGCTCTAACAAAACCTTGATTCTTGAAGAAAGGCCAGTTCTGCAAAGGCCTATGCAGTTCTGCGTTGGCTGTGGGCACCTCTCTCTGTACCTATTTTTATACCATTCCTATAGTTTAAAAAATCATTCAGAAATGTCCGTGTTTAGAGGGACCCAGATCTGACAAAGTAACTGACTCACTCTGGCCTTGGGGAAGTTACTTCACTCCCTGGATCATCTTGTCCACTTGAGTACTGAGAACAATCATATGAAATTACCCGGCATACCTCCAACGCAGCTGTAAAAAATTAATTAGCTGGTATTTAGCACAGGCTGTAAAAGTGGGAAGGTATTGGTGGTGTTGGAGAACCTCTGTAGGTGGGGAGGCCAGCTGGGGGTCCTGCAGGGGCCTCAGGTGATGGTCACTATTTGTGTGACAGCCTCTTGGGATCACAGTCATAAATAGGATGTAGGTGCCTCTCTGCCTGTGACCCCAAAGTCTGGACCATCAAAACACCCCTTTGCCTTTGACACTTGAACTTTCCAAGGGCTTTGGCTTCCACCAGTCCAGGATCCAGCTAACTACAGTGGTGCCAAATGGGTAAGCGCAAAGCTGTGTGGTGCCACCATGACCCAGCAGCATGGGGTTGTTTCTCCCTGCCTGTCTTGCCAGGGCCAATGTAGGTAGTTGTCTAAGGGGATGTCCTCTGCACTCAGCATGTTGTCCATAACCTCTGTAGGAGGCTGACCCAAAGGTAGAGCAAGAGAAAGATTTGGACCTTCACAATCTCAGGGAGTGAGCTGGCATCTAAGGGAAGGTGCCAGCATTGCCGCCTCCCAGTATCAAAGGGATCACAACCCTGCAGTGGTTTTGTGGCTCTGGCTGTTGAGCAGGGGGAAGCTGTTGAACAAGTCCAAAGCCCTGTCTGGTGTGAGGGGAGGTGGCAGAATCAGGCTTTGAAGCACTGCAGGTCAGCCCCCACCCACTGTGTGGGGCTAAGCATCAATGGCCAAATTTAGACCCTTTATCAGAGCTTTGTTTTCTTCAGATGTTCAACCTCCAGCAGATGCACTTTATCAGTGAGTACAGAGGGTGGTAATCCCTCGCACTATATGCAATGTCCTCTGCACCTCCACAGAAGCTCAGATTTATTGGAGATCTGCCACGAGATAACGTGACTGCAGTTGCTTCCTAAGGTTGGTATCTGGTGATCAAGTCTTGTCCAGAGCTAGCTTTTTCCTTTCATGTGTTGCTGCTGTATGATTTAGAAATCAGCGGAGGGTTGCAAAGGTGAAGGCATTAGCAGATTACCAGAGTGGTATTTGTACTGCAGGCAGGGATTAGGGGGCAGGCAAAAGACTCTGGCTGTACCCTTGCCAGTGGAAATGCATATGTGGTGATGCAATAGCAGAAGATTTCTAGTGAACAGAATGCCAGCAGAAGCAGGGCGAATCTGCTTTGGACAGGATAAATCGAAGGGTGACAAAGCTTGGAGTACAAAAGCAAGATATTTGGGGTTTACTGCATTTTAGTTCCCCTTTTTCATTTTAGTAAGTTAAATCATTATAATGATAATTTGAGGAAGCTGGTCTGGAAAGCCAAAGGTGACAAGAGGAGAATGCTGCATAGCTAGATGAGAGAGGACAGCTTTGTGTAAGGATCTCTGGACAGTCGGTTTTCACTGGGCAGTACAGCCACTGTGGGATCTCACTACATCTTTCTGGGCAGAGGGGGAAAGGAAAGTCCCAGAACTGTGCCCAGTGATGGGGAGGAGGGAGCGCAGGGCTCTGAAGAGCTGAAATATGCTGGATATCAGAGGTATGAGCAGGCTTTTCCCAAGCTTTCAATGTCCCAGATGGACAGAAGTGGAGAGGCTGTGTGTCCACAGGAAGAGAATGAATGTATTAGGTGCTGTGGGCAACGTCAGATATTTACAGCTGATTTCGAGGATTTGTAGGTACCACAGCTCAGCCAACATGCTCCCTGGACCTCTCCACAGGCCCTTCCAAAATCACCAACCAGCAGGTGTTTTGTATCCTTGCTATTTCTGGTCAGTGTCACATTTTATGGACTAAGAAGAGAAAGGGACGGTCCCTTTTGGTCTAAGGACAAAAGCAAAGAGATGGTGTAAGACATATTATGTTTTATTGTCTCTAATTGGACCAGAAAGATTCGTAAACAGAGATTAGATATCACAAAGGGACGAAAATCAAAGCTGGAAACATTCTTACTTCCTGGTTTAGATGGATGAGTGCAATGGGTTGAGGTTTCTGTACTGGAAAATGTCTTAAGACCTGTCACTATAACCTTTAGGGATGCTTACATGTATGAATGTCCCTCAAAGGCAGAGAATGGGTTTCTTCAGAGCAATGTTTGTGATTGGGAACGATTGGCACTGGGTTTCAAATTGATCAATTTTTAAGAGCTTTCATTGGGTTTTGATATTATCGTGCGAGGAATATGGTTTTCTTCACAGGCTACTGAAACTACATGTGCTAGGCTGCTCCCTGCACCACACTCTGTTTTTCCCACGTGTTTATTCTGGTGGAGAGGTGTGTGGTGTGTGTCTGTATGGCCAGGCAAAATGCAAGAGCCACAGTTCCATACTTCCATTTGCCGGTTTCTTACCACTGTCTTTATACTTTCATTCTGCCACTGTGAATGTAACTCTCATCAGTGCCAGAAGACCGGCGTCCAGCCCGAATAGCAAGGACCTCTCTGCTGACACTGGTCCCACCGAGTGCCAGATTCATGTGTTCTTCAAGGGAGGCAGGATCTTGCCTCTTCAGCCTGAGAAAATGCTGCATTCCCACAGAGGATCAGAAACTCACCATGGACAGGTATTGCATGACACAGCTGTTGGTCATGCCAAAAGAGCTGGCAAGTGACATGGGAACTTGGTGCGAAGTGATCCTCTGCCTGACAAAGGTATGTGAAAGATGGTACCAGGATCGCTCAGCGGTAGAGGAGGAAGGAGGAATTTCACCCACAGTTTTTGATTGCATTTCATATTGTGTAAAAAGAAAAGAAAAAATGACAAGAGAGCTAAGGAACACTCTGTAACTCACCATTAATTTCTGCTCATAACACCCCAGCATGTGGGTCTCCCGTTAAAGGAAAGGGACTGAGGCAGCAAATGCTCTGCCCCACCAGCTGCTGATGTGTCCCACAGTCCCAGGGCTGAGCTGAGAGGACACGTTCCTCCCCATCCAAAGAAATCAGATGTGTTTGGGAGGGTTTCCTCTGTCATTTCACTCATCAAAGCTTTTCCTCTTTTGTCCAGTCCAGGTTTCAACTGGTACCAGTTTCTTCTGCAGCTCTTTGCATCGAATGGGGCACCTTAAGAGCACTAATAAACAAGATGTCACCAGCTCCCCTCTCTTACGAGATGGATTGGTTACAGTGATACAGTCCTGCAGACAGAGAAATGAAGATAAACAACTGGTAATGAACTTTCCGGCACCATATGAGGAGAGCCCAGCAGCCCTGGCTCCCTTTCGCCTTCTCTTAGTCTGCATTTCAACAATTTAAACCAGCCCAAGGACCAGTGGCCATCTCCTGCCTCACCCACCCCTTCCATTGCACTAAGTTGACAGAAAATTTATCCATGCTGTGTTTGTTGTTAGTTTTCAGCAGATTTAGTGCTGGAGTGACTTGGGGCAGGGTGAGGCAAGAGCTGTCACTGGCGTAGGGCAGAAACAGCGTGACAGTGAGTGCCTGACATGGTCTCAGGCTGGGCTGCCTTTTGGAGTGGAGGTGGCTCCAGCTGCAGGCAGCACATAGGCTTCTCTGGTCAACAAAGATGCTGAAAAGGGCTCAGGCACCTTCACCACCTTATCTGACTTTTCTAAAGCAGGACACCCTGCCTGCTCTCTGGCAGATGCTCCTCAAAAGGGATTCTTGCCAGGCCCCATAGATAACAACTTCAACGGCACACTTGCCATCGCTCTATTGATTTCAAACTGCTTTGTGAGCGTTAATGAATCAAACCAACATCTCTCCGAAGTAAGCGTTCCAGGTGACACATGGGGAAACCGTGTTATCCTGCAGAGGAGGTGAGCAATTTGCCTAATGATGTGTGACAGATTTGTCTCAGGACAGAAGGAACGACAAAGGTCTTCTGACTGCTGGTTCTGCCATCCCTCTGCAAGCCAGCCCGTCTCAGGGCTGGAAGCAGTCTGCTGTATACTGCTTCTTTTTAACGTAGCTATAACTTGCTTCATTCCTTTTTCCTCTTTAATTAGCTCTATAAATACTTTTTTCTTTCCTTGGTTGCTTTAGTTTTTGCTTTCCTGAATTCTCAAGTTAATGAAACCCCCATTACTCATGTGACTTGGATGAACAGAACATTCAAATAATTGCTGAATAAGAAAATGAACTTGCTGCCAACATGCAGAGTAGAAAATATGGATTTCTTTTGCACCAGCAGTATGGTTATTATCCCATGTATTAAGGTGCTGGAGAGTTCACATAGTCCTAGTTCACCTGCCTGCGTTATTGGTTTGGAACTGGTTATTGCCTGATTAATCCACTTGAATACATCTTAAAATTGTCATATTTTACAGTCGTTCATTTTTTTCCAAACAAATGCTGTTGCTGCTATCTCACTGCAGATTACAGCTGCAAATAAAAGATTCCAAAAAACAGATCTGTGCCCTTCTGTCTCCTTTATTTTTGAACACACAAAGCGGGACAATTTCTTTAGTTGTTTCCTGCTCTCAGAGCTCTGAGGAAAGGCCAGCGGCTGTGGCTGTGCTGCGGTGCAGACATCAGCTCCGGTGTGATGGGAGGATGCAGAGAAGGCAGGTGCCTTCCTACCTCCACCTTCTGCACCCACTTGGGCATAGCGGCTTGCGTGGTACCACAACCAACACCCGGACTTCCCACGGGTGTGCTCAGTTGGGCCTCTCCTAGAATCACAGAATCGTCTGAGTTGGAAGGGACCTTTAAGATCGAGTCCAACCATCAGCCTAACACTGTCAAGCCCACCACTAGACCATGTCCGTCAGCACCACATCTACTCATCTTTTAAATACCTCCAGGGATGGTGATTCCACCACTTCCCTGAGCAGCCTGTTCCAACATTTGATAATCCTTTTGGTGAAGAAATTTTTCCTAATATCCAATCTAAACCTCCATGTCACCATGTCAGGCCATTTCCTCCTGTCCTATTGCCTGTGACTTGGGAGAAGAGACCAACCCTCACCTCGCCACGTCCTCCTTTCAGAGAGGTGTGGAGAGTGATGAGGTCTCCCCTTAGCCTCCTTTTCTCCTGGCTGAACCACTCTGCCTCTCTCTGCCACTCCCTATAAGACGTGTGCTCTAGACTCTTCACAGCTTCGTTGCCCTTCCCTGGACCCGCTCCCGAATCTCATTGTCTTTCCCGTAGCGAGGGGCCCACGCCAGCTCCCGGTTGCGGCAGGAGGCGCTGGGCCCCACAGCCGGTACAGGCCACCGGCCAGCCGCGGCCTCGGCGACCCAAGATGGCGGCGGTGAGATGGTGGTCACGTGACGCGCTACCGCTCTCCAACCCCCTCCGCTGGCTGCCGGGCGGCGTGTTGACGTCAGGGCCAGCAGGCGGGCCCCCGTGACCGGAAGTTGTCGGGGGGGAGGCGGAAGTGAAAGCGGGGAGGCGGTTGGGCCCATTAAAGCCGACCGAGGCGAGCGGGGGGGTGGCAGTGAGTCTCGGGTGGGCGCCGCGGCACACGTATCAGGTGAGGCCTTGCGGAGCGCTGGAGTCGTGTCTCTGCTGGGGGGGACGGAGGTGGAATCGCCTCACACCGGGGCCTGCGGTGGGGGGGTGGCGGCGGCGGCTCCGCCCCGGCCCACGGAGCCGCCGGGCGGGGGGGGTGCTGCCGGGGCCCCCCTCCGCAGGGGTGGGGGAGGCGCTGCTTTGGTGCCCTCCGGGCGGGCTCCGCCACCGGGGTCTGGCCCGCCGGGGAAGGGCGGTGTTTGTCTGCCCTCCTATGCCGAGCTCCCCGCCGCCGTGCCGGGCCCGGCCTATCGCTGCTGCCGGAACAATAGAGCTGGGCCGCGGGAGTCTCCCTGGGAAAGGGCCCCTCCGCACATCGCTGCGGGAGTGGTGGTGGTGGGGGCCGCAGGCCTTTCCCGAGATGCGTGGGTTTTGAGGTCTTTGTCGGAGCCTCTGCTCCGGCGAGGTTTGAAGAGGCCCGAAGTGGTACCTCCTGGGGAAGAGAGCGTATTGTCTGTGACATGTGGTGCTTCTGCAGCTTCTTCTCAAAGCTTGAAGAGGCTTTGGGGCAGCTGGTGGCCGAAGATGGCCTGAGTGCTGGCCTCTGGGGAGGTGCTGGGCCGGGGTGGTGAAACGCTGCTCTAGGTGGTCGGTGGATATGGCTTTTAAGATGAGCAGGCTGCCCTGGGAGCAATTAATGTGACAAAACAGGCGGCTGAAGAGACTGGCAGTTATTGCGAAAGTAGCTCTCCGCGTGTGTAAAGCCTGAGTCAGTTCTAAGAAGTATTAGAGTGGATGTTAGAAGTACTTCTAGCTGTGAGTGTGTAATAAGGTAAATTAAATGATAGATATGTTAGTAGTCTCCAGGTATATATAGATTAATAAGTATGGAAGTAACTAATTGCTTTCCTTAATACAACTGAACTGTCTTCCCTGTAAGTAGAAGGACTATTTTAGTAGTAAAACAGCTTAAAAAAGCTTTCTTAATCTGAAGTAAGATAGGTAACCTCGACATCAAAATGAGTATGTCTTACCCAGTAACTCCAAACCCTGGAATTCTCTGTATTACCTCCCTGAAAACTAAAAGTACTTGCTGATAAGCAAAGGTGTTGTGATATGTATGTATGAGGTTTTTTTATACATAAACTGAGGACACATGACAGAACAAAGTCCTCCCAACTGTAAGCAGGCTGTTCTTTGTTTAACAGTTGCCAATAGGGAAGCTTTAAAGCTTCCAGTTCTTGCGACTGGCTGGCCAGCTCTGGCCTGTGCCTAGCACTTTGTGTTCCAGTATGGGAATTGGGGCTGGAAGAAATGGAGAACTCTCATCTTGGGGGAATGGTATGTAACCAGCTGTGCCGCAGTGTTTGGCTGGCTTTATTTTAAAGGCTTACTTGTGGCTATACCATGTTCACAGGTTGCAGTGGTACCAGTAGTGTGTGATAGAAGCTGCAGCCTTGCTGGGCTTCCAGTGGAGCCAAGCTGCTGGAGCCAATGTACCCTGCTCTCTCAGTAGCTGTATTTGAGGTTAAAGTGGGTGGAGTCATTTGAATATTCCTTGTTAAATAATCAGGGCTTCATCGCTGTACTTATTCAGGAAGAACAAGTATACTTGTCTTTTTTTTTTCCCCCCTCCCCCTTGTGACTTCCAACAGCTGACTGAACACATGACTTGCCCTCCATGAACTAATGAGTAGGCCCACCATGCTTGGCCTGAGTCCTCAGAATCCAAAGCAGCTCTAATACTGTTACTTTCAAGTGCTACCCCTTTTTTTTTTCTCTTGTGCTAGTATGTTAATGCTCTACTTCTGGTGTGGGAAAACTCTAAGATGGGGTTGATTGGAACCCTCAATAAGGAAATCCTCTAAAATCCAATGGCAGTTTCTTGCTCTTCTAGTCTGCAGTGAGAAATATAACTGATAAGATGGCAGGAAGTAGCTATGTAAAACTTTCCTCTTCCCTGTAGTGTCATGCAGAGGTCCATGTTCTCAAATACTCTACTGGTAGTTCAACATGGCACACTAAAAGTTGTAACTTAAAAGGCAAAGGTGCCAAGTTAAGAATTTAAATAGAGCCTTGCAGAGACTACAGTAGAGGCATCCTTGCCTTCCTACCAAAGCCAGTGAAGCAAACTATGCTGAGTAGCACAGGCATGTTACAACATTAACTGAAAGTGGAAAATGTACGAACTCTACTACAGACTTTCCTCTGAAATCACCTAGGGAAGATACTGCTTTGCTTGGTTTACTACCCTAAATAAATGTCTGTAGGCAAGAGGGCTACCAGATTCAATTTCTGCAGTACCTTCTTAAAGCTCCTGTTTTAAGACTCTTGTGTTGGAAGGTCATGTGAATTACCTGTTGGAGCAAATCTCTGGTGAAGCTTGTCCTTGAGGAAACATGACAATTACAATCAAACCATCTGTGCAAAACTATAAATAGCTTTGTCTCTAACATGTATGGGATTTTGGTCTGACTTCTCTGTGAAAATGAGACTAGTTTATGCAGAACTAAACATTTGGCTGTAAACAAAATTGCTTGTGCTTCATTAGGGTGCATTTTTAAATGCTGCATTGTGAGATAGGTGTCTGGCAAGTCCAGGTTTAGGAATAAGGGCTATGGAATAGGGCACTTGGATGTTTGCATTATCTAAAACTGGTAGATGTGTGGGCTCAGATACTTACTGGTAGCTGTCCCTGCTGTTATAATCATAGAAGGTTAGAGTTGGAAGAGACCTTAAAGATCATCTAGTTCCAACCCCTCTGCCATGGCAGGGACACCTCTGCTAGACCAGGTTGCTCAAAGCCCCATCCAGCCTGGCCTTGAACACTTCCAGGGATGGGGCATCCACAACTTCCCTAGGCAACCTGTATAATATAGCAACTTCTTCAGTAACAGAAATAAGCTGAGCATTTGATAAACAAGTAGAGAACCCTCACCTTGCATGCTGCCAGTGTTCCCTAATGTCTTCTGGCCTTCTCAGATGTGACATGAACTGCTCCTCAACCCTTGTTACTAGGGTCTGACAGACCTAAGATTCCCTTGCAGAACTGTAAAGTAATTTAAAGTGTGTGGTGTTGGTGGAAGGGAATCCGGGTAAGACCTTACCTAAATGCTGAACTTGGCCGGACACGAGCATGCTTGCTTGCTGCTTGTCTCACAGCAGTCTTGCATCCTTCAGATGCTGAAGTACTTCATCCTTGAACAGTATTGTTTTGATAATGGCAGTTTAATTGCCTGATGAGTTGGAGTTCAGTTAGCTTCCCCCTGCAGCTTCCTAAAATGATCTCTTCTAGTTGATGCATAACAGTCTGCCTTCAGACATAGTTAAGTTGTGACATTGGACTGTGAGGATAAAAAGGTCACTTTGTGAAGTGACAATCCAAACATGAGCTGTGCATCTCAAAATTCCCATTAGGTATGGATGATTAATTGAATGACAATAGTTAATATACCCTTTTCAGTTCTGTGGTTACCTGCTCTGTTGAAGATCGTATTTCCC
Source organism: Gallinago undulata (assembly GCA_026546715.1). Taxonomy (NCBI): domain Eukaryota; kingdom Metazoa; phylum Chordata; class Aves; order Charadriiformes; family Scolopacidae; genus Gallinago; species Gallinago undulata. The sequence goes on along the minus strand of JAOTQQ010000003.1, from coordinate 2,843,324 downwards.
TGTAAATGCACCTGTAATAAAACTTCCAAATGAGTGCCCAAGGTCAGTGACTCCACATGTGCTGCTCAGAAATAGCTGGCAGTGAAGGGATACCCCTCTATCACATGCTTGCTAGCTGGCTTCTAGCATGCTTGTTGCTTCTTGTGCTCTGTTTGTGGGGATGCAGTGTCGAACCCGGTGTGCTGCTGCATTTTCTGCTCGGTGGAGATCTGCCGTGGTGATGTCATTGTTGCTGTTAGCGCTGTTCCTGTGAGAGAGACTGCTCCTCCTCTCTGGTGCCAGCAATGAGCTCTCCGTCCATGGGGGAAGCTGTGTCAACACTGCTGTTGCTAACTCATGGTCAGTAACAAGGAGGGAAGCAAGCTTGCCAAGGCCACTGGAGTGTGTTGATTTGCAGCTAATCTCAAATAGCCTTGACTTCTCTTGCCAGGGAACCTTTTCCTGGGGCTGTGGCTGTTTTCACAGGGCAGTGAAACTTCAGGAGTGCTGCACTGCCTTTGAGATGGGATTGAAGTGTAAATTTGTGGCACAGATTCCTATTTGTATAACTTAAAGGCACTTGATGTACTGAGTGATTTGCTCTTGCCTCTCCAGTTTAAGCTGACTAAAATGCCAGTTTAATCTGACTAATTGTATCTAACTGTATTTGCCTGAGTTTCAAGAAGAAATTCCTAAATGAAATTGAGTCGATCTTTATATTGTCAATTACGGAAACAGTGTCTTTCTGGTATCTGCTTTGTATCACTTCATACTGTAACTTTGGTCACTTGACAGATAGGCCGGACTAGTGAAGTGGTGGACAGAAGTGAAGGCAGGCAGCTGGAGCTGCCCTCAGAGGCTGCCGGTCTGGAGTACCTGGACCTCGGTTGCTGGGGCTACCAGGTTATCTAATGAGGCTGTGCTGAACCCTTGATCTCTCTCCAGCTGGGAAGCAGCATCCTCTTGAAAGTAGCCTGCTTGGTGCTTGTCTCTCAAGTGGGCTGAGTCACTTGGCTCTGTAGCTCTCTTCCTCTCGTCTCCCAGACATGGATAATGGTGTCTGAAGTCCAGATTGGCACAGTGGTAACAGTGTCCCAAGCCTGAGCAGTGAGATTGTTGTAACTGAGGCATGCCTAGACCTGATCTCCTCCCCATCTGCCCCTAACAAGAAGATGCAGTTTACTGGCACTGCTCTCTTAATCTCACCATGTAAGTCATTTTGAGGGTTTTTTCAGTCCTTTGAGGAGCTTCATCAAGAGAATAGCTGAGCTGCTTAAGTACTGATGCAGGATCTGTGCAAGAGCTATGAGGGCATGAAGTATGAGTCTGAAACACAGTCTCCACTATAGGAATTCTTTGTTAGGCGCTGACTCAGCTGTCATGGCAAGCTACCTGTTACACTCCCATTCTGGGACTAGTACTGAAATACTTGTCCTTCCTGCTCTGCAAACTACATTAGCATGGAAAGAGGTATTGAGTGTGTGTAGGATCAGGAGTTCTGCTCGCAGATCAAGGTTTAGTTCTTGGATTGCAACCTGTCCCTAAAGGAAGCCTCTTCTCTAGAAGACTTATTATTGAGAACAAGACTTCCTGGAATAGATGTACAGGAGTAAGGTGTGGGGTTTTTTGCCATTAGTGTTGGTCTTGTACTTCTCCATGTCTACTTGTCTGATGGTATGGTCTCCCATCAGTATTGGTCCTATCTCTTCTATCAAGCTTCTGGTACTGAAGGAGAGACAGTGTTCACTCTCAGATCTGAATCTCAGGTGTAAGCTACAGGGTCTGGCAGGCCTTCTGAGTGCCATCATTTGACTTGAAGGCCTGAACCTTGGTCAAAGTCTCCCTTCACTTGTTTCCTGCCCAGCCTCTAGGAACTGGTGGAAGCTAGCAGCCAGGAGCAGATAAACAAGGCTTGTTTACCTCTGACAAAGTCTAATATCTGTGCTTTGCTTACCACTGCAAAGGTTATCTAAAACCTCCTATTTGTGTTTCTAAAACCGAAATCATGACAGGAATGTGTGAAACCTTAGGCAGCTGTAGACAAAACTAGAAATTAATCCAAGTACTTGAAAAACAGTCAGATAAGGTAAAGGTCTAACAACTTTACTGCTTCTTAGTGGCCTAGCTAATTTGCAGTATTTTGAATTTATCTGCTGTATCTTCTGGATAGAAGATTGAAACCCAGCTGCACCTGGCACTGTTTGATTTATAGAAAGTAATGGATGGCCTGCTGTAAGAACCATGCTGGGCTATTGGTATTCATGTAGGGGTTACTGAAACTGTTGGGTGGCTGTGTGCCAGAAGACTGACAGACATGACTGTATGACCCAGGCTGTATGGGCACTATAGCTGTGCTGCAGTTAGTAGTACAAGATTTATCTTGCTTGATTTGGCAGCTCTCCACCAAGGAGACCGTTCTGGTAGAGGCATGGCAACATGGAAGCTATACTGGTACAGCTGAAATGCTTTGCGTAGGCAAGGCCCTTAGTCAAGACACATGGCTTGTTGCCTAGTGTCTCCCAGCAGCCAGCAATGTGCTCAACTCTCCTCCCACATCCTGAGATTGTCTCCCCCAGGGCAGAATAGGGGAAGTTGAGCTTGCTCTGATAAAGGGGGAGGGGTGTTAAAGCAAGCATGCCTGTTCTTGTAACAGCTTGATCCTTGGGGAAAATAAACTGGGAACTACCTGAAATCCCATAGGATTTACAGGGCAACTTCTTCTTCCTGGAAGGTAAGGGCATAGCAATACTAATTCTTGAATGACAACATAACTTGAGCCTCCAGAAGAAGGGTGGGTGAAGATGTTCAGCCTGTTAGGACTTTGTATCTGCCCATCCCTGGGAGAAAGATACCCTGTGGTGTAAGGGGCCCTTCAGCTGTTGGAGGAACTGGTGGACAAATAAACTTCATAGCTGGAAATGTCCAGCTTTCAGTGAAGCTTCTGGGTATGGCTTTCTCACAGAGCTGTCTTTCTATAACCCAAAGACTTCAGTAGCCCTGGCTTTCAGTCTGGGAGTCCTGGTCTAGGCACTTTGTGGCATTAACTCTAAAAGGGCCTCCCTGTGTTCCTGTCCTGCAGTCTTCAAATACCTACTGCCTGATGGGGAGATGATGGTGATCATCCTCGGGTTGCTGAGGAGCAAAGTGATCCATCCAGGATGGCTGTCCAGCATAGCTGGCTGTGTTTCTGGGGATGCTTTCTGCACTCCCTTCCTTCTCTCCCTTGGCTCAGGGTGCTTATGACCTGGAATAGCCTACATGTGCTGCTGTAATCTTAGGTGAAGCAGCAGTCTAGGCGAAGTTGTGTTCCTGTAGATGGGAAGAAATGACTGGCAGATCTTTCCCACTGCTCCTAAGTGCACTGGTGGTGGCCTGACTAAACATGCTGAGACACATCTCCCTTGGTACTGTAAGAAAACGCATTTCTGTGCCTATTTTGTTCCCCCTTTCAAACCATGTAATCAAATCAACATGATATCTCCTCAAGATAAGGTGGCTGCTGTGATACCTAAACCCATAGAGATCTGTTTCTAAGCTTCATACCTTCCAGGATGTGGGGGTGGGGGCTAGTCCTATGTAGCTTGGACTTTTCTAAGGTAGAGTCACAACTCATAATGGCACCTTTAGAGCAAGGAACTTGTTCAGTTCCACATCTACTATTTAAATGTTGTGCAGGCATATAACAACTCTGATCTGGAGAAATGCCGGGAGGTGTAACAGGGCTGTGAATCAGTGAGGCTTGGACTGGGGAACTTGGCTTTAAGAGCTTGGGCTTTGAGCCTGACTGATCATGTGCATCAGTGCCTCTCAGGAATGCAGTGCTTTCCGAATCACAGCCCTAACAGAGCAGCAGCTGAGCTGAGACCTCGGGCAGGGCAGACCCCTTTTCATGTGCAGGTCCTGTGATTCCACTGCAGACATGGTTCCTTCTAGTGGCATTGCCTTTGCCTTCCCTGTGTCATCTGGACTCTCTGGCAAACTGGCCATTGCCATATTCTCTTCCAAGGAGCTCTTTGAGCCCTTGCCCACAGCAGTGATGCATGCTGGAGCCTCCAGGTAGGGACTGAGGGCATGCCTGGGAACTACCTGAAATCCTGTAGGACTGCAACTGAAAGGAATGTCTTCCCTAACACTGGCTCTGGAGCTTCCTTGATCACACCAAGAGCCTACTCTCCTCACAACTACTCCAAAGCTTTTATTTTCCAGCTGGGTTTCCTACACGTTTCCCCAAGCTGCATGTTGCTCCATCATTCTCTCTTTAGTCCTGAGCTGTCTTAAGAGCATGTTCTCCAAGAACAGGATGCTGCAGTATGTGTGCGGGGCTGGTGTCAGATCATCAGGTAGCCAGCTCACAGACCCAGTCCGTTGGCTGTTAGTGCCATGTTGCACCAGTTTGGTGCTCTCATTGAAGTAGTCAATGAACTGAGCTCAACGCCATGAGGCTGAGCTGTAGCTTGCTGCTGCTGGCTGGTTCCTGAGCTCCACTTGTCCTCCTAGAGCAGCTCCTCCAGCACTGGAGGCTGCAACTCCACCCTTAAAATGAGGTGGAAACTTACTGCAGACAGCTGTAGTCTAAAAATCCAATTCCTCTGGGATGCTGAAACATGTTTTAAGATTCTATTTTGATCTGAGCCATGTCAGCATGCTAGCAAGCATCTCGGTGCTAGGCTGTTCGTCAAGAAGGGAAAGCTTTTGGCTTAGGACTCTCAGGTGGGGGTGGGAGATACTGGGCAACCTACCTACACCTGACAACTTGCAATACAATGTTTTACACAAGGTATCAAAAATTAATTTGTAGCTGAGGCTCCCAGCTCCCTGAACAGAGGTAATTCCTGCCTCACAGGGCTGGCTGGGAAAGGCACCAACTGGACAGAAGCCTGCTCTTGGTGAAGCTGCAGTGAGTAGCAGGCAGCCTATCTGCTCTCCATAGGAGGGAACGATGAGCTGTGCTTGAGCTCTTGGCTGGGTACCAGCAGGAGGGAATATGTTGGTTAGAACTGCAACATAAATGTGTGGGGAGGAAGGAGGTGGAAAGCAGTTTTGAGATGCTACTGATACAGCAGCAGCTTCTGTGAAGCTGTCACAGGACTATCTTGCCAGCTGCTTTTGGTGTGGGCTTCACTTTAACTGAGTGCTTCTCTGTGGTGTATCAGTGAGGCCTGAAAGCACATCTAAGGCACCTTTGACTGTATGGACTGTAGGAGCCCATTGCTCTAAAAAGCAACCCATTTACAGAGAGCAGTTCTTGCAAGTTGTCAACCTGAATGGCAAGATGCTCCTAATTGGCTTTTTTAGGTGTGAAGCCAGCATGTGTCCCCACTAAATGTGAGACTTTCCTAGATGGGACCTTTGAGCCAGCTGGAGAAGCTGAGCTGCTGGTAGGCCTGTTATGGGAGTGGAAGAGAGTACTGTCCTGCTTGTGCAGCCCTTGTCAATGTAAGACTCAACTTGCTGTTAAAACTTAATGTGCTTCTGTAGCAGTCCTCAGTGCAAGGATGCTCACCTGTAGAGCACTCAGGTCTGGCAAGGAAAATATGCAGCAGCAGTCAAAAATCAAAGGTAGGCTTATTTCTGCTTTCTTCCTTAAAGGCAGCTCAGCACCTCATAAGCCATGTTTGTATGAAAGTAACGGCTCTGCTCATGGGCTGTTGTGTCACTCTCAGGAGAATGCCAGTGAGGGATGTTAAAGGTTGATATCCAGTGGTCTCAGGTAGGCATTCATGTTAAATTGCTCAGGCTGTTGCTTGTAGCTTAGCATTAGCAGACACCTTGTTAACAAGGTCTGTGTGACCAGGTAGTTGGAACCAAGCTGCTGCTGTTAAATTGTATTGGTAAAACTCGTTCAGCTCCACCTCGTTCCTGCTGCAACTGCAGATAGAGGCTTCGGCACAAAGAGTGCCTGGAACCTTTGGGTGCTCTGCAAGGGGGAACTGTGATCCTGGTCAATTAAGGACAATTGCAGACTGTCTGCCCTTCCTCGGCATGAGGCCTTGCATTTTCAGGGTAGCTGAACTGAAACAAATTCATGTGTCTACTCAAAGCCTCGGCTAAACTTGGCTTGATAAATCACGGCAGGGTACAGCGTGACCATGGGGCAAGTGATATGTGCCAATCTGTTGGTGTGCTCCTGTAAGAACAGGATAAACATCCAGAGAGCATCTCATTTCAGTGGCTGAAGGTCTAAGCAGACACAACCCTCTGAGGTCCCAAACACGCTAGGGAAGTTGCTACTTCTGGGAAGAAACTGGTTCAATCTGAGCTGGTCCTGAATCATTCTTCCAGCTTCAGTTTCCTTGAAGAAATGCAGAACCATTGGGGGGGGAGGGAGGGAGAGGATAAAAATAGCTATTTGCTGTAGTACAGAGACTTAATGCTTTGCAGCCTCCCCCATGTGAGAGAACAGCGAGCAGAGGTGGTGTTTCTGTGTCGGAAGCACAGTTAGTTGCATTTCAGGACACTTTTTTCTGTATTCCAGGACAGAATCACAGAATCAAGGTTCTTCCAATGTTCAAGTGTGGCTGTCTTCTGCTCAGTCTGATCACTGGTGAGCCCATTGCAGTGTGGTATTCCCTATTGCAGTACTGCTGTGTCCAAATTGAGTCTCTCGTGGTTGGGTGTTTTTGCTAAAGGTCCTGTGATAAGAGTGAAGTGGGTGCTCTGCTTAGCAGCCACAGCACCCAGCACAGACTTGCAGTGCTTCAGGTTCAAATGTGGCTTAATGTGGAGCATCTTCTTACTCTGGTGCTACCTGCTGGGACAGGAAAGCAGAACCAGGTATTTGTTCTGGTGAGTTTAGTTCTGCTTGATGCTTGTTTTCCTACCATCTTGTGCCTTGTCAGCTTAGTGCTAAATATCACTGGAAATGGATACAAGGTGAAGAGGGGTAGTCCAACAGTCTTGCTTCAGTGTTAACTGTTTTTTAGTGGAAGGTGTGGATGGCAAAATAGTAGCTGTAGGAGCAGAGAACTCCTGGTCAAGTTCTTCTAGCCTCTGCATAAGCATGTTCTGGTTCTTGGTCAGGATTGTTACTCAAACAGTTTAATGACAAAGATACAACAGTTAAGGACTGCTCCAGCAGCTTGTCAGCAGGTTCAAAACTGGTATGGGTGTACTGCTGCTTAGGGAGCTGTTGTCTTATATGGAGGTGAGCTTTCCCACCCCCAAGGCTAGCTCCTTTTGAACTATCCATGAGCAACTTAACAGGGTGTTCCTATCACAAGGGCTACTTCAGTTAAAGGATAGCTAATCTAAGAGATCTGGCAGGCCATCAATGTGAGCTCCTGCTGTTCTTTGCTTATACCAACCAATGCCTGCATTGTGACTTGATGCATGTGAACATCTCTAAGGAATCCTTAACCACCCATTTCTGCTTTGAGTTAAAGCAGCTGTCTTCATCTAGCAAGTGAAAGGACAGTTGTAATGTACCCTGAAGCAACAAGGGAAGCCTAATTAGATTTGGCATAGGTTTTATCTGCTCCTGTGTCTGAAGAGCTGAAGCGCTGTGGAACTTCATAGGGACAGTTTTTTGACTCTTCCTTTCAGATGAGCTAAGGTGATAACACTACTATGGGAAAGAGGATGCTATAGCAGGGTTAATCTCATGAGGGTCAACATACTGTTGATGACTTGTTTGCTTAGAAGAATGGGCATTAAAAATTGAGTGGAAGGAATTGTCTCCTGTATTGGAGACAGCTGTGTCATTGCTTTGGCACCAGTTAGCCAGGAGGAGGAATGATGCTGACTGGTCTCCTGATTGACAGGAAGCTTCTGATGGCTCCTGAGCAGGGCTAGCTGGGTGTGTTGGTAGGCTGTTTTCTGAGCAGTCATGCAGGTGACCTCGCTCCAAGAGATTTTCCACAGTGTAAAACAGAATTTGTCTTAGATCAAATCTTAACAAACAGGTTTTTCTTCATGGTATCTCTGAGAAAGGAAGTGTTTGTTCAGAAATGCTCCTGGGACTGGATGTGAGCCCTGTGTGAGCTTGCACACTGCCATCTTAAGGGCTTATGTGACTCTTGCAGGATGCTGCTCTAGAGTAATTATGCCAAGTATCACAGAGAGACAAGCTGCATATGTAGTACAAAATAATCTTAGTCTTGGATACCACTGACTCAGCACTATCACAGTTTTGATCTCAGCTCAAGCTGAACTTGCTCTTCGCAAGAGCATGGGGGAAACCCTGCACAGCCTACATCTCAGCTCAGTAATCCAGTGTTTCATGCAGGTGTGACTGGAGAAACCCCTCAGGTGAGCTAACTGCTCCTTCAGGTATTCAAACCTGCTTAATCTGTGAGCTAAAGCTGTATTCTTCTTTGTCTCCTCTAGTTGGTTTTGTACTAGCAAGACTCACTAGAAATGAGATCTATGTAGCTTAGAGCATGTATGTGGGCACTATTTGTGGGACACAAAGCAGTAATGAATGTACTCAATGACACGTAATGTGAGAAACAGCCAGTGTTAACACAGGAATAATCATAAGCTGCCTCTTGACTTCAGGCAAGCTAGTCTTTGAGTTCTGAACCTGGCCCAGGGTTGGCTGCATCTTGTTCCACTGACACAGCAAATGGCATGCTGTAACCAGGATCAACTGAGGTATTTCTGAGCTTACTTGAACTGCAATGTGTGGATGCATCCTCTTCCATGAAGATGTTGTATTTGCTGTTGACTTAGCACGAGCTGAAGTCACCAAAATCCTTTGCATGGTGTTAAGAGACTGCAGTAAGGCTTTGTTTAGAGGACCTTTAGAGAGCACTAGTGTCTTTCACTTCCAGCACCTCAGCTTGTTAAAAACACTGTGGCTGGAAGCAAACATTGGAGGAGGTATGGTATCCTCTCCTTGGAGTAGTTTGACCCTTTGGGTTGCTTCATAAGAAACCCTAGATAGGAGAATGGGGATGTCTTTAATCCATCTAAATTGAAGATCTCGCTAGGACCAGTCGGACCTCTGTTGAGCAGAAATAGCTGCTTTAAGTAGGAGCTGCTGTTGGAGTCCTGCTCAGCCACACAGAATGTGATAAGGATAAAGGAAACTGCAAAGGTGGTGCTATAAAGAGCAATTTGATGTTACTTAAACTTGTAGGAGTTTCCTTCCCCAGGAAGGCTCCAGGAGATCAGACACTAGTACTTCCTCTAAGACCTGGAGATGTGGCTGCTTCTCTGAAGGCAAGGTCTCTTCTTGTACTGGGCAAGGAGTAACTCTGAAGTGTTGGTCTGTTCATACCTGTAAAGAGAAGGCTAATATAAGGGGACTTGGCCTATCAACTGACTGGGCTTCAAAGCAGCATTGATCAGACCTAGTAGAATGGTGTGGGAAACTCTAGGCAGCATCCACTGCTGGGCCCTGGCAAGACTAGAGCTCCTCACTGTCTCATGGCCCAAACCAAATACCAAGCTGAGGCAGCTCTTTCTGTGCTATGGCTCATATCCATTTCATCACCTGGGATGTCTCACCTGACTGGTGTTCATGAGGCAGTAATAGCCTTCTTTGCTGATGGGGTAGCCTGTCAGCTATGACAAGAAGGTATTGTCAGGTCTGACTCGGACTTCCTTCCCATGTCTGCAGGTGCCTGCTTAGCTGAGCAGCTTCCAAGGTGATGACACTTGATAGCAATTTCCCTTCCCTTCACAGTGGGATTTTGGTCTATGTTGAACTTGGGTGCTAAGCATCCAGTGTGTCTTAGTGTTGCAATTTAGGGCTGTGTAAATCCCTCCCTGAGCATGAGAGCTAAAGCCAGCTTGTCCAAAGCTGCTTTGAATACCAGGAGGCAGTGAGCTGCAGCAGCCGGTGGCAAGCAGTACTGGAAACACTGAGGAAAATAAAAGCAGTACATGCTGGCTTCTGGCACAGTCGGTTAAGGGCGAGTTGTTTTCCTCTGTCCTGAGGAAGTGGGTGACTCTCACACTGGACCTGAACCTATATAGATGTTTTCCAGGGCAGTTCAGTGTACACAGGTGTCTTTGAGCTGTTTCAAAGCTTTGCTTGCTCCATCTGGGCTGGTTGTGCTGCAGAAGTCTCTGGCTTGGCTAGCCCAAGTGTCACTTGTCCTATGTGCTTTGAAAACACAGGAGCTTACATGGTCTGTTCTCCCCATGGCTATAGAGAAGACAAGCTGTAGAGTGTGGATCTTGGCAAGAGCAGAAGCAAGACTAAATGTTGGGGTTGTTGACAACTTTCAGCTGGCTGTATTTTGGCCAGTGTAGCTGGACTGATATTGAGCAATACAGTCCAGCACAGGCAGTCTTGGAAAGGAGAGGTGTTTACGCTTGAAGAAACTGTCCTGTGCGGGCTCTCTGGCATCTGTAACACCCATCTAAGGATAGCATGAGCTCTCTGGGTGGCCTGTTGCTGCTGATCACTCAGCAGCCTCTGGCTGTTATCTTCTCAACAGAGTTTTCCATCTAGATGTGTCACTAGATGCGTAAGGCGGGTACAGTCCAACAGGGTGTAGCTGTAAGTGTACCACTACTCATGGTGGCCACAGGAGGGCTTTCTCAGTTTCTGCAGTACTCGCTGATGGCAAAGTCTAAAAGACTGCATGTCTTTTAACACCTGAAGCTTGGGATGATTAAGACCTTTTTGCAATTGGACTCTGCATCTAGTAAGGGGCTCCCACAGCTTGGAGCATATTACCTGTAGTAGTAGTGGGATGAAGCAGGTCACAGTTATCTGCAACAGCTCAGGCTGGAAGATGCATATATCCATGGTGTTGAAAAGGGAAGGCCTCCTTAGCTGTGAAAGTCAGGAATAGCTCCTGAAGAGTAGGAGTTGTGTGGTGCAATGAATGGAGTATAACAGGATGGGAATTCTAGGGTAACTGAGACCCCATATAAGGGCTTAGTACAGAAAACCTGTTGTCAAGACTCTTTGAACTCAAGTATCACAGCTATAGCCATCTTCTGGCTCCTCTTGCTGTATGGAACCTCCAGGGCTCCTCAGGGAAAGCCAAGGAGTCATTGTGTTGTGGACCAGGTCAGTGCCAAACCAGGGTCCGATCTTGATCAAGCCTGCACACCTAAGAATGGTTTGTTCTCACCAAAGGTGGGGAGAAGGGCCTCAGGGTAGGAAGGGCATGTTCAACCACTATTAGCAAGACCTCATACTTGCCTCATTGTGCTAAAGCACATACAGGAGTGTGTTCAGGCTTGCTGCAGCTTATGTCCTTCTTGCTGCTTTGCTAATCTGAAGGAGAACTGGGAGCAAGTAAAAGCAACGATCTGTAGAACTCAACTCTCACTCTTGCTAATTGGATGGATCATTATTGGCCCATTTAGAGCTACCTGCCTATGAAGCGGACTGGAGTCCTGACAGGATGCAACTGAACAAACAACTCATGGTCTAATGGGGTAATGGGATGAATGTTACGAGGTTTGTTGCTTGTCCTTCCACCAAAGGTGAGGTGGCAGCAGTTAGCTTCCTGTGCTCTCAGCAAAGCCCTGGAGTCTGGTAGTGATTTACTTTGTATTTCAGCTGGCCTATGTGGTTATGTTGTGACTGCTTCAGCCACAGTGTCTCCTTGAGATGCAACATTGTCACAGAGCACAGCTGGAGAAAGCTATTGCTTCTTGAAGCTCAACCTGAAAGGGGGAGGAAGTCCCTTTTTTTTTTACTGGGAAACTACTGAACAGCGTTTAAAAAAAAAAAAGCTTGTGTGCTGTTGGATGCATCTCTGCTTACATCTCTCTTAATAGCATGTGTAAGAATGCTAAGGGATACAATCTGCACTAGTATGCCCACAAAATGGACTGAAAATAGGGTCCAAAGGTACTGCAAAGGGCAAGTGCTTGGCTCATCTACCTGTTGGTATTAAATTGCCACTACTGGTCTGTCATGGCCCAGCCTAGGAAATGGGCAAACACCTGGTTAGTGCTCAAGTGTGGCCCTGAGCTGAAGGAGTCTGGTTTCAGGAGTGCTGGGCTCCTTGCTGGGAGTCAGGTTTCTCTGACTCCCAACTTGCTGCTTTCTGCTGGGAGGAATGACATGCTAATGGTGTCTGATGAGATTGTTCCTCTTCCTTTCTAGTGTGAAAGATGACTTCTAGGAAGAAAGTGCTACTGAAAGTCATCATCCTTGGAGACTCTGGGTAAGTGGAGGAGCCTTTAAGCTGCCAATCTGCTGTCTGGATGGAGGGATGCTCTTGACTAGTGGGAGCCTGGAAACCAGTGGTGCTGGGAGGAGAGATTTTTGAAGTCCTGCCGCAATATTGAGCAGAGGAAATGTGGTGGGCAGACCACTCCAGTAGCAGAACTGGGTAGCTTTTCTGCAAGGAGGACATGTTGTGTTGAAATGAGCATTTTACTTACATAAGAAAAAAAACACACCTGCTATAAGTGATCTTAAGTGACTTCTTAAAACTGTGCCTCTATCAGAGACCCAGTTTATACTGAGCCATCTGAGCTTTTGTGGCCAGAGCCTGCCCCTTGGAAACAAAGCTTTTGCTTGGAGCTGTTGAGCAAGGAGTCTGCTCTGCTCTTACAAGTTACTTGCTGTGCAGGCTGTAACCAGACTCCCATGACATAAGGCTTATTTATACCACTGTGCCCAGTGAGCTGTTCATCGGGGAGTGTTTCTCAGACACAGAGAGGGCATCTGAGCCTCTTAAGCTGGTTCTCTGGGGAAGATCTCTACCTCTGGGTGCTTAGCAGATGTGTGTATGAGCTGTTGCCAGCTGAGATTCTGTTCTTCCGCTACCTCTTTGTGCAGAGGCTGCAGATGCTGCTTCTGTTGGGTTTCTCTGGGGCACTTCATCTTCTTCCAAAATTGCCTTCATGATGATAATGTGATGCATATGCCTTACCAAGAATCAGATTACTTACAAGGCTTCTCAAGATTGTAATCCTTTGTATCCTTAGGTAGCTAATGCTCTTACTCAGCACGTTGCCTCAGCATCTATTGCTGTAAAAGCCCCTTCTTGCACAAGCGGGGTCCATTTTCTCTGGTTGAAAGCCTGGGAGGCTATGGTGGAAGGCAAAGGGCACCAGGATGTTCTGATCAGGGTGGTTACTGTTGAAGAAAACACTATTGAAGGAGCAGCCTACCTAGTCTCTCTTTTTTTTTTGTTTGCCTTTCTCTACAGGGTGGGAAAGACATCGCTTATGAACCAGTATGTGAACAAGAAATTCAGTAACCAGTACAAGGCTACGATAGGCGCAGACTTTCTGACAAAAGAGGTCATGGTGGATGACAGGCTAGTGACAATGCAGGTAAGGAGTGATGCTGCTCCCTGCTGTAAGGTGTGCCTGGCTGCCTAGACCATGCTTGCGTGGAATAATTGTTCCAGTGTGGCCCAGAGCAGTGCAGGGCTCGGTGTAGCGGGTGTGAATCTTGTTTGCACTGACCTGCTTTTGGCCATAGGTGCTGCTGGACTCCTCTACAAATCTGTGTATGTGCTGAACAAGGAAAGGCAAAGATCAGTTTGGGCTCAGCGAAAAGCAGCTTTGCCAGGCCCAGTTTAAAAACCAGCATCTGGTACTGTCAGTAAACTAGATCTTGTTAGAGAGATGTGTTTTCCAAGCGTTTAGGAGCTGGAAAGGGCTGGGAAAGGACTCCTTAGTGAGGTCAGCTACTCGTGCTGCCCTGAGTCCTGTGGGTCCAGTGTTGACCTGAAGCTTTCATCTCTCCAGTGTGAGATTTGACTGCAAGGCAGCAGAAGCCCTGTTGAAGGCATCACAGGAGTGTTTGGACTGTGCTGGTACCAAAGTGCACCCAAGCACTGCAGGAAGGCCACCTGCTGACCCTAATACTTTCTTCTGGGCAAGCAGAACTTGGACATGTCCCTTGCTGGGGCTGAACTCAAAAAGGGTTAACTATTGGAGTGTTTCTGGCTCTTGATACCTAGTGCCTACAGAAATTCCCAAGCCTTCAGGTGCTCCTCTCTGGCTAGCTGGTGGCTGTAGATGCCTGGTGGGGAGTGTTGAAATGAATGCCCTAATTGTGGACTGACTATCTCAGAGTAGAGCTGGCTTATCTGCCTTGTCTTTTGCTCCAGATATGGGATACAGCAGGACAAGAACGATTTCAGTCTCTGGGAGTTGCCTTCTACAGGGGAGCGGACTGCTGTGTGCTGGTGTTTGATGTCACGGCCCCCAACACATTCAAAACCCTAGACAGCTGGAGGGACGAATTCCTCATTCAGGCCAGTCCAAGGGATCCTGAGAACTTTCCTTTTGTTGTGCTGGGAAACAAGATTGACCTAGAAAACAGACAAGTGAGTACTGGGACTTGCTGGGCTTCTCTTAGGAAATTGCTGGAGTGGGAGACCTTGTAGGAACAGGGGAGGGTTATCTGAGAAACAGGAGTGGGAGGTGCTCAGTGTGGCTCAGCTGTTGTGTGCCACTGGGGAAGAAGAGTTTCTCCTGCCTGGAGAGGGCAAACCCCTGAGCGCAGCACGCTTCTGCCCACTGGTGGAAGGATTGCAGCAGCTTCCTGAGTAGATGCAAGGAGAGAAGCTGGTTCTCCTCCAGAATTGGTGAGAAACTCCTATGTGAGCAGGTCCCTGCTCTGGAGATGCCTGAGGAGTCTCTGCCCTGTGGCCTCATCTTCCTTAGGCTGGGGTTGAGTGTACCTGGTGGTGGGCAGTGGTCTCCTGTGCTCTGTATCAAGGCTGTAGTTTTTGATGAGGTCAGAACTGCTGTCTCAGCTCAGGTTGGATATGAGGACTCTCTGGCCTTGTCCTGGAAATAAAAACCCTTTCCTGCCTGGCTGAATGTGATGATGCTGCTCTCTGTCCACTCAGGTCACCACAAAACGGGCGCAAGCCTGGTGCTACAGTAAAAACAACATCCCCTACTTTGAAACCAGTGCCAAGGAGGCCATTAATGTGGAACAAGCTTTCCAGACGATTGCACGAAATGCACTTAAACAGGTAGGGAAGGGGCCAGTGGGTGCCCTCTGCTGGTGCTGGTCCTGCCTGCCCAGCTTGACTCCTGTGGGCAGCCTTGGGCTCTCCAGCAGCTTTTCCCAGTTGAGAATGGCTCCTTGCATGCTAGGAGTGGTCTGTGGAGCCTGACACTAACTCCTGCCTTCTCTCCCACTAGGAAACCGAAGTGGAGCTTTACAATGAATTCCCTGAACCCATCAAACTAGACAAGAATGACCGGGTGAAGGCTTCTGCGGAGAGCTGCAGCTGCTGAGGGGAGAGGGAGGGGTTGAGCACAGTCCTTCACAAATGAATATCACACTTAGGCCTTCAAACACACAGCCCCTCTTCTGTGTTTAAAATGAAATTTAAAAAAAAAATTTCCATCTCCAGCTGCCAAAATCCACCCATCTCTCCCATGAGCATCTGTGAGTCCCTGCACTTCAGAGCTCACGTCCCTGCACCATCCACATCACACTTCATGGTAACAGACCTTTCTCTTAGTTTAAAATGGAAACTCTTATGTATGTTTGGAACTGAATCTTAATTCCGGGTGTCCAATGGAGAGAAACTGTTTACAGGTATAATCTGTGTAACAAGTTACATACATTTTTAACTGTCTGGTGTTTTTCCCTCGTGAAGGCTGCAACTGGAAAGGCTGATTACCCCATAGTTCATTGCAAGCTCAGCACTCAGTCCAACTAGGTTGAGTTTTGTATGTATCTCTGTTAATGCTTGTTACTTTTAACTAATCAGATCTTTTTACAGTATCCATGTATTATGTAATGCTTCTTTAGGAAAAATCTTATAGTACATGTTAATATATGCAACCAATTAAAAATGTATAAATTAGTGTAAAATTCCTGAATTAGATGTTTGAGTACTGAAACACAGATTGTGTAGAAAGTGAGGAGGACACTTGTGAGCCGCAGCGTTCGCACCACAGAGTCCAGATAGAGGCAGTATTCTGTACAGTAGAGATGAACTATGTAAGCCTTCTTGTTCTGATGCCAAAAAGGCTTCATCTTCTGGAAAATCTGTCTGGCTTCCTTGTACCTAAATTCTCAGATTTGCATAACAGCATCGATATGCACATTGGATTATTGGATTTAAAATTAAATACAGCTATGAAATGACCTCATTTGTTCACCTTCCCTACTGCTTAACTCCTAACATCCTGGAGCGAGTGTGAGAAGGAGCCAGAGCTGAGGTGTCCTGGTGGCTCTTTGCACTGTGGAAGGAGCTCCTCTCCCACCTGGGTTGTGGTAGCTGTTTCTCGATGAATGACCTGGACTATGAATCTTCCCTTTCTTCTTACTGACTGCTAATCTGGATTTTTGGTATGGAAAAATCTTGGCAATCTAGCCCCTTTCCTCTCTTCCTTTCTTCCTGGTACTTGTTCTTGCGTTTGTAGCTTGCTTAAATGGAGCCCTTCTACCTGTTTTCCAGAGGTCTACATTCTAGTACGTAGGCTGAGCTCTTATGTAAAGAGACAAACATGATGCCAATAAACTAACAAGAACAAACCTTCTTGTTTACTCCTGTTTCTGACTCTTTTTTTTTTTCCCTTCACTAACATGCTCTCTTTTCTCTGTCTAGTCACCACTTTAGCAAGCCAGTGCCTGCTAATTGGAGGATGTTTGTGCTTCCTCCTTGCCATAAAGGTTCCAGTTGGATTTTCAAGAGCAGGCTGAGCAGGTTCTGTTTGCTTGGCTGACCCCAGGCTGCTCCCCCTCTGATGTTCCTGGAGCTGCCCACAGTGGCAGGAGAGGTGCTGGAGCCAAGCACAGACCTCCAGCCCTGTGCAGGGCACATGAAAACCCTTGTGGAAGGGTGGAGAGGTCAGAGCTGGTCAAGCTCTTGCTGCCTTTTTCTGGGGTCAGTTAGTGGGAAGAGCAGGCTTAGCCCTTCCCACCCTCCAGTTGGATGCTTTGGCTGGAGGAAAAGCAAGGCTGGCTGAGAGTGACCTAGAGTGAGTGAAGGACCTTTCCTTGGCCCAGCCTAGTCAAGGTTATGGCTTATAACTTCTAGATGCTGGGCATGGCCCTCTGCTTGCACTCAGCCAGGCTGAGCTCACTGCTACTCTGCCCACAGGAACATGGAAAATGAAGTATAGAGAAATGAGGCCAGTTATTTCAAGAGCCTTCTAACAGTCTTTGTGCTCTATATCCTTTTTTATGTCTTTGTCCTATCACACTTTTCTTTCACTTGACTGGGCTTTTGCTGTCCACATTGCTTTCAAATAACTACTCTGCAATAGCAGTGTGTCCTGGTGGGACCATGTTTCTCTCTGTACCTTTCTGAGAGAGTGGGGCCTTCTGCTCATCTACTTCTAAAGCATCTGCACTTGTGTTCTGTAGGTACTGTTCCAGCATGGAAAAAGCCAAGCTGGGGGAGAAGGGGAGCAATAACTATAAAGTGATGGTTTTGGGTAAAGGGGATGGTCTCAACTCCACATCTACGTCTGCCTGGCCTGGAGTGGTGGAGCTGTGGATGAGCCCTGAAGAGACTGTGTTTAATCTCATTGAATAAGCTGGCAGAGACACAGGGCCAAGGGGGAGTGCTCCACAGGGGGTGGGACAGCTGTGGAGCTCCTTCCCATGGGATGTTATGGATGCTGGAAGGGAGGGTTCCATTTACCACCTACAAACCAGCGTTTTTGCTGGTGGGAACACCATATAGACACAGAGATATATAAGAAGCATCGCGGGAGGCAAGCGCTGTGGGAATTAGTGCCCTGCTGTTACACGGGGGGCTGATGGTGCCACAGATGGGGAGCAGTGTTCCTGCAAGAATGGCCCATCATCCCTGTGCTCGGGAGGAGCTGCCTGGACCTGTGGTACAAGTGTGCTTAAAACCACTCCTGGCATCAGCAAGGCTTTCACTTGGGTGCTGACCCTTCTGCCTGATGAGCTGCAGGTGCAGTGAGGGCTGACTCAGGGAGGAATCCTGGCCCTGGGAGAAGCTGAGGTGTTCAGCCCAGCTCTAGGGGTGGTTCTGCTCTTTGCCCAGGCCCTGGGCAGGGCAGGAGGGAGAGGACCTGAAGAAGTAGGGTGGCTGGTGCTAGGGGAGGGGGGGTACACCCCAAGCGTAGCAGGCAGTAGCTGCAGCCAGCACCCCGATTTTGGCAAGCGGAGTGATGGTGGCCCTGCCAACGGGTGAAGCCCTACAAGGTTGTGGCCGGGCAGCCAGGTGTGGGGCTGGGGCTGCTCCTTGCCGAGGTCTTGGAGCCCTTCACCACAGCAGCTGTGTTTTGTGAGATGCTCGTGCAGCTACAAGAGCCGGGGAATCACACAACTGCATCTCGGCTGCGGGGGCTGCGGGGGGGGAGTCGCATCAAAGAAATCCCAGGCTGGCTGCTGGTGTGGGGAGAGCAGCGGGGAGATGCCAAGTGGGACAGCTCGGAGCGTGCCTTGGCAGTGGCACCCGGGTGGCCTTTGGGGCTGGAGGTCTCTTGCCTTGCAGCCTGCGAAGAGCAGGACCCCTCCTGCCAGCCCCCTGCCCCAGCCACGGTGGGTGGGCAGAGTGACAGCCCCCTGCCTGCACACCTGGAGCCCCAAACGGCTGCCACCACCGCCAGACCCCCCCACCCCGGCACCCAGGTGTGCACAGACACCCACTCCGGGGGGGGGGGGTAACCCGTGATATAAGTACAAATGTATGTTCAGGAATCTGTAGGTACACGCAAGTATTTTTAGCTGAACACCTGTGTGTGTGGTTTAGATATTCAAACAGTTACACAAACAGAAATGTATATCCCTATCAGGACATCCCATGTGGGGTGGGGAGCAAAAGCGCGAGCACAAAGAAGTGAGGACACGGCACGTGTGTTGCTCTGTTACGTGTGTGTTGCTCTATTGCACGTGTGTTGCTGTATTATGTGTTGTGATATTACATGTGTGTGCGTGTGTATTGGTATATGTGTGTTGCTATATTACACATGTGTCGCTATATCACACACATGACGTGTGTTGCTATATTACATGTGTTGCTATATTACACACATGTGTCGCTATATTACACGTGTGTGTTGCTATATTTTGTGTGTTGCCATATTACACGTGTGTTGCCATATTACACGTGTGTGTGTAGCTGTATCACACATACACAGACACACAGCCCAAGGCTCAGGGACAGAGCACAAGTGAGGTTACTTACAGGTTTCCATTTATGAGATGTATGTGGCTACAGGCCTATGGTTGTACACATGCGCAACACACAGCATTTATTTCTTATACATGTATTTTCAGAGAAAGAGAAAAAATTATCTCACATGTAGATACCACATGTATGCTACCTGCATACATTTTATTTATATATTTATATAAAAACATCTAAGTATGAATGTATAAATGTAGATACACACACATACAAACGTGTGTGTGTCTGTGCATTATCTATCACCCCATATACGGAGCGACACAGATCATCATACACTCTCAGACACATTTTAAATTATTTTATCCTTATACGATTGCATTTGTATGTGTGCATGTATGGTTTTTTTTTCTATCTGTCTACACACACAGATACCACCCCATATTTATTTTTTTATATTTGTACACTTGTGTGTGTTTTACATACATTTTTATATATATTATTTACATATTTATGTGTGGTTTATATATACAAACAGGCCATATCATATGGGTGCCTGCGTTTGTGTGTAGTTTAGCTGTAATATTTCTTTGAGAAAGAGAGGGGGAGGGAAGGAGGGAAGCGTGAGGAGAAAAAATGAAAGAAAATACAGACACGTAAATAAATATTTAAATAAATGTGATGTGGAGGTGGATATGGGGATAGCTGCGTGTGAGTCAGGAGGGGAGAACAACCAACTCCCTTGCGCGGTCTCCGTACACACACACACAGAATATATATCAAGATTGATACCACACACATGTATATATGCATCCCAGATATTATAGATGGGGGAAGAGAGGGTGGGAGAGATCGCAACCTCACACACACAGATACCCCACATGTTTGGGTTGGGTTTTTTGGTTTGTTTTTTTTTTTTTTCTTTTTGGGGGGGGGGGGCGGGGGGGGGGGGGGAGGTGTGTATTTCTATCCATTCTCTGTCTATCTCTTTTTCTCCCTCATGGGGGGAGGAGGGAAAGACAGAGAAAATGACAGAAAATATAAACAGACAAACACACAATTAGTTACACATATAAGCAAACACTTAGGTAAGTATACAGACACATATATCTGAATACACACACACACACACGGAGCAGGAGAGAATAATGTGTGTGAATGGCTCTTGCTCACTTTGTGTGTGTCTGTACATGGTGAGAGAGGCTATTGTGTATGTATTCAGGCATGAACAGATCTGTGAGTGTAGACCTATATAGTGGAGGGGGGGTGGGGGAGAGAGAGAGAGAGACTGTGTGTGTCTATGTGTGTGTAAGAAAACTCTCTCTCCCTATATATATGTATGCACATATAGACAGATAAAGAGAGGAGGAGGGAGGGGCTGGGTAGGGGTGTGAACAGGGCTTTGGAAGTATATATGCCTATATATGTGTGTGTGTGTGTATATATATATATATTAAAAAAAGATTTACGTTTGTATGCATGTTAACAGTGTCTCTCTGCCTTATATATGCACATATGCATATGTGTGTGCATGTGTATGTATATGTATATATATATATATATATGTATATCAAGACAGTAGTGTGTGTGTGAGAACAGCTCCCTGAGCAGTACAGGTGCAAGGGAGAGGGGGGGGAAAGAGAGATGTCCTACATCTTTCCCTCCCCAATATCTAAGTATACATGCGTATATAGATATATATGTATGTGTATAGTGAGAGAGAATCGTGAAACAGAGTGGACAGCTGTCTTTCTGTATATATAAATATATATACATGCATATATATATGAAGAAAATTGTGAGTGTTAATTGTTCTCGAAGTGTGTATATATATAGCAAGAAGTGTATGTGTGTGAGAACAGCAGTCTCTTCATATATAGAGCATGTATATGTGTATATGCACACATAAGTATACATAACAAGAAAGGAATATCGTGTGTGATAGTTCACCAAGTATATACAGACATATGCATACATATGGAGAGAGAATAGTGTGGTTTTGTGTAAACAGTATGTGCTCTAATTATGTATATATGAGAAAACTATGTATGAACAATCTCTCTGTGTATCTATATATTCATATATAGACAGCAAGAGAACAGTGTGAGAACAGCTCTTGCTGTCTCTACTTATGCATACACATCCAGAAAGTGAATATATCAAGATGTATACACATATATGCATATAATTTTGCACCCCAGAGATTACACCTGGGGGGGGGGGTGGGTGGGATGGAAAATTTGCTTGTGTGTAAGGATTGCTCTTGCACATTTTATTACCTATATATGTGTATATATATGTATATATATGTCTAAATATATAGCTATAGCAAGAGCGAGAATGTGTGTGAACGGCTGTCTCTGTATATATGCATCTGTGCAGAGATGTATACATGTACATGCATCTGTGTCTGAAGAGCTCTCTCTAAGTAGAGCTGTAGATACGCAATTTTCTGGGAGGGGTGGGGTGTAGCATGTGTGAAAAGTGCATTTTCTCTCTCTGTATGTGTGCATATGCATATGTATATGCGTGCATATCGGGAGAGCAAAGTGTGTGTGTGTCTCAGAGAGCAGATCTCTCTCCCCCCGCAGCAGTATATATCTGTATATGTGTGTGTGCTGTGAGAGGCTATTGTTCCTGTTTAAACAGCTCTCTCCCCCTTTCTCTCTCTAAGTAGATGCAGAGACCAGAGAGAGAACTATAGTGCTGTGTGTGAACAACTCTCACACTCCCTCTTTGTATATGGGTATATACGCACATACATCTATATATAATCTAACGCAAGAGAGAGAAGTGTGTGTGTGAGAGAGAGAATGTGTCTCTTTCTCATTATATATGTATATATGCATATCTTTTATATAGCGAGAGAATTATCTGTGTGTGAACAGCTTTGTGTGTCCATATATATAAATGTATGTATGCCTATGCCTATATATATTTATATATAACAAAAGACAATTGCATGTGAACTTTCTCTCTCCCCAGGTATATACAGTGTACATGCATTTGTGTGTGTGTATGTCCAAATGCATAAGGGAGAGGGGGAGTATGTGTGTGTGGGTGAGAGAACAGCTCCCTGTATACACAGGCATATATGTATGTATATATAGTGCAAGAGAATTTGGGTGTGAGCTGCTCTCTCGACCCCCTCTGTGTACACACACATATCTGTGTGTGTACAGCACAAGAACCATAGGTAAACAGCTCTTTCCCTAAATCTATAGATGTAGTGAGAGAATTCTGCCTGGGTGTGAACAACTCTGTGTATAGAAAAAGTGTATATATATATATATATATATATATATTTATAAAAGAGTATTGTGTGTAAGAGCAGCTCAGTATATAGATATATAAGTATATATATGGAGAGAGAATAGTGTATGTATAAACAGCACTAATTATATATGTATATATGCACATATAGAGAAATGTGTCAACAATCTCTCTATATATGTAAGCATACATGTATATATGCATCTCTATAGAAAGACTAAGTACTGCATGTGAGAAAAACTCTTGCTCACACTCTACATATGTATATCCATACAAAGAGAGAATATATGTGGAGACATACGTCTATCCATACATTTGTGTACCTTACAGATTGTATATATGGGGCAGGGAGAGATAAGGAGAAAAGTAGGAAATGTGTGTGTGAGCAAGAATAGCTCTTGCTCCTTTTGCCAAGTATATATGCATATATCTATATATAGAGACAGAGAAAGAATAATATGTGCAAAAAGCTCTCGCTTACTCTGTGTACTTATGTATGTATGTATCTATACATATATGTATTTATATGATGAGAGAGAATACCATGTATGTATTTATGCGTGAACAGCTAACCATAGATGTATATATGCAAGTCTATACATTGAGTTGAGGGCGGGGTAGTGGGTGTCTGTGTGAAATACCACCCGCTCGCTCTGTGTGTGTGTGTATATACATATACATATACATATACATATACATATACATATACATATACATATACATATACATATAATGTGTGCGAGGATACAGAGAGAGGTTGAGAGAAAAAAGTGTGAGAGAGAGGAAACAGGTCTCTCTCCCCTTTATCAGTATATATGCATACATTGTGCTCACACGTGTGTAGAGTGAGACTATTGTTTGTGTGTTTGAGGAGCACACTCACTCTCTCATCCCCCATTTACAAATATGCCTATATTTGTATATGTCTATGTTCATATTTATGGGCATTATATAGTGACAGAGAACTGTGTGTGAACCTCTCATGCTCTCTGTGTATAGATGTATATATGCATATATATACTGAGATAGAAATGTGTGTCTATATATATGTTTATAAATATGTATGCATATATGCCTATATACGTGTGTATATATAGCAGGAGTAACTGTGTAAGAGCTCACTCCCTCGTATAAATGCATATACAGATCATGAGAAGCGTGTGTGTGACCAGCTCTCTGTTTATGTATGTATGTATGTATGTATGTATATGAGCACAAGAGAGGTGAGCAGGAGTCGCTCTGTCTATATAAGTATATATGTACATATAGGGAGAGGATGTGTGTGTTGGGGCTATTTTCTCCCATTCCGTGTGTGTGTGTGTGTGTGTGCCTCCGAGAAGCTCACACAGCCTCCTCTCCCCATATATTTTATTCAAATATTTATATCTTCATATATTGACACAGATGTGTTCTGCCTCCTACCGCCACTCTGTCTCAGGGGGGAGGGCTGACACTGACACCCCCAGCGAGCGGTGTCACCCACAGCCCCGGGAACACGCGTGGGGTCACGGCACCGCCCGGCCTCCCTCTTGCCCCCCCTCCCCCTATATATATTTTATTGAAATACTTACAGGCTTATCTCAGTATTTTAAGAATATATAACTTGGCATTTATGTGTATCTGTGCACCTACACTTCTTTTAAATTTACATTTAGGTATTACAATACCTAAAAACATAATAACAATACAATAACATATATATTGTACATATATATAATGCACGTAAGACATACACGCTCCCTCTACACAACGATAACATACAGCCAGCTTCAAGTTTCCATGGGGTGACAGCATTTGACCTACACATGTAGACACTTACATGTTCACATGTTCCACACACGCACACGTATGTGTACATGTGTGACACCCACGCCCCCCCCTTGCAGCCGTGCAGGTGGGGTGGTGGGTGCCGAGGTAGCCTGGGGAGGGGTGGGCGTGCAAGGGGCAACCTTTGGGGGTCCCGGGGTGACGCCCCCCCCCCTCGACACACCCACCTCGCTATAACACCCAGTTCCCCCCTCCCCCGCCAGAGCCCCTCGCAGCTCCCTCAGACCGGACGCAACTCATCACGGGGTGGGGGCGGGGGGGCGGCTGCTATGGGGGGGGGACACACACACAGCCCCTCTGTTAGAGGGGGATCTCTGTCCTCGGGGGGAGGGGGAGTGCATCCAGCTGCGGGATGGACACACACACACACACACACGACCAGGCAGGATCCTGCCCCGACCCGGGGTGGGGGGGGTGGGGTGGGGGGGGGTGTCCCCCCAGCACGGCGGGCATCAGGGGCTTGTCCCCTCCGGCGGCGGGGGGCCCGGGCGAGGGAAATGGCGGAGAGGGGCCGGGGGATGGGCAGAGAAGGAGGAGGAGGAGGAGGAGGAGGAAGGGGAGGCGGCGGGGCTGTGCGGGCTCGGCGCGGCGTGCGTGGGCAGGGGGCGGGGTGCGCGAATGTGTGTGCGAGGGGCGGACGCGTGTGCGTGTGCATGTGTGTGGGTGTGTGTACGTGTGTGAGGGGGGGGCGGTGTGTCTGTACGCTCTTGTGCACACCCCTCTCTGCCTGTGCCCCGTGTCCAGGCACACGCCTGCGGGCCTCGACGGACACGCGTGTCCCGGCTGCGGGGGTGCCCCCGCGCACTCACAGACACACACACAGACCCCGGCCCACCCACGGCGATGGCACATGGATCCCACTCCTGGGTGCGGGGGGGAGAGGGGCCCCCGCAGGCCTGACCCCGGGGCTCTGCAGGGGGAGGGCGTTTGTGCACGCACACACACCCGCACACACACACCGGCAGCCTCGTTCCACCGGTGCAATCTAGGGGGGAGGATGTACTGGGGGGAAGGGGGGGTCATAGCACCACTGCTGCCCCCCCCCCAGCCCATGCATGGCAGCGGGGCGAGGAGCCACCCCCCCCCTCACCCCCCCCGCCTGGGACGGAAAGGCTGCGGGGGCGACACATATTGACGCCCCCCGCACTGAGCCAAGGCGGGTGTCCCCCCACACACTCCCCCCCTCCTCCGTCCCCCCTGCCGCGCCGCGCTGCCCGCATCCTCCGCTGCGAGGCGATGCCCGCCGAAGGAGGAGGGGGGGGGGGGGGGGAGAAGGGGGGGGCCCACACTGGACACGTAGGGATCCCCCCTCCGGGGCCCCGTCCAGGCGGCCGCGGGGGTGGGGGTCGGTGGTGGGGGGCGGCCCCCGTCGCCGGGGCGGAGACCCCCGGCCTCGGCGCGGCGTCTCCGCGCTGCTGCCGGTGACCGCGGGAGGGCGTCTCCTGTGTTAGTTCCCCCCGGAGAACCCGGGGCCAGCGCCGCCACCGGCCCCCCCCGCCCCCCGCCGCCTCCCCCCCCCGGTAGCGGCACCTCTTGGCCAGCGGCCGGCGCCGGCGGCGACACGGGAGGGGCCCGCCGCGGGCCACCAGCCGCCGCCGCACCGGGCGCCCCCCTCCTCGTTCCCGCCGCCGCGCCGGGCGCTCCCCCGAAATCGCGGCGGGGGGCGGCGGGCGGGGCGCGGCGGGGGGCGCGGGGAGGGCGGCGGGCTGGGGGGGGGCCGGGCGCGGGGTGCTGGGCGGGCGGGGAGGCGGGGGGGGCCCCGGCGGCGCCACGGGAGCCCCGCGAAAGGGCCCCAAGAAGCACAAGTTGGAGCTGGCGGCGGACCAGGCTGTTGTTGTTCTCAACGTGGTCCGCCCCGCGCCCATATAAGGGGCGGCGGCAGCGCCCGCCCCGCCAGAGCGCGGCGGCAGCGGCGCGGAGGGGAGCGGAGAGGAGGAGAGAGCAGAGCGTCCGCGCCGGGGCCTCCGCCACGCCGCCTCTGTGCCCCTGTCCGCCCCCCCTCCTGCCGCCCGCCGCCCCACGGCACCATGTCGGTGGAGCTGGAAGAAGCCGATCTGCCCCTGACCGAGGCGGAGGAGGTGCCGCTCGCCCCGGAGAAGAAAGCGGCCGCTAAGAAGGCGAAAGCCGGCGGCGGCTCGTCGTTGTCGCCGTCGAAGAAGAAGAAGAACAACAAGAAGAAGAACCAGCCGGGCAAATACAGCCAGCTGGTGGTGGAGACGATCCGCAAGCTGGGCGAGCGCAATGGCTCCTCGCTGGCCAAGATCTATAACGAGGCCAAGAAGGTGGCCTGGTTCGACCAGCAGAATGGCAGGACCTACCTGAAATACTCTATCAAGGCGCTGGTGCAGAACGATACGCTGCTCCAGGTCAAGGGCACTGGCGCCAACGGCTCCTTCAAGCTCAACAGGAAGAAGCTGGAAGGCGGCGGTGACGGGGGCGCGGGCAGCGGCGCCCACAAGTCCCACAAGAAGGCCACGGCCTCCACGTCCCGGCGGGCGGAGAAGAAGCCGGCCACCAAGAGCAAGAAGCCGGAGAAGAAATCTCACAAGAAGGGGGCCAGCGGTGCGGCGGCGAAGAAGGACAAGGGCAAAGCCAAGAAGGCCACCAAGAAGGGAGCCGCGTCCCCCGGGGGCAAGAAGGTGAAGAAGTCGGCAAAGCCCAAGGCGCTGAAGAGCAGGAAGGCATGAGAGCGGGGCGTGGGGAGCCACCCCCCAACCCCCCCCCCCCCCCCGCCGCCCCC
>JAOTQQ010000003.1:2802936-2816322 GCA_026546715.1 Gallinago undulata | reverse complement strand
CGGTTCCCCATCCTTTCCCCCCCCCCCCCCGCCTTTCCCAATCAACCTTTATACCATCCCCTCCCCCTCCTCCCCGGTGCTTCACAGGGTTTTTTCCCGCCCGGTTTCCATAGCAGCCATTTTGCGGCGGCGGCGACGGCGCCCCCGCTGACCCCCGCGCCACGTGGGCCGGCTCCCGCCGCCCGGGCCCGCCCCGCCCCTCCCCTCCCGCCGGGCGCCCCCCCTCCCCCCGTGCCTGCGCCCGGCCATTTCGAAAAGCCACCGCGCCCCCCATTGGCTGCCGGCCCCGGCGCCATGGCAACGGGCCGGCGGGCGCCAATTGGATGCCGCGGCGTCGGGGCGCTCTTAAAGGGGCGGTGCCGGCAGGGCGGCCCGCGGGGGAGCCGGGGGGCCGCCGGTTCAGGTCGCATCTACAATGGCCTTTAATTTTTGTGGTGTTTTTTTTTTTTTTTTTAAATTCGGTCTTGGGTTGGTTTTGGTTAGTTTTTGTTTTTTTTTTTTTAAGGGAGGGTGGGATTTTTTTTGTTTTGTTTTTTTTTTCCTTTTAGTAATTTTTTTCTTTTCATTTATCGTCGTTTCAAATAAATTGTTAAAAAACGTCGAGCTGTGGTGTGCTCCCTGCGGGGCGGGGAGGGCCGGGGCCGAGACACCCGAGCCCCCGGGATCAGACCGGGGACGGGGGGGAACGGGGGACCCGGCCCTGCTGGGTTCCCCTCCCCCCAGCCCGATGGGAGGCGGGGCCGAGGGGGCTGCGGCGGCGCTGCTCCGGGCCTGCGGGGTGGGTGCGGGAAGCTGCGCCCGCCGGGAAGGGCAGGAGGAACGGAGCAGCGAGGATTCCCCAGCCATGGCCGGGGGGGGGTGGGGGTTTGCTGGACGCTGGATGCCCTGCTCCCACAACACCTGGGCTGGGCGGGGGGGGACGAGGGACGACGACATACCTCCACCCCCTCCCCCCGGCCGCGGGGTCTTTTCCCCCGGGATCTGTGGGTTCCCGCTGTGCCCGGGCGTGAGCCGGGGGGGGCGGGGAAGGCGCTGGGAGCCGAACCCCGCGGAGCCAGCCCTCTCCTCTCCACGGCGGTGCCTATTTATAGCTGGCAGCGGCGAGGTTGCGTAAAAGCCCTGCCGCGATCTGGGCCATCTTGTTCTGCAGGCGCGGGGTGAGCCCGCAGCGCCACACGCACCGGACACACACACACACACACCCCTCCAGCTCAGAGCAGGGGGAAAAGGGGCCCGTGTGCGGGGGCGAAGGCGTTTCAGTGGCACCGAACCCTGGGGCCAGTTCGGCTGTCGCCCAAACCATCAAAACCAGCCTCGCATCAGGGTCCTGCCCAGGTGCCTCCACCGGAGGAGGGGATGAAGCAGGAGCAGCATCACCCCCAGCCTCTCCCCGGTGCTGCACCCAGGGCATCGCCGTGCACAGTGCCCCCGTGAGGAGGGGACAGAGGGACAGCCACAACCCCTTCGGCACTGCCGGGAAGGGAGCAGCCCCCCCCCATTCCTCCAGTCCCTGCGCAGCAGCTTTATCCCTGTGGCCCTCGGAGCAGACACAGGGAGAAGGGAAGTGAGTTTCACTCCCTGAAGAAAGGTCCTTCAGGTAGATTCAGCAGAAGCCAGACACGGTCCTGGAAGAGCCCAGCCTCCCTCCAGGTTTAGGTGTAGGACAGGCCAGCCACTGACCCACTGCCCAAGTGGGTGTCCCACTGAGCCCGAGTGTCTGCCACCGACCTTGGGTCCTGTGGGAGAGCTGCTGCACCCCAGCAGCGACCTGCAGTTGTCTCCTCAGTCAATAGATGACACTGCAGGTTTTGGAAGGGGATGCCATCACTGAGGTCTGGCTGGCCTGGCAGTCCAGCAGCACAGCAACAGACAGAAGGGTGTCCCCACGCCCCAGCAGGGGTGTCCCCACACCCCAGGAGGGCTGGTCAGACCCACCACTTCTCAGCAAGGGCACGGCTCTGCCCTCAGCGCTGACCTGGGAGACAAATTGCTCCACTGCTACGGAGCTTTACCTGGAAGGTAGCCCAGGGGTGGCATTCCCAGGGGCAGGCAGCGAGCCTGGGGCTGCCCAGCAGGGGGAAGGCAGCAGGTGCTGGTCCAACTGGAGCCTCACCTCTTGGTCAGAGGGGCTGGCAGTGTCCCATCTCACTGGCTCCTGGCTGAGGCTGCCAGGGGCTGCGATGCTGGAGCATCCCCAGGTGAGCTCCCATGGGTGCTGCCAGCCACAAGAGCCAAGCTCTGGAGAGAAACCCAAGCACCGAGGGCTCACGCCTCTAGTTCCATCACCCAGACAAACACAACCAGTCCCAGAGCTAAGGTACACAGCTGGTGGAGACTCTGCTGCCCACAGTAAGATGCACAGCAGACAGCTTCAGTTCCAGCTCTGGGCTTATCTCACTTTCAGGTGCCCAAGGAGGAAGGGGAAGAGCCCTGCAGCCCCCCCAACCCTTTCCTCCAGGGAAGCAGAGACCCTCAAACACCCTTTCAGGCTCTTGTGACCTCTGGGAAGGCTCTACTCAGCCAAGTCCTTCACAGTCAATGAGCTCAACTCTTCTGGTCCTATGAAGCATTCAGAAGAGCCAGGACCAGCAACACTGCTCCAAGAAGCTGCAAGACACATCTCTGAAGCTGCAGGATTGAAGGTGATGAAGACCATTACAGCTTTCTAATAAAGGCCAAGACTTCCACTCCCCTGGTCACGGCGATGTTCAGATGTGAAGTTTAGGTTGATAAAGGCCAAGTGCTTTAGCAATGCTCGGCGAGACAGACAGGATTTCCTTCGGTCCATCTTGCGACACCCCAGCCTTCCCAGCTGGCCCATCACACAGCTGGCAGGGGAAGTTCAGAACCCAGCTGGAGCTCAGTGGGCACCATGTGTCCCCCCCAACTCCTAGTTGTAGTTGCGGGCATCACCCCACCAGGCAGTGGTCAGGGTGGCTACAGAGCTATTCAGCCCCAGGTGCACAGTGCAACAGCCCAGCCTGTCCCTGTCCCCTGCCCCAGGGCACCCCCAACTGCTCAATACTCCTTTCTGCCTTTTGTTCTGGACAGGGTGTTTGGCAGGGCAGAAGGGCAGACCCCAGTCTGGAGAGACCAGCCCAGCACCTCCAGTCCTGCCCTACACCTTCCACAGCCCAGCACAGACCTTGCCAGCACCCAACTCTGAAGTGGTCTAAGCCTCCCACAACCCTTCCTCCTAAACCCAAGCTGGGAGTAACTCCAGCTCGCACACCAGACACCAGGACAACTGGGAAACACTGCAAGAGGGTGTCAGAGTAAGAAACAGACCCATATCTCCAGGTTTCCTCCCTCCCCCTCAGGATCAGCTTTTCCCACCTGGCCTCCACAACCCCATCTCTGCCTACTTGCCTGCAGGGTCACCTAGAGCATCCTGGAGCAGCCCATGGGGTGGAGAAAGCACCTCCAGCCCTCGGGGAGGGTCCTGGGTCCAGCCTCACTCCTCCTCTGCTGCTCCCAGCGCAGGGGCAGCTCAGGCTTCCTGGTGCTGGTGACAAAGCCACTGGGGAATGTGGGATTCCCACAGCAGGGAGAAGAGCCAGAGAAGGGTTTTTACACGCTCCCAGGAGTAGGAAAAGACCATTTGTCCAAGTGAAAGTCAAGCAGGACTGCTGCTAGGTCAGATCTGGTGTTTTACTAGTCCCTCCCCACTTGGGGAAAACCAAGCCCAGACATTAGGTTGCCACCAGAGCACGGGCTCCCACAAACCACTGCCGGACCCGTTAGGTTTGGCGAGATGACAAGACACAGCACATCCGACAGCGTTCGACAGAGAACCAGTTTAATCAGATATTGGTTTGCACCGTTCTTTTCAGTATCACAAGTTCTGCATTTTTCTAATAAATACAAAGCACTCCCAGGTTGTACAGAACACTGGTCCTGGAGAAGACAAGAGGGAGAGAACGAGACGCTTGGATACAGACATGTCAGCCACCGCACAGGGCACGGAGAGGAAACCCCTCACCCCCACCTCACCAACAGTCACTTCGCAGGAGTAGGAGACACCCCAGCGGGGCTGTGGCCAGGTGCCCCTCACCCACTGAGGTCAGGGTACCCCAGCATAACTGCAGGACACATCTGCACCCCCTCCCCCCAATTAACACAACACTAACGAACACACTGCTTCCACATTCCACAACAGAGTGAAAAACCCCCTTCATAAAAACCGGTTGAGGAACATCCAGGTTCATCTACTCTAGATAATAATAAACTCAGAGCCAGGTAAGTTACTTCATCCACAAGATTTAACAGCTG
Source organism: Gallinago undulata (assembly GCA_026546715.1). Lineage (NCBI taxonomy): Eukaryota > Metazoa > Chordata > Aves > Charadriiformes > Scolopacidae > Gallinago > Gallinago undulata. The sequence continues at coordinate 2,812,050 of JAOTQQ010000003.1, read as the reverse complement.
ATTCAATAGGTTGAACACATGCTACTTACAGCACATAAATAGAAGATGCTCATCTATTGTTTTTTTTTTTCCTTTTTTACTGAAAAAAAAAACAAACAAACCAAACCCAAACTTGTCATGAAGGTCTACGGTCCCATTGCCTAGACACTGCCGCATGCACACGACTATCGGCCTCCACAGAAGCGGGCTGCTCTGGGCAGCGGGGAAAGCTGTCTCTGCATCAGCGATTCCGGGCATCACGGGACAGCTATCCTGCCCCCAAGCTCCCACGTTATCCACGCAGCCATTAAATAAATACAGAACTAGCCAGGAGCGGGGCTTAATACAAACCCTAAGGTCGATTTTTAAAAAGAAATACTAATCCATAGAGGGTTACAGTTAACAGATATCATCATCACTTTATTTCTCAGAGGCAGAAATAGTGTTGAACAAACAAACAACAGCAACAAAAAAAAAAAAAAAAGAAAAGACACGGCATGTCATTTAAGAAGTGCAACGAGGGTACAGGGGAGCTCTCAGCGAGATGAAGGGCTTCTGCAGCCTGGAGAGGAGGGGAACCATGCAGAAGATGGCAGCTCCCGCTCCCAGCGGGCGCCTGACCTTGCGACGCTCTCCGAGGGGATTTGTCACTGCAGCCTCCACCCCACCCCGCTGGTGGGAACCACAGCATGTGGGACCACCAAGTCCCCCAGCACCCACCGACTCAGGGAGCTGTGGGAAGGTGACTTTGCAGGAAGGTACCCCAAAAAGAAGAGACCTTAAAATAAATAGGACTAGAGCTTCTTTACAGTAGGCAATGCACTAGCTTTACCATTAACAAAACTAAAACTAACAGTCACTTCTTGCCAACGGAGAAACTTTCCCTCCTTTTCACATTTTCCAGCCCCCTGCCCTCCTGGCTGCAGTGCAGCTGGGATGGCATCGCTGGGAAGGGGCACATCAGCAGCAAGTCTCATCCTAATCCAGGGCGAGCAGGGCCAGCCTGGGGTAGGGGGGCCCTGCACCGCCCCAAGGCTGGCAGAGAGGAGAGGTGGTCGGGGGTGCCTGTGTCCATCCCCACGCCAGCCAAAACAACTCTCAGCAGCCACCAGCAGCTCTGCACTGTAACCCAACCACACGGCTCCAAATGTCACCACTGCTGACAGCAGTGATCCAGCCGCCTCCTCCAAAAACACTTCTTCCAGAAGGAAGAGGGGTAGGGTGGGGGCACAAGCAGAGCCTGACCTCACCCATGTTCCCCCAACACCCCACCACAGCCCAGGCTGGGGGGCTAGTGGAGGACTGGTGGGGTGCCGCCAGGGCTCACCAAGCCCGAGCTGGGGGGCAGGAAGGGGAACCCCAGCCCCATTGTGAGGGGAGGCAGGGCAGCGGTGAGGAGGGGGGCTCAGGGAGAGGATAAGGGTCGGGAGGGGGGCAGCGCTCACTTCTTGGAGCTCTGCGTCTTCTTGGGCAGCAGCACGGCCTGGATGTTGGGCAGGACACCGCCCTGGGCGATGGTCACGCCGCCCAGCAGCTTGTTGAGCTCCTCGTCGTTGCGGATGGCCAGCTGCAGGTGCCGCGGGATGATGCGCGTCTTCTTGTTGTCGCGGGCGGCGTTGCCCGCCAGCTCCAGGATCTCGGCCGAGAGGTACTCCAGCACCGCCGCCAGGTACACCGGCGCCCCAGCGCCCACCCGCTCCGCGTAGTTACCCTTCCGCAGCAGCCGGTGCACCCGGCCCACGGGGAACTGCAGCCCGGCCCGCGACGAGCGCGACTTGGCCTTGGCCCGCGCCTTGCCGCCGGACTTCCCCCGGCCCGACATGGCCGGCAGGCAGCGGCCCCTCGCCGCCGCCTCCTAAGAAGCGCCGCAACACAGACGGTCCCGGCGCCTGCGGGGAGATAAACGCCGTTACACTGCGCCTCCGGGTCAGGGCCCCCCTCACCGTCCGTCCCCGCCCGCCCCGCCGCCCTTACCTGCAGCAGCCGCCGCTCAGCCCTGCGCGCCGCCCGCCGCCGCACTGCCCGGGCCGCCGCCGCCGCGCCGCGGATATCCCTGCCCGCCCCGCGGCCCGCCTCTTCCCATTGGCTACCGCTGCCGCCGGCAGGGCGCTGATTGGTTGTTGCCTCGATCCCTGATTTGCATAGGGCTCTCAGCGCCCGAGCTCGGCAGCTGGGCGGGCGCCGAGGGCAGCGCCCGGCGGGGAGCGACCCGGCTCTGCCCCTTGCTCCGGGGGTGCCCGGCTCCCAACCGGCCAAGCCAGGGCTCCCCAGCAGCCCGGTACCGCCTTTCTGGCTGCGCAGAAGACGAGGTGGTGGTGGGGTGGGCGAAGTCCCCCTTGGCTGCCTCGGCAGCGCTGCTCCTCACCGGCTGCCCCCTTTGCCTTGCCCAAATCCATAGCCCCCTGCCCAGACCACCTCTCCTGGGAGGACGCCAGGACCTGCGGGCCGGGGGGCGATGCTCCGGGGAGGGGGAACCTCCTCGATAAGGGGGTTCCCCTTCCCCAGAGCATCCCCCCACCCATGCTGCCCTCCCTGCCAGACCATCAAAGGGGAAGGTTGTTCCCAAGCCATCTTTCGGGGCCAGGTCACACCGAGTTGAGCGTGGTCATCTCCTTGCCAGGTAGGAGCAATGGCTGCAAATGGCATTGGGCAAGCAGCCAGGCTCCAGTTAAAAGGTTCAGCAATAACACCTTCTCATTAAATCCTCAGCATAGGTTTATTTTTTGGCAATGATGATGCTTGTGCTCGGAGCCCGGAGGGACATAGGCTGTACCCTGCATCTTTGCATCGCCTGTGCCTCCCCAAGGGAAGGATTATGTTCCCCAGAGCAGGGAAAGGTGAGCATCCCTGACTCGTGCTCAGCATCTTTGCTCCCTCCACAGCAACTGGAGACCTGAAATGAATTTGAGATGAGCCGGCAGTGACCTTTGGAAAAGCCTGATCTGCAGGTAGCACCGAAGAGGCCAGGGCGGCTGAGCTGCTCGCCCTGGGGACATGATGGTCAGGCAGGGAGAGAAACCTCTCTCATGGCTCATGCAAGGACAGGCACTGAGGTGACACCCCAGTGCCTGAAGACCTAATTATTCTGCCAGGAGCTGCTAATGCAGCGACTCTCATGCCTCAAGTCACATGAGCCGTGAGGAGCCAGCGTGCAACAGGCTTTCTGGTTGGAAATCCTAATCCCACTCCAGCTTCCCATAAACCAGGAGACCACCTGGGCTCAGCTGCCTGTATGGCACGCAAAGGATTCAGAGACAGATCTGGCTCCACAAACGCCTGGGTCTCCGCGGCTGCCTGTCCTGCAGCTCCTGCTCTGGCTCCGCTGCATCTCCCCAGGGACAGATCATTCAAGAGGTGCCATGAAATAAATCTCTAGGAAATATATTCCACTGGCAAATGGAAATGCTCCAGCAGCATGGCCTTGCTTCTACCCTGGGAACTCAGCAGCAGGTAGCTCCCTCAGCAGATGGAGAAGAAATACAGAAACAGGAGCAACGGGTGTGGACAAGGGGGCCAGGGACACGCACAGGGACAAAGCCACTACGCAGTCAACCAGTTAATCCCATTTTATTGCTTCCAATACAAATGAAGCACTGCAAGGGTGCCACTGTGTAAGGCCTTTGGTCTGTAACATCTGTCTCTGTTGACAAAATCCCTGACCTCAAAAGCAACCGCCCAAGGCTGTTCTGTAACGGCACTTTGGTTATCTGGGCTTTAATGATGACCTTTACGAACGAGGCAGAGCACATCCCTCCACAGATCAAGAAAATCCTCTCTAAGACTTCAAATCCCATTAACAAAATGATTGTACAAACAACGTGACCAAGACAGGCTGTCCCACCCCACTGCCCACAGGGAAAACCAAGCAAAGTCCAGTTCCTCCCCAGCGCCGTGGAAACATCCCCCTGGTCAGGAGCCACGGATGTACGTGGCAAAAGTGGGGCAGAGTGGGATGACTCTGGCAGATCTTCCCAGCCTGGGGTTTCCCCCAAGTACTTATTGCAAGTTCCTCTGTACCACAGCCACTTTTTGAGGGTGAGAGTATTAGAAATTGTACAGAATTCATGTGGAATTACATGGAAAAGAGGTATCAGTTTAATAGGAAAAAAAAAAAAAGAAAAGAAAAGAAAACAGGAGACAAGAAAGATGAACACTGTCAGAAGGCAGAAGCTGCTCCTCCCCAGCACGTTGAGATGTCAGGGCTATCTTCACTTGGCATGAGCGCCCAGCAGGGAGGGAGGCCAGCAGGTTATATTCACTCCCGTCAGCACAAGACAAAGCCAAAACCTTTAAAGACAAAGACAAACCCTTAACAAGACACGAAGAACAGAGATAACAACCTAAAGCATCGGATCAACACCTGAGAGACTCAGAGAATCTTGAAACCAGTCTGCAAAGCCTTCCAAAAAACCATTCCCCGTTCTGCTTAGGAAAATGAGAAGGAAAAAGGATGGCCAGCCATCCCAGATGGTGCCTAAGCCTTGTGCTTCTTCGCAGCCGGCTCTCCCTCCTTCCCCAGCCACTGCTGCAGGATATTTGCACTGGTTTTCTTGGGCGAAGGGCTATGGATGAACTGACTCGTCCACTTGGGCAAATCATTTTCTTTCTTCTGGGGAGAGCCCTCCTGGGAGTTTTTTAACCAGTTGAGCATTGTTTTGCTGCTCGGGGTGGCCTTGCGCTCCTGGAGAGACAAAAGACAGTGGGAGAGAAGTCAGAAGTACAGTGAGAGCAGGACAGGCAGCTGACCCCAAGAGCAGATCCCAAGCAGGATGTGGCAGCTGGAGCAGGCACATCTGCAGGAGGTTCCCCAGGCTGCTGGGAACAGGCTTTTTCCAAGCCCCATTTCACATGGAATTTGCCTCATTTGGCAGAGAAATCCTGGCACGGGGCGACAGTTTATTTCTGGAAGTGGAAGGAAGGGAATCTGTTCATGGCACTGCGCTCCAGCATCAAGCTCAGGCATGCTCTGCAGACGCTGTCCCTCCTGCAGCCTGGCAGCACCGTCCCTGCTCGGGGACGTCACTGTGGCTGAGCTCTCCCTCGCAAAGCCCCAGCCAGCACTCACCTTCTTGGCTCCCAGCTCGACCGGTGCGACACACTCGGGCGCGTTGTTGCGGACATTGTTGACAAAGGTAGACACGGGGTGGAAAACGACGTTTTCTGTGGGCTGGATGAGTTTAATCGCTTCTTGAGTTGGCACTTCAGCAAAGTCCAGCCATTTCCTTATGGCCTCATCCCCGTCCAGGATGGCTGGCATCCTAGGGGACACGACAGTCAGAGCCAAAGCCCCATGCCGATATGGCAGAGCGGGGTGGCAAAAGCCGGGATTGTAAGTCAGCACGGAGCCGGCAGCTCGGCCGGGGTGGGGAACCAAAGCGGTGGGATGATCTTCTGCAAGGCAGAGAGCACACACTCGCTTTGCCCAGGCAGCTGCTTTGCTGGAAGAGGCAGAGGGGTTGGACTGCCAGGCCCTGGTCAGGGGGAGAGCGATCCAAGAACTCCAGAGAGAGATCCAACAACTCCAGAGAGAGATCCAGCTCTGACCACCACCCACCAGGGCACAAAGATGGTGATTTATGGACAGGGCATAAACCGGTGACCCGAAACAAGCTGGTAGTGTCACAGTGTTTGTCTCCCAGGGCACCAGGAGGTGGCAAGGCTCCCTGCCTGCCCGCTGCCAGACCGGCCTTCCCAGGCATAGCTTTCCTCCCTCGTCCCCCCACCGCCCTGCAGCCCCCCCCTGCCCCGCTCTCACTTGCCTGTGGTGGATGAAGCTGACGTCCTTGGAGGCATCCACGGTGATGATGGTGTAAGTGTAGAGTGTTTCTCCTCCTGCCGGCGGCTCCCAGCAGTCGAAAATCCCAGCCATGGTGAGCAACCTCCACCCCTTCCATTCCTCGTCTCCCTCCTTCTCGGCCTGCAGGAGAGAGGCCCCATCGTCCCAGTCAGTGCCAACGCGCGGGCAGCCAAAGCATCGTGGACTTGCCAGTGACATGGTGGGTCAACCACTCAGATCTAAGTGGTGAACTGCACTAATTTGAGGGCTTTTCAGGAGCCCTAGTAATTTGGGGTAACTCCAGGGGAAGTACCAGGAGCCTCATCCTCCCACAGCCAAGCCAGCGCCCTCCTCCCCTCCCAAACATCCCGGCCACCAGCTCAGCTGAAGGAAAGAGGTAGCGAAACTCCCAGCCCTGTCCCCTGCGAGACACCATCGCCCACCCATGCAAATATCCGGCACAGGGGGAGCAGCGAGCGTGACGGCAGGGACGCTGCGGCGGGGACCGCCAGCCGCAGAGGGATGCCGGGGTGCTGAGGCCACCATGGAGCAGAGCCCCGCTGGGAAACGGAGACCCCCAGAGAAGGGCACAGCTGGAGGGAAGGGGGCTTTTCCCAGGGCAGCCGGAGGGAGCAGGGGCTCAGAGCTGGGCATGAGCCTTCGGACGTGACAAGGGACCGCGTACCACAGCGTCCTTGGTCTGGGGGAAGTAAATGAAATACGGCTGCTTCCCCCCGCTCTGCTGCTGCTGCCACTCGTAGAAGCCATCTGCCAGGACCACGCAGCGCTTGCCCTTCAGGAGAGCACCCTGGGGGAGAGAAAACAGGAGCGAGTTGTCAACAGCAGCCCCCACGGCCTGCGAGGGAGGACGGGGGCTGCTGGGACCACCCTGCCCACCTGCTCCCCCCTGGGGCTCCCCTAAGCTGCCACCACCACCAGCGCTGTGATGAAAGATGAGCTTCACCAGCAACAACCTTTTCAGTTCTTCTCTTTGAATGAAATCTGCCAGCTCGGCAGTGCAGGGACTGAACTCCCTGTGCAGCAGGAGACTGGTACCCACCGGGGAGATGCTTCAGCTCTGGTTTTGCCGACTGCGCGACCTCTCCGAGCTGCACACAAAGAACAGCAGAAACTCACCTTGTAGGAGGACTTCTTCAGCATGGTGTCGCTGCGGCAGTTGGAGGTATTAAACTGCATTTTGGAGGGGTCATCGTTTTTGAACCAGGAGGGAACCAGGCCCCAGCGCATGTCCATGAGGACCCGCTCGGAGGAGTCGGCATCCTTTCGAACGAGATGGAGAGACACCTCGGGTCAGAGCCATGTCGCACGGACCACGAGCGTCCCCACAGCTTGGGAGAGGGGCTTCGCAGAGCCCTGGAGAAGTGGCTTCCCCCCCTGCAAGGCAGAGACAGGTCGAGCTAGGGCTCGAAGTCCCCCCAGCACCAAAGCTGCTCTTCCGCAGGGATGCCTCTCGCAAGCCATGCAGAAAGAGCCACTAATTATAACTGTTCGCAAATTCTTAATGGCTTTCCTGTAAGCATTAATCTGCAGCAGAAAGCCTAAGAATATTTTGCAGGAATAACTAACTAGGTGTCTCAGCGAGGCTCGCCCGACAGCCCTGGAGGAACAAACAGAGTTTTCCTTCAGCGGGAAGCGCCTGGACACGTGAGCTCCCAGCCCTTCGGTAAACAGTTACATCATGCTCCAAGGTCCTCAAAACTTTCCTCTTTAAAGTGAGCGTCCCAGGGGACGTAGGCTTCACCTTCATTTTAATAACGTGATTTCTGCTTCACTTTCACTCCTTGCGCTTTGCATACTGCCTGCCTTCGGACAATGGAAACACCTCGTGGCTTTCACTTCTCCCCCAGCTCCCTCTCGCTTTCTGCCCTTGGCTGCCAGCCCCAGGTCGGGCACAGCTGGGGCCAGCGAGCCCCTGGGCCACCTGCCCCCAAAGAACCGCAGCAGAGATGTATATATACCTACTATAGGGGTGTGTATATATATAGGGACACGTATGTGCCCAGTTTTGTGAAGTCTTCCAGAGCCTCCCGCAGGAGTGGCAAAAAGGGGCACCTCACACTGCCTAATCAGCGTCCCAACAGCTGAACAAGAGGGGGACAACCAAGCAGGCTGTGACCTGTATCACGCTCCCAGCCCTGTGTTCCTCTGCTCCACCAGCTCATCGGCTGCACTTGCGGGGGGGGAACGTGGGACCCCAGGGCAGGAAGGATGCCTGACAGCATCACCTGTGGCACTGCAAAGCAGCCCCACCGAGGCGTCCCACCCCATCCCCTGTGCCAGTAACGGCCGTGGAGTGCAGTGGCCCCTTTCACTGCCCCACTGGCCAGCGGAGGAAGAGCCCAGGTCGGGGTGTTTCGACCCAGTGCACCCAGCTTCACCCCGCTGAACACGAAAGAGCAGCAGGTTGCCAGGCTCCCCTGCACCCCTGCGGAAGCCGAAGGAGATGCGCAAACGGTCGCAGGGGCTGCTCAGGTTGTCTGGGGAAGGTCTGGCCAGGCTTAAATTAGCCGGGATAACGGTCTCCGCAGGTGTACGGTTAATCTCACAGCTCTGAAGTTGAGACTTTTTTCCCCCCTACCCTCCCCTACCGATGCCACCCGGACACTCTCAGCAGTGTTACGAAATGAAAAACAGCCTCCGGAAAAGCAGAGTAAAACCAGCAGAGTAACAACAGACATTTAGGAAAAAAAAATAAATCTACCAGTCAATCACTTATATATTCATTTTTTCAGAAAATATAAGGCTGTGCTGGAAGCATGGTACTGATTCCCCCCCTTCCTCAGGAACACGTAAATACTAACAATAAGAGACTAATTCTTTGCAATTAGAAAAATCAATTCCCGCCACGCACAGGGCGCAAAAGAGAAGCCCAAGAAGCCGTTCCCATTCGGATGGGGTACCCCACCACCCCGGGCGGCACCCCCCCCTCCCACCGCCCGAATTTAAGCGCCCCCGGGATGCAGCATCATCCCGGAGGCGGCCCCGGGAGCCCTCGTTTCGGTTGGCGAAGCAGGGGAGGGGACGGTACCTGCTGGAGGTGGCGGCGGGAGAGCAGCACCGGGCCGCTGGACTGCGGGCCCTTGTTGTAGGAGGGCCGGTACCGCTCCCCACGGATCCACTCGGGCTGCCGCCGCCGGCCCCCGCTGTCGCGATAGACGCAGGCCCGGCGGAGGTTCTCGGCCCCCAGGGAGCAGGCCGTCCGCCCGCACATCCCGCCGCTCAGCCCCGGTTCTGCGGGAGGGGGGGGGTTGGGGAGAGGAACCGAGCGCTCCGCCCCGTCGGGGGGGGGGGGGGGGGGGGGGGGGGGGGGGGGGGCCCGGGGGGGGGGGGGGGCCCCC
>JAOTQQ010000003.1:2780467-2797347 GCA_026546715.1 Gallinago undulata | reverse complement strand
TCTGCTCATGCAAATAATACTTCTTTGAGCAACTGTTTGGCCTGGGAAAACCATTGGCCGTGCCATTCCCAGGGCTTCCCATTCTGAGCACAGCCCTTGGCCTGACAGAGACCAAAGCACCAGACAGATGTCCAAAAGAGAAGAGAAAAGCTAAGAAATAGCTGCTGGTGTGCACAAAGGTGTAGCGTTTGCTTCCCTGAAATGCACATAAGCTTGCATTTTGCCGTTCTGGCCCATCATCTTGCCTGTTGGTAAAGTACAGTGAGAGAGCATCAAACTATCTCCTAACGCTGTGTGCCAGGCTGCCTTCATTTACACAGTACTTCCTCCTGATTCTTGTTGAAAAACACGGAAGAGTTTGTTTAAATGGCACTCAAGCGCCATGGTGACTGGTGGGATGCAGAGAAAGGAGTTAACCTTGCACATTCCATTGGGAAAAAAACCTCCCACCTCTTCTGGGAAGAAGATGTGTCCTCAGTGACTCACTGCACAGCGGTGCCTCTAATCAGATTTGCAGCAGTTGACAGGCAACACACAGAAAACAGCCTCTGGAGCTAACAGGGCAAGCTGAGGTTGTGTCACAACATCCCTTCCTCTCCAGAGGGTAAAGACCACCCTCTGTGACCAGTCCCAGTTTCTGACCAAGCATAAGTTCAGCTTCTTCCTTTGTGGTAAGACATCTTGTCTGGAAACAGAAGAGCCTGATACAAGCTTCTGAAGCATCAGTGCTTTCATCAGTCTTGGTGCTGTAGAGGGAAGAGCCCCACCTTACCCAGAGCAAGAACACGGATGGCAATCTGCCTGTATCAGGCAAGGCATGAGGCAATTAACTGTGCCACCATAGAGAGAGCAACTCATGGAGAATGGCCAATGGTCCTCTGACTCCACAAATATTGACTGTGCAATCACTGGCGCCCACAGGGCACCACCAGCCAAGCCTGGAGGACACACTGTGGCCCCCTAGAGCGTAGGTATCCTGCAGTCAAGGGTCTGCCTGGAGAGCGACAGGAGGATACTCCATGAGAGACAAAGCAAGCTCTCCAAACCCACATCTGCATTCTGGGACAAGCACCACAGAGACAGCAATAACCCCCTCTTCTGCGATTCATGGCATGCTGCCCAGGTCAGTGTCAGTGGTCACATCATTGCTCGCAGGGATCTGAGTACAGATCACAAATCCCCTCAAGATGACTGCAGTGTCTGTGATCATGCCAGGTTCCTTACCACATACTCATCCTCGTAACCTTCGTCATCCGTCTCACCCGTGTTCGGATCACAGTCCTTGACAGTGAACTTCATCATGCAGCTGAAGGTACAGGCCACTGGAAATGGGGGAGGAAAAGGCAAAGCTTGTATTACCACCAGACTCCACTATCTCAGGGCAGAAGGGGGCTGGGAAACTCGGGGCAGCTGGGCTCTCCCTCCTCACTGTCAGCAGCACAGGCTTACCTCTCCAACAGCTTCTGTCTCTCAAGGACAAGGTATTTATTCATAATATTAAGGCTAGCAAACAGTGATAACAACAGATCCGTGATGGCTGTACAAGACCATAATCCTCAGATCAAGCACTATTACTGATGAACCTCAAGTTGTGCTGGGAATTCTAACTAAGCATGTCCCACCAGTGCCTTGTGAAAAGGCAAGATCCTTATCTAGAAACTGGTTCATGCACCTCTGAAATGAAACCACCTTGTGCTGCAACACAGCAGCCGGGAGAGGAAGCGATGACTCATCCCCGAGAAGGTGGGCACTGCTGGGTGAAGAGCAGCAACATGCGCAGGTGAGCAGCCCCGGAACACAAACCAGGGAGAGCAGAGCACAGACAAGGCCTGGTCCATGGTGTGGACAGTGACAAATGAGGGGATGTTCAAACAGACATCCCTGAAATTCTAGCGGTTTGTCCGAAATACTCCTTTGCTACTTGGAGCACCTGGCCACTCACGGCAATTTACAAGTACCAGCCTCTTCACATGCTAACACAAAGAATAGACAGGCTAAGGAAGGTGCCAGGGTGCATGGGGGAAAACTCAGCAGAGAGCTGACTGCTCCTCTGCCAGCTCCCATAGCCTGACCTGACCATACTACAGCACAAGAGAACCAGGAGAAGAGAAGGGAGGCCTGACAGCCCCCAAACAGCAAGGAGAAGTCATACTCAGCATCACTCAGGGCTACACCCCCACACAGGCTATAAATATCTGGCTAGGATGCAAGGTAGAATGTGTGGGGGCGAGGAACACAGTATGCTTAATTTGGGGAACGTCAGGAAAACACAGAAGGCAAACTGTTTACCTGCTGTCGGATCCTCTTCAGACAGTGCCACCAGCGTGTAGCAGGTACTCGGCTGGTTATACACCAGGGTTTTGGCAGGCACGTAGCCAATGACCTCATACCCCTCTGTTGGCTCCATCTGCACCGTGACATTCTCCAGGATCTGATCGTTCAGGGTGTTTGTGCAGTCAAACTAAAGAGGGGAGGGGAAAGCAGCAACAGCTTGAGGCTCCTTACTATAGACCTCACGGCAGACTCCCTTCAGGCAGAGTGGGAGCAGGGTGTCAACTTGCAAACCCCTTGCTCTTTGTGTTTCAACAGAGCATCTTGCTACCAGCTGGCTGGTTATAGGGCTCGTGGGTTCCAGTTTAGTCACAGAGCAACTATGACTAAAAACTACATATTTAAGTGCTTCAAGGGAGAAACTGAAACCCTGCAGAGGACTCCAGTGCTCCAGCAAACTACCCCTCTCCCCCCCCACTTAAAAAAAAAACAGCACGCAACTATTAGCACACTCTGCAACCCAGGCAGGAGCACAAATTCAGCAAGGGCAGGAATGTGTCAGCTTCTGACTCTTTCAGTTCACCAGTTAGTATGGAATGTTTTCCTCTAAGTGTACTTTGCCCTTTCTCCCCAGATAGCAATTCCCAGGTTAACTCTTTGCTGTATGGAAATGTGAGCACTGTGTCACATGCATCCTCTCACTTGATGCTACAAGGACAGAGCTGACCGACAGCACATGGAAAGATGATCCCTTGCACGGCTCAAACTGCGAGTTGTTTGAGCAAGTTTCAGCAAGCTTAATCATTTCAGCAAGTCTAAAATTGCTGATTAGACTTAGTTCCAGCTGCTACAACAAGTCACTTAAACCTCATACAATTGCATCTGGTGGATGGACAGCAGAAACAAAGACCAAACCCTATGAGGGCCGTGTCTGCAGTTCTGAGCTGTCTGAGCTTTTGAGGACAGAGCTGGCTAAGGACAAAACACGGCTGCTCACAGGCTGGTGTAGGACTCACTGTGCCTTGAACTCCCCGAGGCCCAGGCAAACCTGCTGGGACATCGATCCTAACATCTCACATGTAGCAGCGGGGCGGTACAGCCAAGGCCAAGATGTACAGAAACAAGCACCTGTACTACACATCCTTGAACAAAAATGGAGGGGATGAAGAGCTCTCCCCTACCATGTCCCTTTCTTGGGTTCCTTTTTCAGCATCTCGGATAAAGCTTCACTCTTTTATGCCCAAAGAACAGGCTTGGGGACCCCAAGGAAAAAAACAGTTTCCCTTGCCAACTGCTCAGTAAGAACAGCCCCACCTAGTGCTTCTCCGATTTATTTGGACTGTACGTGTAAGCATTGTTCAGCCACACACACACTCCCTAATAATCTTTTCCTGTGGATCTGCTGCCCCGGTTGAGAAGCTAAGGATTCCTTATTGCAGTGACGTGCTCTGAACACAGATATCCCTGAGCTATTTCTTCCCCGTGGAGCTTTTAACTGATCAGGAGCTTATTTTCCAGCCCTCTTTCAGCACCACATGCCATAGCTACCCACCTGGAACACCATGTGGCTGACAAACGTGTGCTTCGTGCAACGAACCACGTACTCCGTTTCCAGCTCTGTCAGGGCAACAGGCTCTGGAGAAGACTTGAAGAGCGGGCCCAGTCCCCGAAATTCTGGAATTGCCCCCAGTTGCTCTGAAACAGAGGACACAGAAACCATTGCCTTCCCCAACCCACAGGAAGGTGTTAGCAGTTTCAAAGCTCTCATTTAAGCTGCCAGAAGGTGCTGCAGCAAGAAACTATCAAACATCCATAAACGTTCACTGAGGACTTTTAAAATTAAAGGAAGAATCATCCTTTGCTGACATCTAGTGCAATCTAAACAGAGCAGGACTGCAGGCACCCCCTACCCCCCAGGAGGGAACAACAGACTTCAACTGGTGAGCCCATGTCACTCTGAAAGGAGACAGGAAAAAGCTGGAGGGGCCAGACAGACTCAGCAAGAGGTGGCTGTTTTGTTCTCACAGACAGGTGTAGGAGAGGCCATGCATCAGTTTACCTTGGAATATTTCTTGCCGTGTTGCTGCCACCTTCTCTGGCTGTTTGACTACAGCAACAGGGGCATTTTCTGCAGGAGAAAAAGGGAAAAAAAAAAACAAAGGATTTGAACGTGAATAGTAAGACTTCGAATCAGAAACAGGTTAATGCCTGGATAGGGATTTGACTAAGCAAAGGAAGGGAGCTCATTTCTCACCTTGCTATGGACTAGATCCCCCTATTTAGCTTCCTAAACAATTTTGGAACTGCAGCAGCTCCAATGAGGATTACCAGCTGCTAGTATTATTAGTAATTGGACTAAACCAAAACACTAACACAGGAGCAACCAGATTTGTTGGCTGTAGTTTTTACAGAAGATACAATTCCACAAAATTCAACTAGGATGGAGGTAAGCAATTCCCAGCAGGCCCAATACAGCCTACTGTCCAAGGGCTGGAGTTGCTAGAGAATTACTAGCCATTTGGACCAGTATTCAGGGGACTGTTCCTCACCTGCTCTTTGCTCGATGATAGGAGCTGTTGCCAAAGGAACGGATTTCAAGTCAAAGGGTTTCTCAGAGGGCTCCAGGGTGTACTGATGCAGAGCCCTCTCCAGGCCAGGGATGGACACCGTCAAACCTGGAGACAGAAGGGACAGGTCACTGAAACCACAGATAATGCCAGTTCGTTGTCACTTCTTAAACCAGGAAGGAGGAGGTGCAGACTTTTTTTTTTTTGAGGACTTCCTGCATTACCATTCAGGATGTAGCCAGCATTGAGGGCTTTCTGCTTCTGCTCCAGAACATTCAGGTAGAAGGTGGCTCTGTCTCTCACTTCATTGTCATCATCCATCACACACCTGGGAGGAAAGTGGAAAACCTTCAGTACAAGGGAGCGGAGTCCACACCAATGAATCCAGGTGACTAAGCCACCTTACAGGGCCAGAAAGAACATGCCATTGAAGACAACCGGCAATCTACTAGTAATTGTATTAGACAAGCAATCATCCACCACACTTCGAGGTGCTGAATGCAGTGGTGATCCCATCACAGGATCCTACTGCACCTTCTCAAGCCCCCAGCTAGAAGAGACTAGACATGCATGACAATGCTAACAAGCTCTCAAGCAAACAGGGGTTTTCACACAGGATGTTAAGAAACTCGGAGGTACAACTCACCTTTTCAGTAACACCAAGATACTGGGTAACATCTCCTCATTCTGGGCTCCAAACTTGGCCAGGGCACTTACAGCACCTGTTAACAAAATTTATGAAAACAGAATTAGAAAGCAAAGAAATCACCTGAAGTTTCTTCCATTTACTGGCCTTGTTCAAATGCCAGGTCAGAGACAGCAGCATTAGTATAAAGCATCACTGTGACTAGAAAGAGGCAGATGTATTATTACCACGAAGTGCCTGCAAACCTCCTCTGTCTAGTTTCAGAGTCACTGCAGCTGCCTCCCCTTTTCTCAGTTTCTGGCCACCTCTTCCAGCAATACTACTGCAGGATTTACACAGCAGGATCTGGCTGTGTAAAAAGATCTGCTCGGGACTAGAGCAAATCACAGTCCTCAAAATGTTCATGCACTATACTTCCTTGAAGATTTGTCATAGGGCAGACAGCTTTCCAGGTCAGTCTCTTACCTGCCCGGACTTCTTCATGCTCCAGGACAACCCTGTTGTAGATGAAGCGAATGTATTTGGAGGGGTTATTAGTCTTAGGCCCTTCCTGCCCCAGGAGGTGGAGGATACGAGTGGCCAGCACAGTGAACTCGCAGTCCTCAATGAATTCACAGAGGTGAGACAAGCCTGTCTCTTTGCTCTCCGAGTTCTCCTCAATGATGCTGATGATGCAGTCCACAATGGCTCGCTTGTACTCAAAGCCGCCCTAGGGAGCAAAGGGAACTGCTCAGCTGGAAATCTCAAAGTAGAGCTAGTGAACTAGCCAGACAGGAAAAAAATTACCTTTGCAAAGGTCACTCACACTCAAGTGCGTTTAATCTGTGTTTGAAAGGAGAGGAGCAGTAATGCTGCCCTTGTTTTTCACCCTCTTTACACCCAGAGGACCAGCTAATATTCAAGCTCACTTGCCATCTCCCTTCAGGATGGCTACAGTGAAGAAAAAAAAGTGTCCTAAAGAGGGTAAAAGAATCCATCAGCCTGAAGGGCTTATATCTCCTTCAAAATCCTCTGCTGCTAGAATTAGTGCATAGAAACAGCCATATGGGAGGAGAAAAAACCCAACCCTCTTTCCCTTTAGCACCAGACATCTGAGGATGAATCACAAGAGAAATATATTAAGGATCATATCTGCCACAGCAGGACCCAGCAAATAGCCCCATTAGTGTGGGAAGACAGGTGATCAATACCTCCCCAGGCACACGCCATAACCTGACATGCCATTAGTGCCTGGTTATCTTCAGACGTTGTTTACTGGTGTCCTCAATACACGCTAAGGGATTAAACCACACACTATCCTCCACCAATTACATGCACAGTGTAGGGCATCTGGGGGATCTTTCTGGAGCTACTTTGGATTAGAAAAGCTGTAATACAGAATGGTTTGAACTACAAAACCACATTCAGAATGATACCATCCACCCACAGAAAATCTGGGAAATGAGAATGGTCCATTTTTCACAGCAGCAAAATGAGAGGCTCTGGTTTGCTCCCAAGTGAGAGGCTGTAATTGGCAGAAAGTGATGTCAGGGCGAGCAGTGGTGCCAGCTGTGCAGCAGGCACATTTGCTTGTTTAGAAATGGCCTCAGCAAACCTCTGTAAAGCTGTCTTTCTGCAATTCTATGTCTGACTGAATGCAGAGAATGGTTATAGGTTCTCGTGATCCCTTCACTGCCACAGCACAGAGATCAGAACAAAAGCAGCCCTGTGTCATCAATAAATAGGTTGTTACCAAATCTTTGTGCACAAGACAAAACTTCTTGGAATTTGCTGTCAAAGTATAAAAGAAAGCTGGTTCAAATGTGAAACACACATGGACTGCCAACAGATCTGCTGTTGCCTGCATTTGCTTTGGGAGTTAATAAACCCCCAGAAAAACCAAAGAATGAAAACCACATTAAAAATATGTCTGACAGTATGCATATAACTGTCATGCACAGCTGGCCATTTCTGACAGACTGCAAGCCTTTTGAGAGAGAGCACAGCATTACCAGTAATAGTTTGACTCGCAGGGGCCAAGGTGCAGTCCTGCAGTTCATACAGACAAGGAACACAAAGTAGTTGTCCTGCAAACTTACCTCTTCCCGAAGCATAGTGAAGAGGAAGTTCATGAGGACTGCATGTTTGCGAGGATACTTCTGACACAGTGCATTGATGGCCTGTACCACTACAACCTGGAGGAAAAGTAGGGCAGGAAAAAATAGTTTAATTGTGTCAATTTTGTGCTGGTGTCTAGCCTGAAAACTATGGGTTTGCCTTTACTTATCCAGAAGGTACAACCCTAGGAATTGGAGGAAACTGATCTTTATGCATTGGCCAGTCCCCAGCGAAAGCCCACACCCACTGGAAAGAAGAAAATGGGATTAAATTCTCAAAGGGTGTCTCTCCAGAAAAGAGCATGTGACTTTGGAGCTGGGTGCTGTACAACTGAGGCATGGCTTTGGCTGATAGCCTCAGACCCTTTCTCCTCCCTGCAAATACTCTGCAGCCTAGATCCTGGAAGCAGCTCCAGAGAGGTTTCAGAGTACACACACAAACGTGGACAATGACCAAAGGGTTTCTTAGGATCCTGCATGTTCTTCTTCCTCCACTTCCTTACTTTGAACTCATCTGAGATTTCTGACATGAAAGAGGAGATCTGCTTCATGAGCCGGTCGATGCTGCTCTCACTGCCAGTTTTCAGCAGCGTGGTGATGGCCAGGGTGGCTATGCTGCGGTTGGAGTCTGTCACAAGGTTCTCCAGGTCTAGATTACAAGCAGTCACAGCGGAGGGGTGCTTCATGGCCACCTAGAGCAGAGAAGGATGAGTGGAAATCACTCAATGGATGCAAAAGGCCCATCTGGCAACAACCACCCAATTTTTATAAGCTCTCACTCTTTCCTCTAAAAATAAATGCTACAGATTGTACACGAAGGTCATCTCAGACAAACAACTCATCTGAGGTTAAAGTAACAAGGTCTCTATTCCTGCAGAATTGCATCTCTTGCTGGAAGAGAAGCAGTAGTAATAAACAATCTTTACTATTTTTAACTCTCTCAATTTTCCTCTATATATTAAGAAAAGAAAGCTGTGAACTCCCAACAAAAATTCAGCAAGCCTAGCTGTGTGGAACAGCTCTGTGGGTGGAAGCACAGTGGTTACCAGACACTGCCATTCTGGTTGGTTTGGTTTTTTTTCCTCCCCTTTTTCAAGAGTTTACAAGGTCAAGGGAAAAGCTGGAGCAAAGACTGTCAGGGAGCAGACAAGAAGCAGCATCAAGGTTTGATCCCTGTTTCATAAGGAGCTCCTTCTCCATGGGAAGCTCAGAAGGGAAAGCAGTAACATGCAAGACCAGTGACCCTCTTATAAAGACCTGTGAAAATGACTGTTGTTTTTTTTTTTTCTCTTGTAAAGTGTTCTTTAGGGTTTTATTCCATTCAGAAAGCAATTAGGTGTGAGGCTGTAGCCCAGGGTAGAGGTTATTCACAAAAAATCATCACATAATCTGCCCCCCTTTCTCTTCTGAAGCCTGCACCTCCCTGCACATGAGAAACTATTACAGCTCCCAAGAGACCAGCTCCTACCTTGTTGAGGGTACGGACGGCTGCGTATCTCAGCGCTGCTTTTGGGGAGCTGCAGAACAGCTGCAAAACTGCAAGGCAGGAAAACCAACAAAGGCAAATGTTTAGGCAATCTATTATTGAGAAGTGATCCACACCTAAAGCAAGAGTTCTAGTGAAGAGACAGTTGCAAGCCCACACAACCAGAAGCACGCTTAAGAAGCAACACCAGCCTCCTCCCTCCCTCCCTGTTGTCCTCTTCGCCACACATCCCTGCTCACAACTAGCTCTTACCCCCCTCTCTCTTTTTCCATGGTGCTGCCATCCCTCACTCCTCTTGAAAGCCAATTTCATACCTTGTCATCTTTCCTATTAAGTCAATTTGAACTGCTCCTCTTCATTTCCATGCAAACCCTGTTCCTTTCCCAGGGCTGGCCCATGAAGGGCACACTGCCTGTGCAGAGAGGTGACACACAGCCTTCCTATCTGCCAACAGTCCCAGCTCAGGAAAACCTCTGAACTGGACTGAGCTGGGAAGGCAGGACCCCAACAGCTTGGCTTCCTGCAGTGTTATACTCAGTCTAAAGCTGGGAGATTCATCAGTTAGAATTCAGCCCTATTTCACAGGAAAAAAAAAAAAAAAGACCCCTCCAGCAACCCACACTTGAACACACCAGGCAAATACTGTTACAGGAGCAAAAGCTATTCACACCCAGCACAGGCTCTCAGCAGCAGCATAAAGCAACAAAGGGCACGGCAGCATTACAAGCCTGAAACTACACAAGGTCCTTGTTTCTTGGGGTGATCAGGAGGTATCACCACTGCAGGCCCGTAATTCCCTCACCATCGCCATGAGTATCCCATTTACCTGAGACAGCTGGAGCCAGCTCTTTGGCAGTGCAGTTGGGCAGGTTAACGATGGCAGATGCAGCTTCATAGACCACCATCTCGTGCTTGTTTCTCAGGCAGCTCTCAATGAAATCGAACAGGGGGCTATCACGGCTAAGGGACAAAAAAAAACCCACAAGAATGAATTAAAACAAAGGTGCTAACAGAAATGAAGAATCTGGCAGCAGAAATGGACAGGTCCCATAGCCTGTGGAAAGTTAAAAGCAGCCATAAATTCACAGTCTGGTAGTGGTCATTCTACAGTATTTCCAGCATGCTTGAGCTGGAAGTCAGGCTGCCCAGGCTGTCTGAGAAGGCACCCTCTGCTTTATGAGCTAAAGGGAATCTCCCTTAGCCTTCACACACTGAGAGCTCACCCTACATGCCAAAGTCTTATCCACATGGAAGTCACACAGCATGTGTGACAGAAATAATTATGGAAAACAGAGAAAATGAAGTAGAATAATAAAGAACAGCCATGCAAAACAGGCAAGAGAAACACAAAAGTGTTCAATGGGCAAGCACATACACAGACAGATCTCACAGAAGCCGTGCCATAACAACAGAAAAGCATCCTGTATTTTCTCTGCTGCCTTTTAACCAATAATAATAGGATAGAAGCAGTGTGCTGCTCTCCAAAGGCAGAAATAATTGCCCTCATGACACAGCAAGTGAGCCTGCAAGAGGAGGTTGGAAGCAGGACCCGAGGAAGTTGTTCCAGCAGGGCAAAGGAGCCTCCTCACCTGCCAGCCTCTTCCTCCAGTAGCTTGCTGGCTATTCGAATCATCATGCAGTAGGCAAACGGTGACTTGAGGCCGTGGCGTGTGAACTTGCTGAGCATCTTGTTGACTGCCAGGCGGTCATTCTTCCGCACATGGTAGAGCAAGCCCAGAGCATGATACTGCACAGGGAAAGAGACTGTCACAGACCCACAGCGTGCTCCTTCCGCTTTTGTCCCCTCTGTTGCCCAGAAGTGCCTGGCTGAGCTCTAGTAGTTTGCTCCACTGCCAGCTGCTGCTTCCTATTCCCTGTGCCGGCAGCGGGTTTCCTACCTGCACCATGATATTGTCGCTGGAAGCTGCCTCCTGAGCCTCGTTCACCCAGCGTTTTACCACATCATAACTGGTCTTCAGCAGGTGCTGGGGGGAGACAAAGCCACAGACAATCCATGAGGGAAGGATGGAGGAAGCTTTGGGAATTACAGCTCATATTAAACAGCAGCAAGCCTTCCCCATGAGGGCACTGGCGGCAGCACCTTATAGAGGAGCAGAGGATTAGCATGTAGAGACCTGCAGACACCCAGCTGTGACAGCTATGGCCTCAAGAGATCAATGATCTCCCACAAAGTCCTCACCAGTCCATCAGTTCAAAAATTAGGGAACATTCATTCAAAAATGAAACCCTGGAACTCCCAAGATGTCCAGTCCCACCACAGATGACTGCTTCCCATCAGTCATCACCCACAGATGACAGCTTGGCTGTCCCTCAGGCCCGGCCTGTAGCAAGTACATACCAAGGAGGACACCAGAGCAGAGCTGGATACACTTGGCACTTTGTCAACAATGGCCTGCTTCATGTAACGCTCGATGGCCTGCAACATGGTGCTCTGCAGGGAAAGGGAAACAACAGCTGATATGGAAAAGCCATCAGGACTGTGAAAGAGGAGATGCAAAGGCATGAGCAGCAGGGTGAAATGTGGGATGGGGTAGCAGGGAAAGGTGAAGGGCCAAGGGAAAAGCAGCACTTACATCAGTGATCTGACAGAGCGCTCTCACAGCAGGGCCTCGGTAATTGTCATCCTTCCCAGTCATGTCTTTGGTTAAGCTGGTTGAAAACCAAAAGTAAGCTCTCAATACTGCACTCCTCTGGCGCCAGCAGCTCTCAGGTGCTTGCACAGCACACGCAGAGCAGCAGGCAGCCAGCATCACAGCTGAATGCCAAGCAGGCAACTGCATGTCTCGGGCAAGTCCCACCAGGGTGGGAAGGAGGGAGGAAAAGATCAGCACTCGGGTGGCAAGCCCATCAGCAGGCTGTACGAGCTCCTGATCGAGGCTGGAGTGCACACACATGGCCCTGAGGCATTTGCCTTCCTTAATGAACGCTAATTCCCGCTTTTTCGCCAGGACCCTGGTCAGTGTGAGACAGTCTATGAGGGGACAGGAGTTCATCACATCACAGCACTTGGAACTGACTTCTGCCTGCTGCATGGCCTCTGCCCTCAGTAAACCCTGTACCCTCGTGCTCCTGTCTCCTGAGACAGCACTGGCCTTTTGTTGGGATGATCAGCAATTGGGGATTTACAGAGGGAATTTTTGCCAGTGAAGTCACATCCTGTGCTGCTAACAGGAGCAGTAAATCCCTGCCTACCTGTTGAAAGCCTTGGGATTTATGTCAGAAATCTTAAAAAGCTTCAAGGCATTTAGACAGGAAAGTAGGAATTTATGGAACACCCTATTGCAAATGGGAAAAATAGAACAGCGCTGCCATATCAGGCAACTAAAAGAGACAGTCCAAACACCCGTGGGCATGGGATATGGGGACACAGAACATTTCACATACATCACTAGGAGTTCAGTGTCTGTATTTTAATGGCGTCTTTTAAAGAAAAAAATTTTCCTCACCAAGGGCGTTCCCTTTCCTCACCCTGCTTAGGAACTACTGTCATCTCCAAGAGGTCGGACAGGTATTACTGGAGGACACATGAATATAACAGTAAGAAAAGTGAAGTGACTGACCTGCTGGTAACAATGATTACATCTTCTGCAATAGAAGACATCTCCTTGATAGTCAGGTAACACATCCTGCGAAGAGTTGGCTGAGAAGGAAAGAAGGAAGACAGACATTAGCTGAGAGGATCCAGGATAGGAAGGGATCTCAGTGTTCCCTGCTTCCATGATTTTATTGTGAAGACTAAGAACACGAAACCTTCAGAGAGCCCCAGTGCCTGAGCATAAAAGATGTACAAAATCCATATTCATTAACAAAACACACCTTCCTCTTCTAAATGACTCAACCTTAGGGTGAAGCCACAGGAATACCAGATTTAGCTGGATCTACAGCTTTTCACTTGTGATTCAAGTGAACATGAAGAAAAGCCTTAAAATCATCAGATGAAGGCACTCTCTTGCCTCAAAAGCAAGTAATTTATATTCCTGGGTCTGGGGATTTCTACACCAGTCTTGTGATATTAATGCCTTGTGGTTTGGGGGACAAATAGTGACAGCGCTACTGCTGTGGGTGGGTTCCTGGCCTCCTCCAGGACACACTGTTGTTGGCTCTGAGCAGGAAGCAGTGTCTAGAATACACTACACAGTGTCTAGTGTATTCTAGCTGATGATATGCTTGACCTCTGCCTAGCACAATCTCAGGAGTTAAACAGCAATTCAGAGGAAGGAATCTTCATCTCAAGAACAGAGAATGTGTCCGCTAAGCTGCCACAAGGTCTGGGAAGGGCTAGGAAGTTTCTATACTTCCATCCTACTCTTCCCACTCAGATCCAGGTAGGACGCAAAAACCAACTGTATAAAAACCACACATCTCAAGGCTGAAAAAGACACTGTTGACAACTTGTCCCGCCAGATAAATACAGCAGAAAACAACAAGCAGACTTACATCATTGGACTGAAACAGCTTGGTCATAGCAAAAAAGGATTCGGTAGCTTCCATGACACCGAGATGCTCCCCCTAGAAGGTGTTTGGAAAGGAAGGAAATCTCAGTAATCACAACCAGCTTTGGGCCTGCTGCAGGAGTCTCTGTACAAGTGTAATTTTCTCTTCCTTACCTGGTTTATGAGATACAGGATCTTGGTGAGGATATGAGCACATTTTCGTGGGTTTATGGGAGTCTCATTAAAAACTCGTGCCTGGAAACAAAGCACAGACAAGGACGCTGACACCAACACCCCCTCTCAAACACCATCCTGTCTGGTCTTGGCCACTGACACAAACAATACATTGTGAGTGAGGTATGGTAAGATTTTTAATGACTTTGGATCAGATTTCTCCTCAATTCTTGTTGAACGTGGAATCCTTTAAAACAGCTGGTTCTACAGTCTCATCCTGGGATCACAAATCCAAGTGCAATTAAGGTTTAAAGGCCAAATCCTTATCACACTTTCACCCACACAAGTCTGGATTTGTGCTAGCTAAAACACTACTCTTCTGACAGACACACACGAGCTCTGCAAGGCTAACAGGAGCCAACACCATTCACAACATTGCATGCAAACACATTACACTGAAACAACAGGGTCTGGGGACTGAGAAGTTTACCTGCTGTCGGATAGAAAGACACTTTTTCAGAGCAAATTCTTAGATTATTCAATAACCACTCACGCCCTACTCATTAACTTTGTCACCTACAAGACATTTGGGATGTTTAAAGCCAACTTCCCAACCTTCCTGTTTTAGGGCGAACTTTTCCAGATAATTTCATTAATTTTATTACTATTTATAGCTCACAGTCTTTAGTTCATTACAGATACCCCTTCAGCCTTTTCCTTTCCTCCCTCCAACAATAAAATAAGAACTAACGGGAGTGGTGGCCATTTCTTTCCGAGCTAGCAGGACTGCAACAAACCCCCTCTTCCTTGCTGAACTTCTCCAGTGACCTACTCAAGAAAGGGAGAGACTCTAGAAGGAAAGGATGCACAAAGGAGAGCATCTCAGGATTTACCTCTTGCAAGACAGCACTCTTCTCCAGGTGCTGGAATGGGTTGGAACCCCCACCTGTAAAACAAAGAGAGTAAAAGTCTTTCCAGGGATAGTGCCTCGGGAAAGCAACTTTCTAACCATGCCCATACTTTAAAAACAGACTGAACATTTTGGGGTAACCTTTTTTCCACGAACACCAAGCAACCAGATCTCCCTCTTTTAAGTAATATTGATTTGATATCTTCGTAGCAGTTAGGGAAGGCAGAGCAGATAGGCCATTCTTTGATGTGTCATCCCCCCCAGAAGTCACTAGCCGTGAGCTGAAATAGTCTGATTAGCTGTAAAGTAACTGTGTTCCACTGTTATCCCATAGACCTATTTCCAGCCCCTGCACTGGGAGCTTGCTGACAGTTAGAACATCAATAAGACAGGCCTAGAAACAAAAGCTCAGACAAAAAGAGGCATCTCTTGCCAGACTGGCAAGTCAGGAGTTCTTTATCCCTCCCTTATAAACCAATCAGGAATCTACCAGTAAAGTATTTTTGGCTTTATCACTAATTAAAAGAACAAGACAGCAGACTAGAGAGTCTGGACACAGAGTAACTTTCATTGTACCACTTAATAGAATAAATTATATTAAATAATTAAAAACTTCCCCAATTCAGGATGAAATAATCAGAGGGAAAAGCACTATCATTCTGCACGGTCTCCATTACCTCGCCTCCTAAGCACTTGTGAGCTGCCGCTTTTCAAAAGCTGCCAGCTATTGATAAGGAAGTTTTAATTAATACCTACGTTCAGCCCGGCTCTGGGACAATACACAGACGTTTCCAGCGCTGTTCCAATGTTTAACAAGCCTGATCTGCCAGAAAGCACAGCTCCTGGGCCCAGCTCTGATCTGACCTGGGCTCCAAGCACCCTACGCTGGGTGCCAGGAGCCTTTGCAAGAGTAAGCCTTACACTTAAAAGGCAAACACATCCGTGCTCAGGCTCCTTCACAGTTCATAAACTGCCCTCCTCTGGCTCAGGAGAAGTTTGCAAATGCAGTAGATGGCTGAACAAAACACAAACACTTATGCAGGGTTGAGGAGAGAAGAAAACAAAGGGGAAAACCAGAAACGTCTCTAGTTATAAGCTGAAAAAACCTGCCCAGCAGCCCAGTATTTCCCATGGTCCAGCACGCCTACAATCCCTAAATCAGTCATCAATAACAGGGCATCAATCGCCTCTTCATCTTTCATAGGACTAAAGATCTTGAGCTATACTGTAAATTAGGTCCTTACAGCACTCTGTGTCAAAGTATTCTTCCATCATAGAAGTGGAAAGGCATAGGGAAGACACAGGCTATGGGTTCAGAAAGCTCCTAATATTGGATGACTAACAACAATTTGTACTGATTTGCAGAGAAAGTCACTGACCAAGCAAGGATCTCGGAACAATTATAAGTCCAAAACAGCACCTGAAGGTGCATTTCTGAGAGCCAGTGGAAACAGCCCATCAAAGACTACCTGCAGCATCCATGAACAGAAAAGAAACAGAAGCCAATTAAGCAGACACACTCACCTCAACAGAAAGACTGATAATGGATATACATGGATATAAGTGGATATAAAAGGTCTGTAAATTCAGTGATGATGCGCTCCACATAAGACCAAGAACAACGAGCACTCAGCATATACATTTGGACAGGTACACAATCCATAGCAAAAAGGTAGGTACAGTAAATGCTAGCAATCTTCATTCGGCAATAGCAAAGAAAAAATGTTGGGAAGCATGGAAGCAGCTCAGTCAGAAAGGATAAAGGAGAGCTCTGTGAGCTCTCGGTATGAACAAAGTCAACAAAAGTCAGCACCATAATACAAGGAAGTGCATCTCCTGCCAGCCTTGGCCACAGGTAACACAATACCTTGAAGCATGTGGCAGGTACAAATGAATAATAGCCCCAAAAATGAAAGCCAAGAGCAATTCCCCTCCAACGGTTGCCTCACTACATTCTCTGCTTATCAAGACATCACTGGAGGCTTTGGACAAGGGAAACAAGGGCATTTCATGCACATTCAAATAGAAAGCAAGCACAGTCACGGAGAACAATCACCAAGATCTACGCTGAATCAATTTGCTTCAGAAAGCACTGATTTGTTATACACAACAAACTGCACAGAAAGCTTCACAGGAAGATGAAAAATACAACACAAGGCACAATCGTGAAAGTAAACACTGTCGTACTCTAGCCTTGACCCCACCTGAATTACACGCCACATGAAATATCAACCTCTTCCTTACTACTCAGGCCTAAAATTTTGAAAGGTCAAGCA
>JAOTQQ010000003.1:2768720-2780367 GCA_026546715.1 Gallinago undulata | reverse complement strand
GACTCCACACCTGGTGATGCAGCAGGTAACCTCTGAGCCTTGGGCCCATGCAGCTGGGTCAGCCTCTGGTTGCAGCCGTGAGGGGAGGGCAGCAGCAGAGTGCGCTGGTGCCTCCACAGCACTTCTCATGGTGCTCCTGTCCTGTCACCCCTCGCAGACTCCATCCGTGCCCACAGGGGGGTCACCACTCGCAGCCTCCCCCCGTGCCCACGGGAGCGTCACCTCTCACGGCCTCCATCCGTGCCCACAAGGGGGTCACCCCTCACGGCCTCCATCCGTGCCCACGGGGGGGTCACCCCTCACGGCCTCCATCCGTGCCCACGGGGGGGGTGTCACCCCTCGCAGCCTCCATCCGTGCCCAAGGGATTGGGGGTCACCCCCAATAGCCTCCCTCCGTGCCCACGGGGGGTGGGGGGGGGTCACCCCCTACAGCCTCCATCCTTACTCACAGGAGGGATCACCCCCCACAGCTCCTCTCTTACCTACAGGAAGGAGTGTCCCCTCACAGCTCCCCCCGACTACCCACAGCGGGGGTCTCCCCTCACAGTTCCCCCTTTATCTCCAGGAAGGGTCTCCCCTCACCCGACTCCTCGTCCTTCTTGTCGAACTTCTTCAGCATGGTGCTGCCGAGCGGCCCCTCCTCACCCCGTAGCAGTCCCAGTCCCGGTCCCGGTCCCCAGGTCCCACTGCCAGTGGTGCCGCCGCCCGCCCCTTCCTGCCGCCCGCCCCTTCCTGCCAGCCTGTCACTGCCACCGCCGCCCGCCGCCCTGCGCAGCCGCGGGCCCGCCCGCCTTCCCTGACGTGGCTCCCGGCGGGGGCCCGAGCCGCGGGGGTGTGGCGCGGAGCCGTGACTGACAGGTGAGAGGGCGGGGCTCGACGGGGAAGATCGCGGTCTGATTGGCCGGAGGGGCAGGGGCGGGGCTAGGAGCGGGGTCTGGGTCTGGGGGCGGCACTGGGAATTGGGGGGGGGGGGGCGTATACTGAGTCTGGGGGTTACACTGGGGCTGGGGAGGGCGCTGGGGCCAGGGGACACACTGGAGGAGATACAGCATGGGGGGGTCACACCGGGAGTGGGCACTGGGAGTGGGCAGTACTGGCACGGGGGGAACTGGGAATGGCAGGGGAGGGCGCACTGGGCCTGAGGGACAGTGGGGCTGGGGAGGGCACTGGGGCCAGGGGACACATTGGAGGGGACACGGGATAGGGGGGGGCACACTGGGACTGGGAGGGGGCAGTGGGGCAGTGCTGGCACTGGGGGCACTGGGAATGGGGAGGGGGCATACTGGGCCAGAGGGACAGTGGGTCTGGGGAGGGCACTGGGACTGAGGTGGGAGACGTTGGGACAAGGGGAGACGCTGGAGGAGACACAGAATGGGGGGACCACACCGGGAGTGTGAGGGGGCACTGTGGTCACTGGGAGGACGCTGGGCAGGGGGACACCGTGGGGGTGGCAGAGGAAGGGCAGAGTGGGCACGGGGGAGCTCAGGGGACAGGAGTGCCAGAGCAAGACACACTGGGACTGGGAGAGGGGCAATGGGGCAGGCGGTGGGAAGAGGGAGATGCTGGCAGGGGCTCCGTGACCCCTGGGATGAGGGGAGCAATTAGGAAGAACCCCCTTCTGAGGTCCTGTGGTTGTCACCTGGAGTGCCTGCCCTGGAGTGTCCCTGCTGTGACATAGAGTCACCGGCAGCTTCCTCCTGTGTCCCCACTGCCACCAGCACCCCATCCTGTACCCTGCACCTGAAAACCTCTGGGCTTGGCCCCATGGCACCCACCCCCTACAGCGGAGTGTTCCTGGGGGTCTGGCGCTGCCTGGGCACTCCCTGAGCCCTGGGGCCAGCAGGGAAGGCAAATGACCCTGCCACCCTGCCACCTCACCCCAACACACCCATCTGCTGGCACATCCCTTTCCCGTCCCTCCTGCGGGGCCTGGGGTCACCCCGATTTCTCCTGCCCCCTTCCCAAAGCCAGTGCCCGCGAAGGGGCTGTGCTCACCCTGCAGCAGGTACTCGTCGAAGAGCATGGCCGTGTCCCCCACCAGCTCCAACGGGGCCCCCCCCGGCAGGTGTCCCCCAGCCTCTGCCTCCCTCGCACCACCCTGTACTTTGCACGGGGCGGCCGCACTCGGCTCTGCGACGCTCTTATCTCCCAGCCTCGCCGAAGACGGCGGCTCCGCTGGCACAACGTGACGTCCCCGTTGGCCCCGAGCTGCTGCTGGCTCCCCAGCCCGCCCCGCTGCCAGTGCAAGGTGTGACACATCTCATTTGGGGCTTAACGAGCTTTGGTCCCCAGCCCAGGATGTGCCCCCGCTGCAGCTCTGGGGAGAGGGGATATAAAACGGGGGGCAGAGAGGGATGCAGGACTGGTATAAGCCATGACAAGCTGCAATTTATGCCACCTTTTATTGTGCACACTCACCACCACCAGCTTCCAGGCTCGGCTGAGCTTCGGGGAGGACTTTTGTGTGCTGCAGCCACCCAGAGAGGGACAGCATGTGGGAAAACCCGCCTGGCTGGATGCAGCCCCTTTGGAGACATCCTGGTGGTGGGTGAGTGAGGAGCAAAGCAGGGCACAGAAATCCCTCTGGTGCCCAGGGCTGGGACCTGGCTTTGCTCTGGGGCTGGCCCCGGTGAAGGCAAACCCAGCCGTATCTTCTCCGGCCATGCTGAGGTGACAGCTATAGAACCAAATCCTCCCGTGGCTGCAGCTTGTGCCATGGGTGCCAGGACTGGAGGGGATGAGGTGCCATGCCCGTGGTCTCACACAGTCAGTGCCACCTCATGGTCCCCTCTGCCCTCCCATCCCCAGCCGGGGAGGTTTATTTCCTGCGCCCGAGGCGGGCCATCAGCTCGGCGTTGGCGGCCGCCTTGGCCTGTAGCTCCTTCTCTCTGGCCAGGTCGAGCAGGATTTTCAGTACGTGGGTGGGGACATCAAGTGACAGGGACACCTTTCGCACCTTTTTCCCGGGAGTGGGTTTCTTGGTGGCTGGGCTCATCAGCCAAGGCAATGCTTTTCTTGCTGGCCCCTCTAGCAGTGGTGAGCCAGCTTTGTCCAGATGAGACCCTTCCCCAGAGTCACGGTCCCTCCTCCTGATTTTGGGGAGATCTGGCAGCATCTCGTTAGCGCTGATGGTTTCCTGCCTTGTCAGTTTGCCTCCATCCCTGGCTTGGGGAGCTGACGGGAGCTGCTCGTGGCTCAGCCCCTTCCAAGCTCTTGTCGGTGCCCCAAGGACCACCAGGAAGGTGAGGAGCGTCCTGCAGCGCAGTGGAGCCAGGAGCACCTGCAGGAAGCACAGAGCCAGCGCTGAACATCACCCCCCCAGCACACTGCCATAGCCCCCCAGACCCCCAAGCAGGATGCATCCCCTCTGGGGTGCCACATACAGAGTCCCCGCTCCCATCACCAGCTGGCCGTGCCCGGCGTGGCAGGGGGGAGAGGGGCTCACCTCCCTTTTGAGGAGCCTTCAGCTTTCCACCCTGATTTTAACCTTTTTCCGTGGGGTGGAGGGGAAGTTTTGGGGAGGCTGAAGAAGGTGTGGGAAGCCAATCAGCTGGGTGTCCCCATTTTTTCCAACAGCCCCATGCCAGATGCTGGATCTCCCCTCACTTTCACACCCTTTGCCGCCCCGGGGGAAGGGACATTCCCACTCGGGAGGGTGACAGTGTGGGGACTGTAGCCACTCCCCAGCCCAGACCTGCCCTTTGGCCGGAGAAACATGACGTGCCCTGTCTTATGGGGCCAGGAGGGTTGCAGGGCTTTCCTCCTCCCACGTCTTCTCCTGACGCTGTCGCCCCCCGGAGGGGCTGCTGGGCTCTCTGGGACAAAAGCCACCCGACTGGGAAGGACACTGGGAAGTCATTTAGCCTAAAATACACAGTGGGCTGGTGGCAGTGGGGTGACAAGGTCACAAAACCAGCCACGTGCACTGAATTATGCCGAGCCTCAGCATCTTCCTCCACCCTGTCCTCCACCCTGGTCACAGGAAGGGTTCCTGGGGGATGCGGGGTGCTCTGCTGTGGGGTAGGGGACAAGGTGGTTGCTGGAGCACTACAACACAAATTCTGCTGTACACCTGCTTCTCCCCCAAATCAGTGACCTGGCTGGGTTTTCCCAGCTGGAAGAAGGGCAGTGAAACGTGTCCAAACTCCTGCAACACATCTCCGGAGTGAAACCCTTTGGAAAGGACCGGAGTGGGGAGCTGGAGGCAGTTTAACTCACTGGGAAGTGAGTAAGGAAAAGCATCCAACCCCTGCAGCCCCTTTCCCAGCTAAAACCCCTCCGGAAAGCACCACCGAAGGGCGCCGCCTCACCATTTTCAGCAGGTCCTTGTCCCCACGATGTTCAGGCGATGCTCCTGGGGTGCAGGGACCACAAGCTGGGGGTTTGCTCTGCTCCCCACCAAGCCCTGGCTCTTATCCTGCCCCCAGCTCCACCTCCAACCCACAGAGTGGGTGATGGTGACACGCAGGGGGAGGGGGGGGGGGCACACAATGGTATTAATACATTTTGCCTAATCTCTGATGAAATCAACCCAGACTGCGGGTGGGCGTTTGCCCCCTCAGCTCCATCCACTGTGTTTGGAAGGGATTCCGGGAAGCCAGGGCAGCTCAGGCATAATTATTTCACATCTGACTCATGAGATGGTTTTCCTCTGTCTAATTGAGCTTTCCTGCTCCTGTCAGCTTTGGTTAATCACTTAAGGAAGGGAGAAAATGCACATGCATATCGCTGCTGGCCGGTGTCCATGGCACTGGCACCAGGAGTGCCAGACTCCCAGCGTTGTGCCAGACAAAGGTCCCAGACATCTCCCATTGCTGGTTTGGAGCTGCCATCCTTATGGACTTCCTGGCCCTGGCCAGCTGGGGGATGTATCTGGGGACACGTCACTTGTGTCAGCCTCACTGTGCCAACCCCACAGTGCTTCTTGGGCCACTGGTTGGGATTCAGCTGCACCAGTTCAACCAGTACATCACTGGTTTGTAGCTCCCCTTCACCCAGTCCAGCTGAGACACCACTCATTTGCAGCCCACCTGCCCTGGTGTCCAGCCAGGGGACACCACTGTTTTGCAGCACACCTTCATGCATTCCAACTAGAATGCCACTGGTTTGCAAGCCCACCTGTACCAGTCCAGCCTGGCCCAGCCCCTCCACCAGCAGCCTGTAGGCATTCCTGTGGGGTGAGCCACATGCAGAATGGTTTTGCCACAGAGTTCACCCCTTAGTGGCTGTCAAAGCACCCAGGGACTCCCAGGCTGGGCAGGCACCCACATGAAATGAGTTGGTGGGTGCTCAGCCTGGAGGGTGGTCAGGGTGAGAGGTCAGGGTGCCTGGGGCTTGGGCTCAGACTGCTGGGGGGGTCTTGCCCACCCCTGTGGCTGTATGGTGACCTATCCTGTGCCAGCCTCCCCGGTGGTGGCAGGGAGAGGAAACAACACTGGCTCTGTTCCTCCTTCTGGAGATCGCCAAGAACTCACCCCCCAGCTTGTCAGAGCAGCCAAAATTAGCCAGTGGCGCTGATTCACCCAGCACCGCAGCCCCACGTGCTGACATATCACGGCCTGGCCAGGGGGTCGTGGCCTGGCTTGCGTCAGCTGGGCACGGGGATGGGGCACCGGGGTCCCCACGGGGTGAGGATCCCCAGCTGGCACTGCATCCATCCCAGCTGGCGTGGGCTGGGAGCACGCTTGGCTCAAGAGCTGGCCCCAGACCCCACGGGCATCTCCAGCGGCGCACCAAGAAGCGCTGGCATCTCCCCGTGAGCGCAGCTTTAATATCACACACGTCCTCCCCACCCCGCATTGGTACACATATACATTCGCTGTATACAGATATATACAGAGCAGTGGTACGTACGGGCACCACAAAGCGCCCCCCAGCAGCCCCCAGCCCCCCACTCAGTGGGCACGTCCCCACTCAGCCCTGGGGCTGGGGGGGAGGCAGGGACTGTGGGCCCCTGGGAGACGACATTGCTTTCGTAAAGCCTTTTGAGAGCGAGCGTAGGCGAGCAGGAACCTTCTCTAACATAGCACCATCCTCAGGGTTTCCCCGACGGGCTGGGATCACACCGACGTGCTGCTGGCAGGCGTGCGAGCTGGAGGGTAGTGCATGGAGAAAGCCTCCCGGTGCCCCCCCTCCACAGGTCTTTGCCAAACCATCACCCCCGCAAAAGGGGAACCTGGTCCCGTTTGAGGTTAAGGTGAAATTTATTCAGATGGAGCTGGTTGCAGGGCAGGGGGTGAGGGATGCCAGGGGGTGAGGGATGCCATACAGGGAGGCACCACCTGGCCCAGGGATGTGGGCAGTGACCCCCGGCAGAGAGCAGGGGGAGATTTTGAGGACCCATAGAGAGTGCAGGGAAGGGGAGGAGGTTGTTAGATGAGGGGAGCCCAACCACGCCAAGTCCCAGCTCCACTCCTGGGCAGCTGGAGAGGGGGCATGGGGCCAAGTGCTGTCCTGTTGGCAGCAAATAAGTTAAAAATCAATCTGGGAACAGCCCAGGAAACCTGCAGGTGGGAAAGGGGGTTAAGAGCTTTGGAGGAAGGGGGTGTGTGTGTGAGGTGGGGGTGTTCCCATTTAATACAAATTTCACCTTAACAGACAATAAAACTGATTTGAAAGGAAAAACCCCATGAGCAGCAATAAGACACGTTAGAAATAGCACCAAGTTCCTGCTGGGGGCTGGTGGGCACGCTGTCCCTGCCCCGGTCTGGGGTGGCAGCCGGGTCCCCCCCTCCCCCCCACTGCTGGGCAGCCCTGCCTGCTGAGACACTGCTCACAGCTACGCCTTGGGCTGCCCTCCCACCTCGCTGCCAGCGACGCCGCGGGCATCTGCAGAGAGAAGCGAGGCGATGTCAGGGCCAAGGCAGGGGACAGCGTTGTCCCCCCCGGCTCGATGTTGGCTGAGCCCGCAGCACCAGGTGGGGATGGTGCCGGCCCTGCCAGTGCCGGTGGTGGCCATGAGGGTGCCATGCCTACCTGTCCCCGGGGGCTGCCCGCAGTGCAGCTCACACTCCTCCTTGCTGTCGAAGCGGTTGAGGTTGCCCCGGCAGCCGCTGTAGACAAAGGGCCGGCACTCGGTGACTCTTTGGTTGTAGTACCACCGCAGCGTGTAGCGCTGGCAGTCCCCCTCGTCCAGCGGCAGGCTGCAGGGCTCGGCTGTGGGGGCAAACGGTGGTGGTGAGGGCAGGCAGGAGCCGGCAGCGGAGGCAGCCAGACCTGCTTGGCAGAGGAGCAGAAACTCCAGAAGGGGAAGGCAGGGAATGGTTCCCAGCTGAGCGCAAGCAGGGTTGGCTGGAGGGGACATCTCCATGCCCTGCCCGAGACCTGGGAGTGAGGGCAGGAGACGCTCTGGGCAAGCCTTCTACAAGGGGCAGCTCCCGGCAAAGGCTGGAGATAGAGCTGGGAGGGAGGTGGCACAGAGACATGACAGCCACAGCATCCCTTGGAAGGGTACAGGAGGGACCCTCTGGATGCTGCTGCTGCCACCAGGGCTTCGCTGCTCTCCTGGGGACTTTGGGATCCCTCTTGTGGTGAACAGGAGCACAGGATACCTGCCAGCAGGTCTCACCAGCCCAGCAATCACCCATCACTACCAGTTACGGCTTTGGGGGAAGAGACAGAGCGTGAGGGTCTGCATGGCACGGGCAGCAACAGTGCCGGGATGGGGAACACACACCCCACCTGGGTGCCAGCAAGAGGGCTGTAAGTCCCAAATCATCCCAGCCAGAGGGTGTGGGGGCCTACTGCTGGATAGGATGTGAAGGCATCATCCCAGAAAAGCCTAGGCAGCCCCACAGTGTCCCCTGGTGGGTCCATCCTTGGTCGGTACAGGGAAGCTCACCGCCCATCATGAGTTGCTCTGAGCTGTCCATCTCCGGGACCTCATCATAATCCTCGTCATCCCCGTAGGTGTTCTCATACTCGAGGTCATCGGTGTGTGGCATGACCTGCCTGTCCTGCCCTGGGAGACAGCGCTGAGCGTGAGCAGCCCTTGCCTCCCCCTCCATCCTGCTCCCCCCAGCCACAGCCCCGGCTCCGAACACACCTGCACGCACACAGCACACACCTCTGCATGCCTGTGTGCACACACACACACACTCCTTGACACCCTCTCCCCTCCCCACCCTTTAATTAAAGCCTCCTGGGACTGGCAGCACAGCCACTGATGGGTTATCCCTCAGTGCCTGCGAGCGGAGCGCCGGGACGTAACCAGCCACACACATGGAACCAGGGAAAAGGGGGATGAGGACTAAAAGCACAGAGATGACACTCACCCTCCTCTTCCTCCGTGTGTGACAACTTGAGCACAGGGACTTCGTCAGCGCTGCCAGCAGGGAATGGTCGGGTGGGGAAGTGTCCTGTGAGAAGGAAAGACATGGTGCAGGTATCAGGGAGGAGATGATGGGGCCTGGGGTGCTTTCCCCCTCCCCCCCAGGGGAAATCACCCCTTGCAGGTGTGGGGCAGCCCAGCACTGCCCTGGCACTGCTGCAGTGGGCTGGGTACACGGCCAGGGATGGGGGCCCTGCAGACAGCCCCTCCTCCTGCACCACAGACCAAGACTGCTGGGGGCTCGCAGAGGAGGGGTCAGGAGCTGCTGCCCAGTGAGACAGTGCCCACTGGGAGCCCAGTGGGATGGGGATGAAGATGTGTACAGGGGGGCACACGTGCCCATGGGGCCGGGTCTTGTATAACCTCTGAGCTCTCCATCACCTCTTTGGCCATGCTCCCTCTCCTGGCGGACAATTCTTCCTCCTCCCTGGGCAGAGCGGAAGCTGCTCCTGGCCTGAGCCCCCCAGCCTCCTTGGAGAGAAAGCACCCACCTCATTCCAGTCCACCCTTTTCTTCCATCCCTCCAATCCACTCCTCCATCCCACCCTCCCCCTCCACCAGTCTTGGCCCCTGCAAGCCTGCCTGCCCCAGCTCCAACACTCAAGCACGGATGGGGCGCAGTCCCCATGGTCTCTTCTCCATCGGGCAGACCCTGGCAGCACCCGGACCTCACCGGCACCATCCTGAGCCCGCTGCCCCCGGGGGATCCCTGCTATGCCATCCCCTCTGCCATGCACCATCCCTCCTCCCTGCACATGGTCCCACACTGATGCTGGCCCTGTCCAAGGGGGTCCCAAAGGGCCCCAGCCGCCTCCATCACTCCCAGAAACAGCGGCACACCTGGGTGCCAGGACCCCTTTGGTGTCACACGTGTGGGGCAGGGGGGTAGGAAGAGAGAGTCACAACCTGAGTGCTCACGTGAATCCAGGCGCCGAGGGAAGCTGCCGCCGCAGGCTGCAGGAGAGAGGAGGCAGGGGGTCAGGGGGGGGCAGTGGGGGGCCAGACCCCCGGCCCCAGGGCAGCGGTGGGGGATGCTCACCACAGTGCTGGCTCATCTCCTGCCTGACGAAGGCGCGGATTTCCTCCTCCTGCCAGGCACGTGGAGGGACGAAGGACCCACATCGAAACAGGGGATGGTGCAGTTAGAGAGGAAGAAAAACCCTTTCCCCAGGCCCCAGCAGAGCCCGGAGGTGGGGG
This sequence comes from Gallinago undulata, assembly GCA_026546715.1. Taxonomy (NCBI): domain Eukaryota; kingdom Metazoa; phylum Chordata; class Aves; order Charadriiformes; family Scolopacidae; genus Gallinago; species Gallinago undulata. Next base: position 2,770,841 of record JAOTQQ010000003.1, on the reverse strand, counting down.
AAGGCCCTCTCTCGGTAGCAGTGGGACAGATCTGGCATCTCTTCCCACCCCGCTGACCCGAGTGCCATGAGCCTGTGCCATCTATCCCCCTAGCTCCTTACCGTCATGGCCGGCTCCCCCTTCTCCCCACGGAGCCCCTGGGTGCCAGGACTGCCCTAGGGACAAGCAGAAGGGAGGTGGGATGCTGGACCCAGCTGGGGCTTGCCCAGGCAGGGCCAGGCACCTGGTCACCCACCTGCTCTCCTCTCTCGCCGGGGATGCCAGGCACGCCACGAGCCCCTGGCACCGACTGCCCAGGAGGGCCCCTCTCCCCCTGCAAAGGACACATGCTTAGGATCTGGCTGGTGGCTCTGGAGCCTCTCTGCTCTCCCCAGAGCCATAGAAGTGCTGCTTTCCCTGTCCCCACACCCCAGGGATGCCTGTGCAGGTGGGGATGGGGACAAGGATGGGTTCAGCACAGCCACAGGACAAGCAGATTCCCAACTCCCCAGAGTCTCATCCACTGGGCAGGGGGACACAAGGGAGGACCTCTAAGGCAGCAAGCTGGCAGGGCAGGGAGAGAGCTGGGACATGGCTCCTGATGTCACCAGCTCCTCACTCGCTCTGGGGGCAGGACCCTCCCTTCTTCATGGCACCCAGACAGAGACCATCTCCCATGGTGGGCACTCACCTTCTGGCCCTGTATGCCCTCAGGACCTCGTGGGCCAACGCTCCCTGGAGGTCCAGGGGGACCAGGAGCCCCGTCACTACCCCGGGGCCCGGGGACACCGATAATGCCTGGGGCGCCCTGTGGGAGAGCAGAGGGTGAGGCTGGGGGTGTGGGAGCCCCCCAGACCCAGAGCAGGCACCATGGGGCATCTTCCAATCCCACAGCTGAACATTCTCAAAGCATTGGCACTGGTGCTTTCTTGTAAAGAGTGAGGATTTGTTGTCACTTATAGTTTAGTAATGTAATTTAGAGCAGCACTAGACGGCTCTTCTAGGAACATCAGGCTCTGATGTGCTTCTGACCAAGGCCGGATGCTGGCAAAAGCAACGTGGTGCAACACATTCCATCCCTTTCCAGCCCACTCACCCGGTCTCCTTTCTCCCCCTGGTCTCCTTTGGCTCCCTGCTGCCCGTCGAATCCCCTGTCACCCTGTGAAGAGGAAGGAGCAGGCAGCAGGGGACAGGCAGCCAGGGACAGGCAGCGGGGGACAGGCAGCCAGCTGAGTGGCTGAAGTGCCAGCACAGCTTTTACCAGCACTGCCCTGACCTACCTTGGGTCCCATGAGCCCCTCCTTCCCAGGGATGCCCGGTGGTCCTGACAGACCCAGCTCTCCCTGAGGGACGAAGCAGATGTCTGTCAGCCACCAGTCACACATTCCCATCCCACCCACCCCAGTGTCAGCGTGGTGCTTACCGGCTCGCCTTTCCTCCCCGGCAGCCCCGAGCGCCCCGGGATCCCTGGCTCTCCCTACAGCAGGCAGGAGAGAGGCAGGGTGGTCAGTCCTGCACCCTTCAGTGCTCATCCCAGAGCTGTGGGCAGAGGAGGAGACCCCATGCCCCTGCCGTGGAGCCAAGCTCTGGCCTCAACCATTTCCCTGCTCTCCCGGCTGGCAGAGGGGATCCAAAGGACTTCAGCCCCCAGGCGCCATCTGGGCTCCTTTGGCACCCCACATGCACCCACTCACCTTCTCGCCCTTGTCCCCATCGAGGCCACAGGCACCTTTCATACCCCGATCACCCTGCGAGGATGAGGAGGGGAGTCAGAGCCACAGCGAGCCAGCGGGGGTCCTGGCCAGGAGAGCACCGGCAGACAGAGGGGCCAACCTACCTTGGGGCCACGCATGCCCAGGGGTCCTGTGTCTCCCTTCTCTCCACGGGCTCCGGGGATCCCATCACAGCCAGGCTGACCCTGCAGGAGACCACACAGCGTGACAGGGGTCCACTTCTGCCCCACGGAGGGGTGGCAGTGGCAACGAGACACAGCTCCTCACCGGCTCGCCGGGCTCTCCCGGAGCTCCAACCTCTCCCTGGAGAAGACAAAGGCATTAGTCAGGGCCAGTGAGAGGGTCAGTGAGAGGGTCAGTGAGAGGGCCAGTGAGAGGGCCAGTGCCCCCACCAGCCCCCCAGCAGTGG
>JAOTQQ010000003.1:2706701-2768620 GCA_026546715.1 Gallinago undulata | reverse complement strand
CAGTGAGAGGGTCAGTGAGAGGGTCAGTGAGAGGGCCAGTGAGAGGGCCAGTGCCCCCACCAGCCCCCCAGCAGTGGGGGGTGGCCAGGTTCTTACCTTCTGCCCACCAGGGCCGCGTGCCCCAGGGAAGCCTGTGGAGCCCTTCTCACCTTGCTCGCCCCTTGCCCCCTGTAAGCAGAAACACAGATCAACACAGATCAGGAGGGAGAGCTCTGGCCATGGCATGGACACAGCATGGCCATAGCAGCCTCTAAGGCCAGCTTCAGCAGCTCCCTTTAGCAAGGTGTCAAGCACCATGTCAGGCTGCCCATGGGGCACAGGGGTGCCATCATGCCCTGGTCCCTCTGTCCATCACCCCATCAACAGCCCTCCATGGTCCCCAGCCCAAGAGCCCCCAGCCCCTCACAAGTTCCCCCAGGCCCATACCTTTTCTCCGGGCATGCCTTGCTCCCCCTTGTCCCCCTTGTCCCCTTCCATGCCCTTCAGACCACGTTCTCCCTGCAAAGGGGGAAACACAGGGAAGGGTCAGGGGACGGGGAGACGCTCAGACACACATCGGGGTAGGGAGGACGTATCCCCCCAGGGCAGGGACATGGGGTTCTGTAGGGTAGCTGAAGGAGAGGGGACAACACGCTCTGTGAGGTAGGCAGAAGGACTCGGAGCTGCCCTGTGCCAGAAGCAGGGCAGGCAGGGTCTTGGGGAGGGGAATGGCCAGGAAATCCCCTCTCCTCAGGACAAGAGAGACAACACAGAGGGGGACAGGGGGACAGCTCTTACCGGCTCCCCCTTGCTGCCCCGTGCTCCGACAGGCCCCTCCACCACCACAGTGTCACCCTACAAACCCAAAGGAGAGAGTTGGGTGTGAGTGGGAGGGTCAATGCTGCTGCCCTCCTTCCCGCTGCCCCCTTCCCTGGGGACTCACCTTGTCTCCTTTGGGCCCCGGGGCCCCAATGTCTCCCTGTGAGGAAGAGAAGATGGTGAGATGCTGCAAGGATGTGTGGCAGGGAGGAGGCAGCACCTCCCTGGGAACCCCAATCCCTGGGGGTGCATTGTTCAACCCTCCCAGCTCTCCAGCCCCCAGGGTCCCTTACCTTGTCCCCGCGCTCCCCCCGGTTCCCAGGCAAGCCCTGTGGGAGAGAGAAGGGTGGTCAGGAAGGATCCCAGCCGGGGGTGCAGCCAGGAAGGGGGGTATTTACCGCCGGTCCACGATCCCCTTCTGGCCCCGGACGCCCATCTTCACCCTGCAAGAAGAAGGGGATAGGAAGAGGGGATCTGGGATGGGGACACCCTCATTGTCACCCCACCCTGGGGACAGGTGCTGGCTCGCTGTCCCCTCGAGGTTACACCACAGGATTTCCTGTCCCCAGGACACTGAGAGGGATGCAGGGGAAACTGGTGGCACCTACCCGTGGCCCTGGGTCTCCACGCTCACCTCTGGCTCCTGGCAGCCCAACTCCCGGAGCACCCTGCCGGGGGAAGGCAAGAGCTCATACCTGTCCTTGCTGCCCATTGCTCCTCCCAGCAAAGCAATGTCCCCAACACACACCAGGGGACACCACAGACCCCCCACTGCCCTGGGTGCCTGGCACAGAGCAAGCTCCTGGATGCCACCATCCAGAGTGGTTTCAACATCACCCAGGGATAGCTGCAGCAGGGACACTCCATGAAACAAGTAGCCCCACACCCCTCATGCTATAGGTCTGTCCCCTGTCCTACCTTGTCACCCTTTGGGCCAGATGCCCCTTGTATGCCCTAAAAGAAAGGAGAGCGGTGAGTGAGCAACAGGAAGAAGGTGACGGTGGGCACCTCACAAAGTATCCCTGGGGCTCCCATCCTGTGTCAGAACCCCCAGCAACAGCCAGCCCCATGGATGGGAAGGAGCCCCATCACCCTGCCCAAGCTGGTGGGGCAGCCAGGGCAGAGCTTGCCCCCCTGAGGGACACTGTGGCACCGTAGCTCCATACTCACAGCTGGCCCTGGGGGCCCCGCAGGTCCCGGTGGTCCAGATGTGCCATCTCTCCCAGGAAAGCCGATCAAACCCTGGCAAGGAAATACTGGTGAGCAGGCAGGGACCATGTCCAGGAGACGGTGGGGCTTGCAAGGACCCCTGTGGTGCTGCCCAAGGGTCTGGGGTCACTCAGACCAGTGAAAGTGGGCGCTGGCCATAGCCTTTACCCTCTCTCCCGGGGCACCAGGGGGGCCAGGCTGTCCACTGTCCCCTCTCAGGCCAGGCTGTCCTGGTGTCCCAGCGATGCCTGCTAAGCCTGGGGGTCCTGGTGGTCCAGGCAAGCCGATGTCACCCTGGAACAGGGAGGAAAAAGATGAGGCCTGTGAAAAATAGCCCCTTGGGAGAATGCTTCTCCCTTGGCCAGCCAGCCCAGGGCAGTACCCAGACGCTGGGGACATGGTGAGAGCCAGGGGGACATGGGGACAGGGGTTACCTTCAAGCCTGGAGGCCCATCCTGTCCTGGTGGTCCCCGCACACCAACACCTGGTGATCCCTGTAGAGTGGCAGAGAGCACACGGTGTGTCCCCCAGCTGGCAGGCATGGGAGTGCTGGGGGCACTCTGCCACCTACAGTGCCCCCCCCCAGAGCTGGAGAGCAACCCACACCCCTGGGACCAGGGGACACTTACCTTCTCCCCTTTGGCTCCTGATGATCCCTTGGCTCCCTATGAAGACATCAAGTCACAGCAAAGGGCTGGATGGTGGGTGGCAGGGGCACAGGTCCAACTCCCACCAGCATCCACTGCCCCCAGCATCCAGCCCCCAGTTCCCACGTGCCCCCTACTCACATCTTCCCCAGGATCTCCTGGCTCCCCAAATCGTCCCATCTCCCCCTGGCAGGGGGAAACAAGCAAAAAGTGATGGTATGTCATGATGCGTGGTGGGGAGAAGCTGTGGCCAGAACCCCTCCTGCCATGAGCAGGCAGCCAGGGAGCCCAGGGCCGCCATGGCTCTCTCCCCACCGGCCCCCCAAGCACTGCTCACCTTCTCGCCCTTGGGGCCTGGCAAGCCTCGGTCACCCTTGGAGCCCTGCTAGGGGGGAGAGTGGCGTTAGGGGAGAGGGATGGCCACAGTGTGGGCTGGTGTGTCCCCCAGAAGTCAGGGGGTGGTGGTAGGGAGGATAAGGTTAATGGAGATGATGAGGTTAATAAGGGGGACAGGGTTAGTGGGGCCAACTCACAGGTTCTCCCAACAGCACGCCCTCCAGCAGCGCCGGCTCACCCTGCAGAGACACATGGATGCTCAGATGTGCCCACAGCAGGTGCCAGCTCCCCACAGACCCCAACCGACCCCAGCCCTGGTGGCTTCGGCAGCAACCAGGGGTGGGGGTCCTTCTGCCTCCCACCCTGGCTCCTTACCTTCTCGCCTTTGGCACCAGGAGGACCAGCAACGGTCTGGGGCACAGGGGAGAGAGGGGACAGGTGAGCAGGGCTGTATGGTGACGCTACCCCTCATCCCACCCCGGGAATACTGGGGAAGCTGCTGGCTGCTGTGGAGGCAGCTCAGCACTCACCTGCCCCGGTGCTCCGGCATCCCCTGGCTCTCCCTTGGGACCGGCAGGGCCCGAAGGTCCTGGCACACCCTGGCACAAGCAGCACAGCCCTCAGCCTCAGATGCAGACACCCCAGGCTGAGCCCCGTGGGGCTGCAGCTGGGATGGAATGCGGTGAGAAGCAACATACCATCTTCCCAGGCATCCCTGCCTCGCCGTCCTTCCCTGGAATGCCATCCCTGCCTGGCACACCCGGCTTCCCGCTCTCCCCCTGCGGGCAGTAAGAACAGGGCTGGGGCATGGGGGTCCACAGCCCCCCCCAAAGCAGCCCCGAGTGCCCACACTGATGGCAGCTGGGCAGAGGGGACAATACACTCACCACTTGTCCTGGCAGCCCAGGGACACCCGGTGGGCCCTGCAAGAGAGACATCAGCAGAAATCAAGTGGCAGCCCAGGCACCCGGAATGGCCAAGGGGCAGGTAAGGAAGGGGCTGCAAATACCTACCCCTGGGCCAGGGGGACCGGGAGGGCCAGGCAGCCCTATGTTGCCCTGGGGACCAGGCAAGCCCTGCAATGGAAACAGCCACATCAGAGAGGGGATGGCACAGCTGTCACCTTGGCTGCCCCCACAGGAACGTGCATGGTAGGGGGCTGGCCAGCTTTGTCGGGGGGGTGGATAGTTTTGGGGGTCCAGGTGGGTGCTGGTGGGGAGGGCAGGAGTGCTCACCCGGATGCCAGAGCCAGGTTCCCCCGGATCACCCTGTGAAGAGCATTGCCCATGTCAGTCCCGCCGCCCCAACTCATCAGCCACCACAGTCATGGTCACATCCCCACACCTGCCATGGGGCTGGCTGGATCCAGGAGGGAAGCCAGCCTGAAACGTCCCTCCCTCCAGCCCAAAATGTCCTGAAATGTGGTCCTTCCAAATCTGGCAAGGCACCACTTTCATCTACCAGGTTGGACGTAGTGACGCCAGTGCCAATGCCGTACCTTGGTCCCAGCTGGGCCCTGGGTCCCTGGTGGGCCAGCACTGCCCTGCAGGGGACAAGGGGACACTACGTTGAGGTGGTGCTTGCTGGTGGCACAGGACAGGGAGGGAGCAGCCGGGCAGCAGTCCCAGTACTACCCCTCCTCCCTGCCCTGGCTGATGTCCCCTTTGCAGGACAGTCCCGGCACAGGGTGGCTCCTTACCGGAGGTCCCGGGGGTCCTGGGTCTCCCTGGTTGCCCTGAAGGGAGGAAAAGTTGGGGTCACGGCAGGGATAGGTTTTCCCCAGTGGGTGCATGGGGTGTCCCCTGGGAGAGGAGACCCAGACAGTGCCAGCGGCTCTGGTAAGCACCCACGCCAAGTGAGGACAAGCCTGGCCAGCTCCTGGCAAGATGCCTGGGGCCAAGCACCCACCCAGCCAGTGGCAGGGGGCAGAGTGACATGGGGGGGAGAAAGACACCTACCGGGCGTCCCAGCACGCCGGGGAAGCCTGGCAAGCCCTGCAAAGAACTACGTCAGAGCCAGCAGGCGAGCGGGAGCCTGCCACCCCCAAGCAGCCCTGCCTGCCCCCCAGGGATGCCCCCCATTCCTGGTGGGTGGTATCCAGCCCAAGGTATTTAAAGGAGGGGGGGCAGGTGGGGGGGGAAGGAGGCTCCCTAAACCCCAGGAGACCCTGCACAAAGGGGAAGGAGGTGAATGAGATGTCAATGCTCCTGCTGGTGGTGGTGGCAGCTGGTATGGGACCACAGGACCTTGCCCCCAGCCCAGCCTGCATCCCCCCATCATGCCCCCACTCACCGGCTTCCCCTCGGGGCCAGCCAGCCCTCTCTCACCCGGGAGGCCCTGGAGCAAGAGATGGGGCCGGGGGTCAGGACCAGGTGGGGGACAGGGTCAGCACCAAGTTGGGGGGACAGTGTGGTACCCACCTGGACACCGTCCCTACCCTTCTCACCAGGATCCCCTCGCTCACCCCGCAGGCCACCTTCACCCTGCAGTGAGGACAAGCACAGGGTCATAGGACAGGCCGTGACCTTTCTGTCACCCCCTGGGGTCTGCTGACAACCAAAGAGGGGAGCCCCCAGCAGTGCCCCCGCCTGGGGCTCCATGGGGCTGCCCTATCACTAGCAGGAGACTTACGACCGCAGACCTTATCTCCTTTGGGTCCCCGCTCGCCCTCGGCTCCCGGCTCCCCCTGTGTTGGGGAGAAGACAGATGCCATCAGCCCCCGCTGCACCCCTGGGGACACCCACCCTGCCACCACCCTCAGTCCCCATCCAGCTCTTCACGTTGTCCCCAGCTCGGTTGCCTTGGCCACCCCACTCCTTTCTCCCCAGCCACGCACCTTTGCTCCCTTTGGTCCAGCGGGGCCACGCTCGCCCGGGAAGCCCATCAGGCTGCCCTCCACCATGTCTGCCTGCAGGCAGGGCACAGTCAGGGCACAGCACCCAGGGGACCATAGGAAGGTCCCCCAGGGGCACAGCCATCCTCAAGCTCCTATGCCAGGGGACTGGATGTGGCCACCCATCCCCAAAGGTGTAGGCTGCTGCCCCTTGGGGACAGTCTTAAGCAGCAGCCATCACCTACCTTGGGCCCTGGGGGGCCTTGGGGGCCAGGCAAACCATCCCTGCCCTGGACAGGGGGAGAAAAATAGATTGAGCATCCAAAAAATAGCAAGGTACGGGGGCAGCAGAGCCATCCTGGTATGGCCACTCTTGGCCCCCACTGGGCATCCTCTGCCCCCGAGAGAGCCCCCTGTCCCCCCAAGAGGTACACAGCACAGGGTGGGCAGAGGGGACCATGTCCCCATCCCAGCTCACCTGTTCACCCCGGTCACCCTTCTCGCCCCGCTCGCCCTGGGAAAACAATGTGGTGGCCATCACAGGGCTGTCCCCAAGCCCCTGGACCAGGTCCCCCAGCCCTTGCCCTGTGCCTCCGCATACACTCACCTTCTCGCCGGGCCGCCCAGCTTCCCCCAGCTCCCCGGCCCGTCCTGGCACCCCAGGGATTCCCGGCTTGCCAGGCTCCCCTGGCTGCCCAGACGGCCCCTCGGGACCCCGCTCCCCCACAGCACGGCCAGTGGGGCCCTGGGGACCAGGGGCGCCTGGGTCCCCTTTGTCCCCTTTGGGTCCTCGTTCGCCAGGGAAGCCTAAGGAGCCCTGCAAAACATAACGCCGTGCTGCCAGAGCCAGCCCCGTGCTGGGGACTGTCAGCCCTCCCAGAGCATCCCTGGGCTGAGCTGGCTGCATGGCCCCCCCAGCCAGCCTGGATCGGGGGGAGCAGGGCAGTGTGTTTGGGCACAGCTTCAAGCCCGGCTCCTCTCACCTCTCGGCCTGGAGGTCCCCTCTCTCCCGGCTCCCCCCGGCTGCCCTTCTGGCCCCGCAGCCGCTCGGACACTGGCAGAAACGAGTCTGAGCTCCCATCGTAGGCACCCGTGAGCTCCTTCAGGGATGAAACCTGGGAGGGAGGAAGGAGGCACCAGTCAGAGGCTCAGTGCAACCCAGCCACAGTAGCACCCACCAACCCATCCCATGTTGCTCACATGTCCCACCACCTCCCTGCTGCTGCGTGGCAGGAACAGCCCCCAGCCCAACGGCCAAGGACTACGTACCTTGATGCCAAGAGCTTCCAGGCTACGTTCGATGTTCTGCAATAAAAAGACATTAAAAACAAAGCAGGTTGTTGGCCTGCTTCCACCATGAGGGCTGCGGAGGGTCCTCCATCCCCTGGTACTGACGTCCCAGCCCAGCAGATCAGGGGGGAACTCACCACTGCAGTCCCAGGGTCTCCACGTTCTCCAGGGTTGCCAGGTCGCCCCTAGGTTTGCAGAGAAAGAAGGAATGGAGAGATGAACCATGCAGAGGTGTGGTAGGTGGGGTGAGTTGCCCTAAGTAGGTTTCAGAGTTAACACTGCTGGTGCTGCCTGGGCAGGGGCTGCGGTTGCCACCACCCTGGGGTGCTGGTGGCTTGTCGCACTCAGTGTTGGGTACTCACTGGCTCCCCTCGCAGTCCAGGCTCCCCCGGGTCCCCCTGAAACACAGCAAAAGCATCAAGAGGGGCAGAGCAAGGCTGCCCAGCGCTGACTCTGGTGCCAGGGTCCAGACCTGCCACCTCTGGCACAGAGTCCACCAGACCTTTGCCTTGGAGGGCCTGGGGGGAAGGAGCACACCTACCTTTGGTCCAGCCACCCCACGGAGACCTGGTGAGCCCTGGAAGAAACAGAGAGGACACGATGGCACCCGGCACCCGTTGACATGGGGCAGTGCCCTGAGGGAGCCATAAGCTGGCGTCCTGCCTGCCCCATGGCAGCCCAGACTCCAGGGTCCGGTGCTGGGTAGCACTGTGGGCTCAAGGACTACGCACCTGCCCTGGGGGGCCAACCTGCCCTGGGATGCCGGGGAGGCCAGGGGGGCCGAGAGGACCTGGCAGACCTCTGTCCCCCTGCTCGCCCTTGGCACCATTGTGGCCCTGCCAAGAGAGCAGTGTCACTCTCAGGATGTGGGTGTCCAGGTCTGTCCCCAGTGGGGGCATGTACCCAGGACCTGGGTGCTCTGCGGGGTGGTACTCACATCTCTGCCAGGGGGTCCCGCATCACCTTTGTCTCCCTAACCAGAAGAGAAAGGAATTACAGGGATGCTGCCCCATCCACATGCCCTTGGATGATGCTCCTGGACCTGGGCAGGGAGGAGCCACTGGGCATGTGGGGACCATGACAGGACCATGGGAGGACCTCAGAGGGACAACCGGGGATTCTGCTCATTACCTTTCTCCCATCCTCTCCTGGCGTCCCGTCTTCTCCCTAAGTACACAGGCCACCAGTCAGCACCTGACTTGACCACCCTGGCACGGGCAGCACATGGGATGGGGACGGGCACCAGGGGCATGGCTCAGAGCTTTGCCACACTCCCCCCTCATCTTTATGCTTTACTGGGATCACTGGCCCTCAGGACCCCTGGCTGAGCTCCAAAGCCAAGACCCGCTCCTCCTACTCACATTCTTGCCATTGAGGCCAGGTTTGCCATCATCACCAGGTTTGCCCTGTGATGAAGAAGAAGCAGTGAGAGAGCCCCCCTGGTTCTCTCCCCAGCACCAGCATCCAGGGGTCCCTAGGCTCCCCTGCGACCCCAAGGTGCAGGGAAGGAGAAGCTGGGCATGGGCTGAGTCCCAGCAGATGGATCTGGGGCAAGGTCTCTGCAGACCCTGCAGAGAGCAAGGGCAGGATGCATCCCCAGGCACAGGGTGGTTGGTACTTACAGGGATGCCAGGTGGTCCCACGGGTCCCACAGAGCCAGGTGGTCCCTGCTCCCCACGCAGCCCAGGCAGCCCCTGTGGGGAAAGAACATGGGGGGAGCACAGGGTGGCAGAGCACTTGTGTCCCTCAGCTGGATCTGGGAGAAAGAACCAAGGCAGTGGTACCCTGCTGAGGACAGGGGACAGTCACGCTGCACTGCCCCAGGCCAAGGAGTGTGGGACAGGACATCAGTCCCTTGCAAGTGCAATGGCCCCAGCAGGAGCTGAACCCAAATCTGCCCCCTCCAGAAGTACTTACATCCCGGCCAGGGTCCCCCTGCTTCCCCGGGTCCCCCTGTGGACAAGGAGGAGGTGAGAGCAGGGACGTTGTCACAGGACACCATGAGCATCCCCAGCCCAGAGCAGATGGTGTCTGGGGGGGGATGCTCTTCCCACCCCATTGCCCCTCTGTCCTGCAGCCCCCTCTAAGCTCACCCGCAGGCCGGTGGGGCCCGGGGGCCCAGGTTTGCCTTCCAGCCCATTGCGGCCATCCAGTCCAGGTGGGCCACGGTCTCCCTGTAAGAGAGCAGGGGAGGAGGACTGGTGTCATGGGGCAGGACAGGGGTGCCATAGGGCAGCCTCTAGCCCCCAGCCCCCTCACCTTCTCTCCCGGCAGGCCTCGGTCCCCAGGGTCACCCTGTGAGATGGGAAGAGAAGTGAGCATTGACCTCCCTGAACAGGAGCCGAGCAGAATGCTGACCCCCACACTCAGACTCCCGTGGGGCAGGGGGCACTCACCCGTGCGCCGGGGGGGCCACGGGGGCCCTCCACACCCTGCAAGAGAGAGACACACTCAGCAGTGGGGCATGGGGGGAGATGGAGGTGGTCCTGGGTGCTCGCCCATCATTCCCTGCACACTGGGACCCCTAGCTCTCCTGCAGAACATCGCCTGTCTTGCTGTCCCACCGCCCCCCACACCAGACACCTGGCACTTACCCTCTCTCCAGGCAGGCCAGGGGAGCCGGTGTCACCTCGGGCCCCCTTCATGCCATCCTCACCAGGGTCCCCAGGGTCCCCCTGCCAGAGAAAGGCGCTGGGGTTAGAAGGTACTGCTCAACGCCTGTGCCAGAGCCCGTGCTGGGCATCTCTGTCTACGCTGCATGGTTTAAGGGCGGGATAATAGCAAAGGTCTCAAAATAGAGGCACAGGCTGAAAAAAGAGGTTGCTGGGCTCAACGCAGCTCCTGGGTAGCCAGATAGTGCTCGCAGAAGAATGTGACAAGCAGCACTGCTGTGCCAGGAGCCAGCTGAGCCACGGTGGGGGATCACAGTGCCATCCAGCACAGAGCACAGCCCGTGGCCAAAACTGCCCCGAGCCTGAGCTGGCTTGTAAAAGCAGAACCCCCAAAGTGCAAGGTACTGCTGTGGGATCCCTGTGGGGCTGGGGAGCCATGAGCGTGCTGGGTCCTTCAGGGACCTCAGCCCTACAGGCACCTCCTACCCTGGCATCCTGCTCCCTGCACTGGGCAGGAGCATCAGCCCACACATCTCCCTGGTTCCCATGTGCTCCCCTACCCCACATGTCTCTCAGCCCTGGTGTGTGTCATTTCCACCTGGCAGGGGCTGTTTTGGGCAAGGAGGGCTTGGTGCACCAGGATCCCAGTGCATGGGCAGAGCCCAGCAGGGGGACAGCACACGGAACCCCACAACCTGCATCCCACTCATTACCTTCTCACCCTTTTCTCCGCCTCCTCCAAGCCCCACGTCGACCTATGGGGCAGAGAGAGGCTGTCAGAGCACATAGGGCTGGGCACCAGCCTGTGGGCAGGGAGTGGGGGTGGGGGCAGAACTTACGGTTCGTCCTGGGGGTCCAGGAGGCCCCTGAAAGAAGGGCAAGGGAAGTGGGTTAAGGGGAGTTAGCATGGCCCTGGGGAGGCCAGGGCTGGCTGCGGGGTGGGGGCCAGGCATGTGGCCCCACATCACTCACCGGCTCCCCACGGTCACCCTTGCTCCCTGGTGCTCCGGGGCTGCCCTGTGGGAAAAAGGGATGAGGGGAGGGGAGGACAGTTCACATAGGGTGGTGGGTCCCGTGGGGTAGAGGGTACCCCTGGGGTAAGGGTGGGTGCAGGGCAATGGGGTGGTGGGTGCCCACAGGGTAGTGGGTGCATGCAAGGTGGTACTCACATTCCTGCCTTCGGGACCTGGGTCCCCTGAGTCACCCTTCTCCCCGGCGGGGCCACGGTAGCCAGGGAGACCCTGAGTGAAGGGTAGAGGGAAGGTGGGCATTAGCAAGAGCCACCCTGAGGCCAAGGTGCATCTCACCTACCCCAGTGTGCCCACCAGCCCCACACTTACCCGGGGACCCCTCTCTCCGGGTTTGCCAGGCAGACCCGCTTCACCCTGTGGGGAGAGAGGGAGTGAGTGCATTGGCCCATCCCCAGCAAGGAGGGGAATGGTGGTCCCAGGGGGTCCTCACTTACCGGGGTGCCTTCATCACCCTTCTCTCCACGCTCTCCCTGCAGCACATGTCAGTGGGCACCAGCCACGGGGACAAAAGCACAAGTCACTGGCGTCCCCCTTGCTCCCCACCAGCTCCTCACCTCCTTGGGGCCATGGTGCCCCAGGGACCTCGGTCCCGTTGCCCCCCTCACCCCACGTTACCTCCTTGCCACGCAGCCCAGTCTGCCCTGGGGTGCCTGCTCGGCCCGGCTCTCCCTTCTCACCCGGCTCGCCTGGGTCACCCTAGGTGGGGGGAGGAAAGGGGCAATGAGTCAGGGCAGCTTGGGGGCTGCCGAGGGGGAGAAGGGGCTCAGCACGGCACCCTCCGTTCCCTGGAGTGGCATCACAGCACAGCCTGCGGGGACAGCCCCTCCAGAGCCCAATGGATGGACGGATGGACAGATGGATGGACGGAGGGGTAACGCCTCCTGCAGTGACATTACCTTTGGGCCGCTCCTGCCCGTGAGGCCAACGATACCCTGGTTGTTGGAGAGGGAGAGAACGTGTCACCAGGGTCTGGGGTGTTTCTGTGCCAGGGGAGGGACCGGGGCCATGATGCACAGCCCCGGCCCCAGGGCACACCCGGACTCACCCGGTCGCCCTGCTCGCCTTTGGGACCAGCTGGTCCTGGAATGCTCAGGCCAGGGGCACCCTAGTCATGAAGGTACACAGTTTGGAGAAACAGCACGGGCACCGTGAGTCCCGGGGGCATTGTGCCATACCCCCTGTGCCCCCTTGTCCCCGGCAGTACTCACACGGGCACCTTTCTCTCCCACATCGCCCTTGGGGCCAGGCGGTCCTTCTGGTCCTGGGAAGCCTCTCTCACCCTGGAGCAGACGAAATGGCACCATCACCCCCCCCACCCTAAATCACCCCACCTTCCCTCTGCCACAGCTGGGGACAGCCAGGTCTGGGGACCAACACAGACATCCCCTCATGTTGATGCCCAGCTGTGTTGTCCCCCCTCCCCAGCCCAAGGCCATGCCCCAGGGGGTGCCAGCAAGGGGCCAGGGGGCATGGCCAGAGCAGGGTTACCTTCTCTCCAGCACCGGCTACGCTGGGAGCCTGGGGGAGAAGAAGAGGAGACCGTGCTGGGCACTGCCCATAGCTCCCTGTCCTGGGCATGGGGCAGGCAGAGATGGACCTGCTGGGCAGCATCACTTACCGGCTTGCCAGGTGGTCCCGGATCACCCTGCAGAGAGATGGGTGTCATTGCAGGCCCCTTCCCTGGCAGCCCCCCACCAGCCCACTGGAATCCCTCTTCAGCCTCACCTTCTCCCCCCGGGGGCCAGCTGGTCCCGGAGCTCCCTGTAGCGAGACAAGAGACCTCAGGGGGCTGGTGGTGCTTGGGGACATGCACCCAGGACATGGCAGCCTCCTGGGGTGCAGGGTCTGCAGCACTGCAGCCACTGTCCTGACTCACCTCTCTGCCCAATGGCCCCGGGCGCCCTGGGGCTCCCGCCTCACCCTGCAGAAGGGGAGGAAGAGAAAGGTGTCAGGGGCATCCTCCCATCCCGTGCCAGGGCGGCTGCTCCAGGGCAGAGCAGGCATCACCCCAGCATGGCCGTGGCCACCCCAGCCCACCTACCTTCTCGCCTTCAGGGCCTGGCACACCACGGTCCCCCTGCAGAACAAAGCAGAGGAGGGTTTCAGGGAGCCTTCCTCCCTCCACACCACACTGCACCCTGCCCCAGAGCCCCAGATCCCATCCATGACCACTGGACTCTGGCAGTGACCCCTGGACACGGCCACCATGGGGCCACAGGGACAAGAGGACCCACTGATGCTACCAAATAGCATGGTCCCCCTCCGGTGCCATCTCACCTTCTCTCCTGTGTCTCCCAGCTCACCTGGTGCCCCACGGTCTCCCTGGCACAGGAGGAAGATGGAGTCAGGGGCAGCAGGACCCATTGGGGATGGCTTGAGTCCTGCCATGGCACCCAGACCCATTTCTCCCTGCCAAAGGCAGGGCGAAAGCATCCCTTTGGTCCCCATGCCACTCACCTTCCTGCCCTGCTCCCCTGGTGGCCCCCGAGGGCCCTGCAAAGGAAGACGGAGAAGATGTCACCTCCAGCGTGGCACAGCAAATGCCTAGGCTGTCCAGAGTGGGAGCCCTCCAGGGTGCCCTCAGGGTTCAGCTCACTGGCGGTGCCAGCTCCTGCCCACCTTACCTTCTCTTGGGAAACTCACCCGGTCTCCTGGGTCTCCGGGGCGGCCGGGTGGCCCTGGGAAACCTTCTATGCCATCTCCCTGGAGATGAGGAAAGACGACAGCCATGTCCACGATATGGGAATGCCCATGAGATGGGGATGGGCATCCCAGCCGGAGAGTGGTGCAGGTTCCAGCCCCAGTATGGAGCATCCCCACCACCCTCTTACCTTCTCTCCCTTCAGGCCGGGGGGCCCAGCAGGTCCGCGGGGCCCAGGGTCACCAGGCAGCCCCTGCAACAGAGCACAGCTCAGCCCCTGGGGATGCAGCTCAGCCCCTGGGGATGCAGCTCAGCCCTAGGGACACATGGCTGCCACAGCCCTGCTCCCCTCTGCCATCCCCGCTGGCCTCGGGCCTCAACTCACCGGGGGGCCGGGCTCCCCTCGAGGCACTGCCCCGTCCACAAGTCCAGGGGGGCCCTGCAGAGACAGGGGTCAGCTCCTGTGTGATGGCCCTGAGGTGCACAGTCCTTCCCAGCACCCTTGGGCACCCATGGGACCTCTGTCCAGGAAGGCAGAGGAGCCAGGGAAACATGGAGCCACTCACCCTTTCTCCTCGGTCACCCTTCTCACCCTGCAGGGGCAATAAATAGCGAGTAAGGGCAGGTCTTGCCATGTCCCCCTCAAACAGCAGGGGAACATGCTAGATAGAGCCCATCATCAGTGGTATCAGAGCATGTACATGCCTCTCCTCATGCCAGCAACAGCTCATGCATGTGTATGTGTGCATGGGTAGCACCAGTGGGGGCACAACCCATGAGTAGGACCAGGAGGTGGGCAGAGGGGAGCAGCTTCAAGCTGCTGGCTGCTCCTCCATCCATTTGTCCACACATCCCCCCAGCTGTCCCCACACAGCCCCAGGGGGAACGTACCTTCACAAACTCTCCTGGAGGTCCCGGTGGCCCCACAGGTCCAAGCGGACCTGGAGGGCCTGGATCACCAAAGGGCCCCCGTGTGCCAGGGCTCCCGGGGGGACCAGGGATGCCCTGCAGGATAGAGATGCTCCATTAGCTGGGCCTGTGGCATGGGCTGGGGGTGGTGGCAGGAGACCCCTTGGTATCACGACCCCCGTACCTACCGGTGTGCCTGGCTCCCCTTTCCTGCCTGGCAGCCCCTGTCCTCCATCCACGATCACCCTGGGCTCTCCCTGAATGATGATGAGGAGGAAAAATCAGTGTCCCCCTGTGCCCATTTGTGTCCCCAGTGCAGGACAGGGGCCACAGTGCCATGAGCCCGGCAGGGAGACAGGGTGACCCTGGGGTCACCCAGACACCAAGTACCAGGAGATACTAGGGGGTTAGAAGTACCCATCAGGGTCCCCACTGTTCCCCAGGGACCCCCATGGGGCAGCCACATGCCCATCACCTACCGGCTCGCCCTTCTCCCCCTTCGGACCAGAAAGCCCCATTGGCCCCCGTGTCCCCTGGAAAGGAAAGATGAGAGCAAGGGGGGGAAAGGGAGGGTAGTGGCATTGAGGAGGGGTGGTGCCATACTCACGGGATCCCCTCGGGGGCCAGGGATGCCCTGGATGCCCTGAAAAACAACAGCTCAGGAGGTGAATGTGTGTCCCTGCCAGCCAGGGGAGCAGGGATGGGATGGGATGGGATGGGATGGGATGGGAGAGGGGCTCTAGATAAGGCAGGAATGGACAATCCCTGCCCAGTACACTTGGCCTGGGACACACACAGAGGACAGCAGTGACCCTGCCAGCTATGGAGATCCTCAGCACAGGGAAAGAGTAGGCAGAAGCCAGCTCAGGGAGCAGACAGGGTGATGGGAAAAACCCACTACACAGCACCAAACCTAAGGGACACCTCCACTCACTGGCTGACCAGGTGATCCAGGGTTCCCAGGGCGGCCAGGGCTTCCTGGTGTCCCATCAGCTCCAGGGAATCCCTGCAGAAGAGAGGAGTATCATGCCAGCACCTGGTGCACCCTGGCAATGCCAGACTCCACCAGTGCCCCAGGACAGCCTAATGACAGAGCCAGGTTCTGGGGTGCCTTTCCCCTGCGTGCTGAGCTGGGGTGTAAGGGAGCAGCGTGGGGATGGATCTGCGGGGCTCTCCAAACGGAAGCCTCCTCCAGCCTGGGTGAGGAGATGAAGAAGAGAGGGACGAGGGGCAGAGAGGCCCCGTGGGGCCAGGTCACTGTGCCCAGGGACCCTGGGGTACCTGGGTGAGAGGGGTTGGAGGTACTCACCCTATCCCCCTTCTTGCCTGGCCGCTCGGCACTCTCTCCTGGCAGACCCTGTGGTCCTGGGGGTCCTGGAGGGCCAGGCAGCCCATGGCGGCCCTGGAGCGACAGCAGAGAGGAGAGGCTAGGTGGCAAGTGGTGGTCAATGGATGTTCTCTGTCTACCCCTGTGTCAAGGGCTGGACAGGTCCCTGGCCCACACCCACCTGCCAGCAGGACAAGGGGATGTGGGGACCATGTCCATGCCCCCTGCCAGGGAGCTGCCCCCCTTCTCCCTCCCCCCATCAGGATATTACCGGCTCGCCAGGGGGACCTGGTGGCCCCATGCGTCCTTGTGGTCCCTGCGGAGACAAAGTCAGTGGTGAGCACCCCTTGTGGGCTGGCATCAATGTGCTCTGGGGTATGCAGCCCCCACCCCCAGAGCCACCAGCCAGGGGTGGAACCCCAAAGCACTCACTGCCTCGCCACGGTCTCCCTTCTCGCCCTGCAAGAAGAGAGAGGGAAGAGGTTATGGGCTGCACCCCCATGCTCAGCTCCCCACTGTGCTGCTACTGGCAAGCTGGGGGGTCCCTGGTCCATGCTGAGCCCCTGTGGCACAGCACAGCATGGCATGGAGATCCTCACCCTGGGGCACTGCACAGTACAGGGCTTCGGCTTTGGCTCTGGCTCCGGCTAGCAAGAGAAGAGAAGCCTGTGTGAAACCAGTGGTAGAAGAAGCTACTGGCCCCCACAGGGCTGCTCCCCCTCCACACCCCTCAGGGCACCCTGGCCCCTTACCCTGATGGAGATGATGGTGCAGAGGTCATCGGTGAGCTCTCCCTCCAGCTCTGCCAGGGCACCACCATCCTGATAGATGTACCGCGGATCTTCACTGGTGACCACGCGCCGGAGCTGCTCCCGGTCCGCCCCCTCCAAGCTCACGGCCAGCACCTGGACCCCTGAGCCGAGAACACCCTCAGCACCCAGCAGAACTCCCCACACACCCTGCTGGGACCCCATCCGTCCTCACCCCCAGCCTTGACGTCCCTAGCCGCAGCGATGGCATCATCCCCTGAGGGTCCATCAGCCAGGACCACCAGCACCGCCGGCACGCCGGGTCGGCGCCCCGCGCCAGGGCTCAATAAGTAGGTCCTGGCAAAGGTGATGGCTGCCCCTAGGGAGGGAGAAGGAGGAGGCAGACGGTCAGCAGGATCCCACCAGCCCTTGCCCCAGCTCCCAGTGCCACCCCTCACCGATGGCATTGCCGCTGGGTTCCTCATAGCGTATGGTGCGGATCTGCTCCAACACGGTGGGCAGGTCGCTAGAGTGGTTGAGGAGCAGCCAGGGCAGGCTGCGGTAGCTGTACGTGGCCAGAGCCACCTGCAAAGGCACAGGGGAGCAGTGGGCACCGCTGCCCACCCGTGGCCCCCCACGGGTCTCCCACCACCACAGCAGCCCCCTACCTGGGTGCCCTCGGGGCCCAGGCGCCCCATGGCGGACACGGTGTTGGAGAGGAGAGTGCGGACGGCGTCAGCACCGGGAGAGCTGTCGCGTGTGCCATGCACCAGGAAGACGATGTCGCCGCGGGCATCCCTGCAGACTGCGGGCAGGGAAGGGGTGAATCCACCACCAGAGCAGAGAGCAGCCCAGCCTGTCCCTCCAGCCACCCCACCGTACCTGTGCGCTCGCTGACGGAGGTCTCAGCGCCCGGTGCACTCCCCAGGAGCGGGCGGAGGGTGAAGGTGTAGCGCTGGCCCAGGCGCAGCCCGGAGACTTGCTGGGAGCTGGCAGCACCAGGCAGCGTCTGCCTTGTCTCCCCACCGGCTGACACCCAGGGGACAGAGTCAGGGGGGGCGGCAAGCACCTGCCAGGACACTGTTCCACGTCCTGGGGCCACCCACCCATCTTACCTGCAGGGGGACTCCAGGAGAGGACATAGCCAGAGGCGCCAGGGACAGGGGTCCAGGTGAGCGTCACCGAGTCTCTCCGTACATCTGTCACCCGTAAACTGGTGACACGGGCTGGGGCAGCTGCTGGGGAGGAGAATGAAAGGGTGTCCTGGCTCCCTGAAAGGGGAGCCCCTACCCCACTTCCGGCACCCCACCCATCTCCCTCCCCAGCCCAAGGCTGGGAAAGCCCACTCCCCGGGCACCCCTCTGGGCTCCATCCCTTTGCCGTGGCTCCGATGGCCCCTTGGCCCCAGGCAGTCCCTTACCGGTGACGGCAGTGACAGTGGCCGGCTCGCTCTCCCGGCCGCTGGCCAGGCTGGTGATGCTGATGTGGTAGCGCCGTCCTGGCTCCAGCCCCCCCAGGTCATAGGAGCTGGCAGTGGCCGGGAGCTGCTGGCTGCGCTGGGGTCCCCCTGACCGGGGTGAGAGAGGGGTGAGGGGGTGCAGCACGGGGGCTGGCGGGTGTGCGGGGGTGCCAGCCGGCCACACTCACCCTCAGCCAGGCGCCAGACCAGGCGGTACCCGGCGCTGCCAGCCACTGGCACCCAGGCCAGGCGCAGGCGCTGCTCTGAGGCCTCCGTCACCTGGAAGCTGCTGACGGGGGGCAGCGGGGCTGCCTCCGCTGTGGGGCACAGGGGCAGGCGTTAGGGGCAGGACTGCCCAGTGCCATCCCAGGGTGGTGCCTTCCCCCCACCCAGCACTCACGGGTGGTGACGACGATGGAGACAGGGTTGCCCTCCCGGTTGCCGATGAGCGCTGTCACCTTCACGGTGTAGGAGACACCTCCCTCCAGGTCGGGGATGTCGAAGGAGCTGGTGTGGCCGGGAACCTGCCGGCTGTTCTCCGAGCCCCCTGCCAAGGACCATGGCATCAGCTCTCCACCCCGCTGCCCTTGCATCCTGCCCCCATCCCCATCCCACAGTACCGTCCCTGCGGCTCCACACCACGCGGTAGGCAGTGGCTCCCGGCACACCGACCCAGGTGACACGGGCAACGTTGCTCCTGGATGCCTGTACCTCCAGCTGGGACACCGTCCCCACCTGCTCAGGCACTGCGACACCGAGAGGGCCATTGTCACCCAGGCTCCTGGCAAGCAGCACCAGCCAGCAGTGACGGGTGTGGGGGGACACCTCACCTATCCGTCCTGTGGCAGTGACAGGGCTGCCCTCACGGCCATCCACAATGGCCGAGACACTGATGGTGTAGACGATGCTGGCACGCAGCCCCTCAATGGTGAAGGTGGTGGGGTCGGCAGGGAGGAAACGGGATTGCTCCACACCTAGAAGAGATGGCCAGGATGGGGAGGGCTCCGGCACCACTGCCACCGCATCCTGTGGTCCCCACACTCACCATCGCTGCCTCGCCAGGTCAGCAGGTAGCCCCCAGCGCCCGGCAGCCCTCGCCAGGTAACCCGCAGCTGGCTGGGACCGGCCTCCATCACCCGCAGCTCTGAGATGCTGCCCACCTCTGGGTACTCTGCACCGCCACACAGCACCGTGGTGTCACCTCAGGGTGCCCAGAGGAGCCCCACGGCCACCCTAGCACCCTGAGGGCTTGCCAGAGGACAAAGGCATGATGGAGGGGTAATACAGTTCCAGGAGTCCCGGTGCCAAACCCCGGCAAGGACTTACTGAGGCGGATGGTGAGCGTGGCAGGACTGCCCTCCCGGCCACCCACTAGCGCCGAGACACGCACCAGGTAGGCAATGCCCTCCCGGAGGTCACCCAGCTCCAGCCCCGTCTGGCTTCCTGGGATGCGCCTTGTCCTCTCCGTGCCATCTGCCAGGAAGGAGGTGGCCGCAGACCCTCAGTCCTGGCCAGCTGGGGTCCCATGGGTGCTGCCTGGCTACCCCAGCCCGCACACCCACCTTGGCTGTTGCGCACCACCACTTTGTACTCGGTGGCACCAGGGACGCCGGTCCAGCCCAGACGCACTCGCCTGCCCGACTCCTCAACGAGCCGCAGGTCCGATACGGCACCCACGGGCACCTCCACACCTGCGAGGGGACATGGTGAGTCACAGCTGGAGCCACACAACCAGGACTGCACGGCCTCCATCCTCATCCTGGCTTATGACCGGAGAGCTGAGGGGTCTCATGGCCCAGGGTAAGCAATGCCACAAGGGAAGTTCCTCCATCCCAATGGCTTGGAAGGGCAAGGGAGAAGCCAGGGGACCCACAGCGATCAGTCACCTGTCTGGAAGGTGGTGACGGGGGTGGCCACCTCCCCACCATCGTAGAGCGTGTAGAGAGTGATGCGGTACTCAGTGCCCGGCTGCAGCCCCGTCAGCTGGTAGGTGTTGGCACTGCTGGGGAGCGACACCGTCCTGGGGGCCTCTGGTCCTGCAGAGAAAAAAAAGAGTCATTGCCAGCTGCCAGCACAGGGGGTCCGTGGGGGTGACTAGGCACCCTGATCCCACCTGTGGCTCTCTTCCACTCCAGGCGGTAGCCGCGGGCATCGCGAGCGCCAGTCCAGAGCACCTGGATGGACGTGGGGCCCAGGATGTTGGTCCTCAGTGTCTGCTCCAGACCCGCCTCTGCAAGAGGGACCCCGTGGGCCGGGCTGAACCGTGCTGCTCTGCCGCGGGCCAGGCACCAGACCCACACATGGCAAGGTGGGAAGCATCACCGCAGTGGGGGGCCATGGGGAATGGTCCTCACTCCATCCTGCAGCAATGGCAGAGGCCAGCGGCAGGATGGCATCACCCACAACAGCCCACCCACCTGTCCTCTGCCGCACGGTTGCTGTGGGCCCCTCCAGCTGCCCGAAGAGCGGGGCCACTGTCACCACATACTCAGTGTTGGGCTGCAGCCCCCCCAGTGCATGTGACGTCCGCCCGGCATCCAGGTCCACCCTGTGCCTGTCCTGCCCTGCGAAAGCCACCAGAGAAGTTCCTTGGGGGGTCTGGGTGCCACCACCCCACTCCTGTCCTCCTCCGGGGCCATCAGCAGAAGGGAAATAAGCTCTGGGATGGACACTTACCTGCAAGGGTTGCCCAGGAGAGCCGGTAGCCGGTGGCATCGCTGACAGGCTGCCAGGCCAGCAGCATGCTCTGCGCCGAGATGTTGTGGACAACCAAATGCTGCACACCCACCAGGCGCCCTGTGGGCGAGAGGTGCCCATCACATCCCCCACGCAAGAGCAGGGCAGGGGGAAGCACCTTCACCTCCAAAGCTACCTGCTGGGGGGGGGGAAGCCCCCTCACCCCCCTTCTCAGAGATGCTGAACCGCACGGAGGTCAGGGAGCGCAGCCCACGCCCAGGCGGCTCCTTCAAAGCCCCCCCTCCCTGCTCCAGCCAACTGGAGCTCGGCCTCCATCCTCTTAATGCCTTAAATACTTTCTGTGGGTTCAGGCTGCCTGGGGCAGCTGCAGGAATCGGTTTGCCAAAATTTGAGGCTTGAGCGGCCTCACCCCCACTCCTGCCCGCCACTGCTTTCCACCACCCTTGCAGAAAACGTGCTTTCCTCCCAGAGAGTGCGGTGCTTGAATTTGTTAAAAAAAAACCCAACCCAAACCAAACCAAAAACCTGCATTTTTTCGGTCGACATTTTTACATCACGTGGGGAAAGCTCCAGCGGAAACACTCCCAGGAGGCTACGAAGGAGGTGGGAGAGCACACAGCCCTGCATCCCCTCCGGGAGCACCTTTTGGGGCTGGGAGCATCATCCCCTCGCAGTTGTGCTCGCCCGCATCCCCACCCCGGCCCCCCCAAGGCAGCAACGGGCCAGGCAGACCCATCCTCATGGGGGCCAGCGACCGGAGGGGTATCCTTGTGCTGGGACCTCACCCCTGTCCCCGGCCGAGCCCAGGGACTGGCACAGTGCTTACGTGTGCGGGCGGTGAGGGTGGCGGGGACACCAGGCTGCTGCGCGTAGCGGGGCCGGAGCATCACCACGTACTCGGTGTCGGGGCGCAGGTTGGTCAGCGTGGCCGTCTGTGTGCTGGCCCCCAGGCTCTTTTCCTCCTCTTGGGCTGCTCCTGGAGGGGGAGGGGGGAGGCAGAGGGGTGCGGGTGGGCGCAGGAGCACGGCGTGTGCCGGGCCCGGCAGGGAAGGGGTGTCCACGAGCCGGCACCCTGCCCTGGGGGATGCCAGGCGGTGCCAGGGGTGGGAAGCGTGGGGTGAGGCTGGGAAGGCGGCCAGGGAAGGGGCACCCCCCGGAGCGCCCGGGGACAGGGAGGAGCTGCCAGGTGTGAGGCTCCAGCCCAGAGCCTAGCTGGAACCGGGGTCTGCCGCCCGCCCCCCACATGCAGCAACCATGGGGGCACAATGCAGCAACCGTGGGGGCACACACACGCCTGCACTCCCAGCCCCTGGCCACTGTGTGCACCCACACACCCCCCCACTGAACCCTGCACACCAAAGCCCCGGGGTGTAGGAACACACACGCCGCCTCCATGCCTCTGCACACACGCGTGCCCCACAGCCAGCACACCAGGGCCAGCCACCATGGCGAAGGCAAGCGTGCACACACCGGTGGCACTCTCAGCGTGCTCACCCTGCATCACACATCCCCCCTCCCAATGCACACACCTCCCCCTGCATGCACTCTGCCCTGCAACCCCCTGCATGTGGTCCCCTGCCATGTCCTCCCTGGCCCACAGGGCTGGGCAAACGCAGGGCACCCAGGCAGCACCATCCCCTCACCTTTCATGGCGTAGCTGAGGCCGTAGCCCTGGGGGGGCTCGGGGCCGGGCTGCCAGGCAAGCCGTAGGAAGGTCGGTCCAGCCTCCACCACACGGAAATCCAGCACGGAGCCAGCACGGCTCTCTGGGGGCACGCAGAACCTGGAATGAGCCCCCTCCATCCCCCTGTCCTGTGGGCACCCAGCACCCACCCGCATCCCCGTGTCATGGACACTCACGGGTGCGTGCTCGGCCGGACACCGACTCGCCGATGCTGTTGGCGTACTGGGCAGTGACGGTGACCAGGTACTCTGTCCCCAGGCGCAGCCCCCGCAGCACGGTGCTTGTCTCCCGTGGCCCCAGGCTCACCTGGGCAGGGACAGTGTCACCCCCTTGCCATATCCGGGCCACCCCCGGGGACTCTGAGCAGGCGGGTGGGAGCGCTCACCTCCTGCCTCTCCGCCACGACAGGCTGCCCCAGCCCCGTCAGCGGCACACGCTGCACCCGGTAGCCGGTGACAGGGCCACTGGCTGCCGTCCAGCGGATCCGCAGCTGGTCGAAGCCCCTCTCCAGGATCTCCAGGTTGGAGGGGCCGGTGTGGCTTGGCCCATCTGCAGTAGAGCACAGGGGCCATCAGCTCCAGGGGTCCATGGGGCAGGGTGGGGAGAGCTTGCCAAGGTGGCACAGCCACATGCCCAGTGGGACAGGAGGGCATTTTGGGGAGGATGGGTGCTAAGCGTGCCCCCAGGGTGAGCACAAACCAGCATCCAGCACCACCGTCACCCACTGCCTGCAGGGAGGAGGATGGGGATCCATACCCAGCCGGCGCAGGGTGCCCCCAACACTCGTGCACACCCTGCGTGTCATCAGTGGCACCAGTGTTCCTAGCAGTTTAAAGTCACCAACATAGAAGAAGAAGGCATCGGTGGGCATTGAGGCCACGCGCATCATCTCCTTGTGGTCAGCATTCTTGATCCCTGGCAGGGATGGAGATGATGGGTGAGGACAGGGAACCTGAACCCACTGGGAGAGCCCCTCATCTGGTGCCGAAGCCTTGCTCACCTACAGCAAAGATCTTAATGCCCTGGTTCTTCAGCTTCACCGCCGCACCCTCAGCATCATCCTGGGATTTGCCATCCGTGATGAGGATGCAGATCTGCAGCATTGGGCAAGAGCTGTGAGACCCAGCACAGGGCCACATCCCTCCTGGGGCATCCCCAGGCCCACTGCCCTGCACATACCTGGGGGACCCCAGGCCGGAGCTGTGTGGGGCTGAAGAAGTTGTCAGCAACATAGCGGAAGCCAGCACCAGTCCGTGTGTTGCCACCCTTGTAGCTCAGCTGCTGGATGGCCCTCCGGACACTCATCCCATCAGTGTACTGGGAGAAGGAGAACTCCACCCTGGAGGATGTGGGGGGAGGACATGTCATCTTCTGGCCCTGCTGCCCCACTGCCCTGCCTGCCTCCTCCCCGGGGCTCACCGTGGCTCGTCGCTGTACTGTGCCACGGCGAAGCGCACCGCCTTCTGGCCCACCACCTGCACGAAGGGCCCCACCAGGTCATCCATGAAGGTGCGGATGGCACGGAAGTTGTTCCTGCCGATGCTGGACGAGCCGTCCACCAGGAAGGCGATGTCAGCCTCCAGCACATCCTCACACACTGCTGCGGGGAAGGTGGGGGGTGACAGCACTCAGGGCACGGGCGGGCACCAAGGCAGGGTGGCGCTGGACCCCCATACCCGGTGCTCAGCACCCACCTGGGCTCCTCTTCTGCGCTGTGGCAGGCGGGGTGGCCAGGAGCACGGGGAGCAGGGCGAGGAGCAGGAACCGGCCGCTCATCCTGGGAGCCTGCGAGAGAGAGAGAGGACGCTGCCATCACCTCCGGGCCTGTGCCCGGCCGGGTGGGCGCAGTGCCGGCGGCCGTCCCATGGCGTGGGGCTGGCTGGTGGCAGCGCTGGGCACGGGAGGGCACGGTCGCGTGGATGCTCCACGCCAGCCAGGGCCTGGCCCCGCTCCAGTCCTCCCCGTGCAGCCTGGCGGGTGGCCCCGCTCGCTGCCCGATGCCCGGGGAGCCGTGCCCCGGCCGGCGGGCGGCTGCCAGCCCCGGCTGCGGGGTGTGCGCGGGTTCTGCCTCCACAAGCCCTTCCCGCTGCTCCCTGCCTGCTCCGCACCTCCGCACCCGCTCACCCCCGCCAGCTCCTTCCTGCCCACCGCTCCCCCCTGCCTGCAGGGGCTCCCCGCGAAATCGGGGTGCTCTACGGGCAGCGGGGAGCCAGGGTGGGCAAACCCTGCCCGCCACCCCCCACCCCCCCTCCATGCTCCGCCACTTCGCACGCACACGGCTGCGGAGGGCACAAGGCTGCGGGAGTTGGGGGGGGGGGAGTACCCGGCCTGACACCACCGTGATGGCCGCGCCGGGTCCCGGTCCGGCCGAACCCGGGAGGTGCGAGCCCCGCAGTCGCCTCGGCGCGGGAGGGAGGGCGGGCGAGCGCCCACGGGGGTCCTCCTGGGTGGCTCGGTCCTGCTCCGCAGCGACCCCCTGCCTGCAGCGGGGATCCCCCCCGCCACCTTCCCGTCCTCCCCCCGCCCCGCTGCACTCACCCACCGCCCCCCGCGGGGCTGCACCGAGCTGAGCTGAGCTGAGCCGTGCCGTGCCGCTCCGTGCCGTGCCGCGCCGGGCGCAGGCGGTGCCGGCCCCGGGCGGCCCCCGGCGCTCCCGCCCCTTTATTGAGGGCGGCCCGGAGCGCCGTGCCGGGAGGGGTTAATGGAGCGGGGGGGGGAGCGGCCCCCGCCCAGCCCGCCCCCCCCTCTCCCAAAAAGAGCTTTTTCCCACCCGCTCCAAGGGGAGGAAATAAGTTTTTCGGGCTGTTTTCCTGCAAAGCGCCATCCCGGCTTCCCGCGCCGGTGGGAAGGGGTTGGACCCCTCCAGGGAAGGGTTTCTGCTGGACTTGCAAGGGAAGAAGCTCCCGTGAGGCTCGGGGTAGTTTTCCCTCCAGCATCTCCATCTTCCGTGTCCGGGGAACACGGAGAGTGTCTCCGACCTGCCAGGCTGCTGGCTGCACGCCTCCATCCATCCTGAGGGAACGTGTCCCCAGGAACCTCAGGGCACTGGGCAGAGCTGGATGGAGCAGCCGCGGGGACGGAGCCCCTGCCCCGCTCCCGGTTAGAGCCTGGGTCTGAGCACCAGCTCTGGGGAGGATGATAGTGGTGGAGAAGGACTGCTGTCCATGCCAGCATAGCTCCCACGGGGCTGCAGGATGGTAGGACCTCGGCCAGGACCTTTCCTGCACCCACAGCTCATGGTACCCATCATGTAGGACACTAGCACCCATGGCTCAAGTACAGAGACTGCCCCAGAACCTGCTGTGGGGCATCTCCTCACCCTGATCCAGACACCATCTCCCACCAGAGCAGGCTGATGTTCGAGACCTACCCCAGAGCTGAAGAAACATGCTGGAAAGCCACTGGTGATGCGATTGCAGTTGGTAGAAGGTGGCAAAAGGGAGCAGGGTGGGCAGGGACACCATGCTGCCCTGCCCTCACTCCCTACCCACCCAGCAACTAGTGGGACTGTCCTGTGGGGTTCATCCTTGGCCCAGGGTACACATCGTCCTCACTGGTGCCTGTGCTCACCTGGGGCTGGTCCCAGCTCATAGTCCCGGCGTTTGCCCTAAGCCACCTCTGTCCCCTTGGTCACCCCGCACGCCCCTGTCTCCATCACCCTGCATACCTGTGCCCTCCCGGCCACTGGGCCATGGACTCCCCTCCGGCTCCTGGCAGAACAGCAGGCAGGTCCAGAGGCATCTTCCTGCAGGCAGTGAGGGAAGCGACAGTGGGGGTCCCTGGGGCCCAGGGCCACCTCACAGCTGGGGGCCTGGGGCAGGGCCACCTGCCACCGGGCAAAGATGCTCCAGGGCTGGCTGCAGGCAACTTTCCCAGGCACACACTGTTCCCAAGCAGGGAAGGAGTGGTGATGCCCCCCCTCTTCTTAAAGGCACAGCAAGCAGTGCATCCCCTCCTCTTCATTAGCCTTCCTCTCGTTAGACCCCAGCTGGCCAACTTCAAAGTTCACCGTGGACACAAGATTTCCCCCTGCCAGCCCCAGCTCTGTGGGTCCAGCTGTGGGTCCAGCGTCCCTAGGTCAGGACTATCCCCAAACCCTCCTCCCACCAGAGCTCACTTAATGAAGGCAGGGCGGCCTGTCCCAATTAGACAAGGGGCTTCGTTAAACAGGGAGTGGAGGGGTCTGCCAAGGGCTCTGTGGCTGGCCCCGGGCCCGGAGCTGGAGGAGCAACCCCACAGCATGGTGTCACCAGCAGGGCACGGGCAGCCAGGGGTCACGGTGGCTAACAGGGGCAGCACTGGGGTGAGCATTGCCCAGCGGGCACTGCCGGCAGAGGGACCAGGGCAGCAGTGCTTTGCAGCCATGCCAGGGGGTCTGCCTGCCTGTTCAGCTCCCGGGAACAGGGCAGGCACCAGTGTGGGGTGGTCCCCAAACCCCGCTCCGCCAGATGCAGCCCAGCAGCATCTTGGCCATCTTACCACCATCCTCCTCCTTGCATTGACATTGGAGGCGGGGTCCAAAGGGGGTGTTGGGTCCCCAAAACCAGAGTGCCTCCCCCTCCGTGGTGTTTCCCAGCTCACCCCCACATACCAGGGCTGGGGAAGGAATCTGCGGCCCCGGGCGCAGGACGGTGCTTCCTCGGCTGAAAGAGAACACCAGGTGTGAGTGACTCATGGGGCCGTCCGGCGCTGCTGCACGCCAGTCCCTCCAGGAATATCCCAAGAAGCTGTTGGCCCTTTCCCAAGCCTGTAGGGCTGGCAGACACCAGTCCTCATTCCCACAGCCCAGGCTGGGGCTTCTCCATCTCCCGGCTGGCTTGGCCCCAAAAGCACATTTTGACTCCTCTCCATTGACACCAATCAAAGCCTGCAAGGCTGACCCCAGCCCCAGCTCCTTGCCCTTGCATGCCCTGTCCATGCCATCCCAGTCTCCAAACGCCACTTACCAGCTGGCCAAGGCACCATGGCACAGCCTCTGCTGCCCCATAAGTCTCAGATCACGAGATGTCCTAAAACATCTCCCCAGGTCTTACTAGCCCAGGTCCCAGCAGGGCACTGCCCTGCCTGCAGGCACAGGAGGAGCACTAGGTCCGAGCCCCACAGAGGGTCACCCTACCCCAGGGATGAGAGTCCCTCAGTTGATGATGATGAGAGTTGATGATGATGAGAGGTGGGAAAACACCAGGGCTGAGCCTCTCCCTGCCCAACACTTGGCAGCCAGGCAGCCTCACCACTGCCTCAGAGGGAAACAAGAGGAAAATCTGTTTTCTTCAGCCCCAGGTGAGGTTTCAGGTCTGCATCAGGGAAGATGAGTCACACAGCAAGGTGAGACGCTTGCTGGGCTGCAGAGCCAGCCATGGTCCCATCATCTGCCCGCATCCTGCAGCCACTGCCTTTGGTGCTGATCTGGCACGGGCTGGGATTTGGCACAACCCTCACAAGAATTTAGTTTCCTGGCCCTATGAGGGTCCGACAGCGCTCCCTGCTATGGTACAGCATGGGCATCCCCAGCTGGCGGGGGGTGCATGGAGCAGCCCTGGGGTTGCTGGAAGGGAGATGCCCCCTCTCCAGGCCCTCTTAAATCTGGGAGCTTTCAGGCAGAGGGGAGCAATGGGGGGCTGGCGCCGAGGCAGGTGAGGGGAGGAGGAGCTGGCCAGAGGGGGAACCTCGCCTGCCGCAGGGGCCAGTTGGGACACGCTCCAGGAATGTCTCGCAGCACCAGCCACCACCAGCTCCCTGCTGCAGCACTCAGCCACCCACCCCCAGCATCCCAGGAAAGGAGCCCCCAGACCCCCGCTGCCATAACCAGCCAGCTCGGGGAGAGTGCCAGAGGGACAGCATCACACTCATGGTGTGACCCCTGTGCCACTCCACGGGACTCCCCAGCAAGCCCAGGGACCATGAAATGGGCCAGGAAGAGGACCTGGTCACCCCTTACCTCCTGCTGACCTGTCCCAAGGGATTTGGGATGGGAGATGGTCGTGCCAGTCCTCCAGGCTGAACTTCCCAAGGGGAACAGGCAGCAGGTTCCCAGCTCCTCTGTGCTGGAGGAGACATCTCACTGCACCCCCTGTCCTCCTGCTACCCAAAGCCACATCCCTGCAGGAAAAGCAAGCAAAGGATCACATCAGGGTGAAGCCATGACTGGCAAGCTGCTCTTTCTGCCCAGCAGCTCTGGGGATGCTCCCAGCTATAGGGACCACAGTGGCTCTGGGGGCAGCAGCAGAGAGAGTCTGGCAGGTGAAGGATGACAGAGGCAAGTGGTCCCACTGCAGCCAGGTTTGGGGTCAGACTGAGCCTGCTGTGACCCTATGCCAGTGCTCACCATGGGGCAGGTGTGTGCCCAGGCTCCCCCCACAGCTGCTGTGCGGAGGGATAGGAAGCTTTTCCTGCTTGTAAATTGTTGTGTCTGGAGGCTGCCGCCACGGCCACACACCAGCATTTCACGAAGCTTTGCTGGACTGTGGCCGGGCCCCTGCTGTCCACATGGATAGGGAGGGAATGGTGACACCACTGGAATGTGACACCCCCTTGGCTGAGTCAGGCAGGAGAAGGCAGCCCTGCTCAGGCTGACCAGAGACCCGGCTGGCTCTCAGGGACAGTGAGGGAGGGGAAGGCCAGGCACTGCCGGGGCTCTGCCAAGGGCTGGTGGCGCTTTGCAATGGCATAGGGCCAGCGTGCCAGAAAGGGAGGGTGACTTGGGGGGGGGACACACACAATGGCAGCAGGATGACAAGCCAGCATCACTGTGAAGGGGTCCAGAGTCCCTAGTTAACAAGCTGCTTTCATCAGCTGCATCCTGTGGCTGGGCTTTAGGGGATGCTGGGGACGCCCAGAGAGGCTACACAGTGGCCGGCGCTGGGTGTCAGGGATGCAGGGTGCAGGCAGGGGCTGAAGTGCCCCTGGAGGTGATGTGCCCCCCCATGCAGCCTGCTTCATCCCTCAGGAATCCGGCTTCTCAACGGATTGAGGCAAGAGCTGCTCCCCTTTGCTTCTGGCCCCGTGGACCCTCACCCACAGCAGGGACCAGGCTCCATAAAATAAACATGAATTTCTCCCAGGGATGGGGATGCAGGAGAAGATGGAAACTCAGGGACCGGGTGCCACAAAGCTCCCCCAGCACCTCCACGTGTGGCCAGAACTGCTTTCTCCCTGTGCTGACAGCCCCGTGGGGTGCACATGCCTTGCAGATGCCCCAGCCAGCCCAGCACACGCTGCTGCTACGGAAGGGAAACTCTTGGTAGGGACAGACAAATTGCCTGCCTCGGGGGCACGGAGGATTAAGGCACTCCCAGCCCAGCCCTGCCTGCGGGGTTTACAGGCAGCAGCAGGCAGAGCCCAGGGCACAGCCGGGCTCGGGGTGCACAAAGGGGGACCCATTGTGGTTGCAGAGCAGGGGCTGGCAGAGCAAAGGGAGTGTTTTCCCGGTGGATGGCTGTAGGAAGGAGAAGATGAAGAGGAGATGAGGAAGAGCTGCCAGCCCAGGGCATGCCTGGGCTGGGTGCCGGTGAGCAGAGCAGGACTCCACACGCCGGGGCTCAGCCAGCCCGTGCCCGCCTGCCCCCACCGCTGCTGCCCAGGCTGCCTGCCCACCCCGCACAGCCACAGGGGACCACGGGGACCAGCATCATCCATGGTGCAGTGCCCTGGGCCTGGCAGCAGGATGCAGAGGTGAAAGGTGGCATTCCTGCAGCTGTCCCCTGGGAGAGCTGTTCAGGGTAAGGCCAGGTCACTGGTGCTTCCCTGCAGCGCCGTGGATCTTCTTACCTGCAAACACCAAGGTGTCACTTCTCTGGCTGCCTCAAGCCCTCGCCCGTCATCTCCCCGGGAAGGTGTGCAGCACATGGGGCAGCTCAGCCCCCGCTGGGTGCTGGGGGGGCTGTCACCAGGGCAGGGGCTGCTCCTGGTGTACTACCTGCCACTCTGCACCAAACCCTGCTCCCAGGGGCAGGGCAGGAGGGGCACCAAGGCTTCAGGGGACTGGGGGGGCACACAGGAGCCCAGCACGGCTCCTAGGAACCTCACAGGGAAACTCACCAGAGCCGCAGGCAGGATGGTACCACTTCTCTCTCCTTCACGTCAGACTGACCCTGGGAGCAGCTGAGCAGGGGCATCTGCAGGAGCCCAGGACACAGAGCCCAACCCTGCAGAACTGGGGCACTCGCTAGCAGCACAGCAGCCCTTGCCCCACCTGGGGGCAACCTGCCCGCAAGCTCCCAAACCCCACGGCACCTCTGCACCCCATCAGAGGGGGACGAGCACCACGAAGCCATGGCTGCCATGTCCCTTTTCCCCAAGCCCCAGAGCTGGAAGCAGCCGGTGTATGGGGAGATGGGCAAGGCACCCCCACCTTCCCTGTGCACAGGAGCAGCTCTGCTGCCCAACACTGAGCTTTTTCCCCCTCTCAGGGTCGGGGAGCAGCAGCTGCTTGGCTCCCAGCATGGCAGCCAGGGCCACAAGGCCAGCTGAGGACTAACCTGGCCATGGGAGTCCCCACAGACCCTAGAGACCGCAGGAGCAGGCAGCAGCATGGCAGGGGGAAAAGGGGAGCAGGGTGGTGGCAGGGGCACACAGCAACCGCTCGCCAGGCAGGCGGGAGGAAGGGCAGGCAGGCAGCATGCTAGCCTGGGAAGCTGGAGCAGTTCCTTCCTGGGATGCTGCCAGCTGTGCTGAAGAAGCTGCTCCTCACAGGGGGTTCATACAGCTTCATGAGGCCAGGACTATTTGTTTCTCCCTCCAACAGCAGACGCTGCTCCAGCTGCAGCGGTTCAGGGCAGCTCTATTCCCACGGGAGGAGCTTGAGTCTGAGGAGCCAGCCCTCGGGGGCCCCTATCCCAGCCCTGAAGGACAAGAGTGAGGACACACTGTACCACTGTCCTAGGGCCCTGATGCTGTACCAGGACAGTCTTTGCCTTCCCCAGAGATGGAAATAATGAGCTGCTAATGGCTTGGGCACGAGCCCTCCTGCTGCCGAGCTGCAGGCAGAGGCACAGCCAGCCCAGGCACAGCAGCAGCACAAGAGGGAGTTTGCCCACCTCAGCTCTCCATACCCCTCTCCCACAGCCCTGTGCCAGGGAAAGGCTGCCCCTTGCTTGCTCCCCTTTCGGCCGATCCTGCTTTCCATTCACCACTTTGGGGTCTGGGATGTGGTTCTCATGGATGGGACAACAGGGTGGTTGCTCAACGCTTCCTCTCTGCCTCTATTCAAGTGTTTCACAATTGGCACCAACACCCCCTAAAAATTACCTGCGGCTCCGTATAAATTTCTGGCAGGGCTCATAAAAGAGCCCCCGTCCTGCTCTCCGTAGGGCTTGGCTGCTCCTTGCGCAAGGGGGGCCCGACGGAGCCGTGGGGAGCATCACCTGGGGCTGGAGGGCTGGTGGGAGACGTGTGGGGCGGCACTGCAGCCCAGCAGGCAGTCGCTGGTACACGTTCCACTGGGGAGGGGATGATGCAGCTCACACTGAGGCACAGGAGGGAGACCTGCATAGGACAGGCAGAGGCATAGGATGGGGTATGTTCTGCTGGAGAGCTGGGGGCACACTGCAACCCCCCCCCCAGAAGGGGCTTTTGCAAGTCTTGGGTACTGGTGAAAAGTAGGTGGATGGCACAAGCTCCTTTACCATCGCACCTTCCCCCACCAGTGTGTGCCAGCTAAAAGCACTGGACCCCCACCAGCTGTAGGATCCCACCCAAAGTGTTTCAAACAGCAGCCATGGTCCATGGGAAGGATGATAAAGGTTTGACCATCATTCTGCTGGGGGGGGTGAGGAACCCCACACCCAGGGGCCCGAGGAAGGCTGTAGGAGGGGCTGGGAGCACCCTTTACCTGTGGGGCGGCAGTCAGGGCGTGGGGGGAATGGGGGGGGACACTGTGCTGCAAAAGGATTTGTGCAGTTCACGAGACCAGACTTGTCCTCACGGCTCTCCCCCG
This sequence comes from Gallinago undulata, assembly GCA_026546715.1. Classification (NCBI taxonomy): domain Eukaryota; kingdom Metazoa; phylum Chordata; class Aves; order Charadriiformes; family Scolopacidae; genus Gallinago; species Gallinago undulata. Next base: position 2,736,464 of record JAOTQQ010000003.1, on the reverse strand, counting down.
TGAGGCTGTGCCATTGCTCCTTCAGCTCCTTGGCTGGGTGCCCGACTCCAGAAGAAAAGAATAAAAAGGATGGAGCACCCGCCCTGCCCCAGCTGGGTGAATCGCTGTCTGTCACCATGGGAACTTCTCCCCCCCCCACAGAGCCCCCCGCCCCCTCCCCGGGATGACTTCATATCTCCATCGAGCAGAAGAGCTGCGTCACCAGGATGGCATGGGGAGAGTGGCCATGTACATCTCACGCAAGGATGTTGCAGGTCCTTGCAGAAAACATGTCTGCAGCCCCTCCACCACACCTCAGTGCCATCGAGGCAGGAGGAGTGCAGGATCCTGTCTCTGCCCCCCCTCCACCTTTGGGAGTCACCAGCCTAGGACCATGGGGACCTCATCCCTCTTCATCCTCCTCAACAAAGTCACCTGTGAGTCATCACTACATACACGACACTAAAAACATACTTGCATTCCCACATCATAGGGCTTCTGCCAAGAGCTGAACATCTAGAACAACTGTAAACACAGCAGGGGAAGTCAGAGAGCAGTGGGGACCTCCAGCCTTGCAGCAGTAGCGTGGGGAGGAATGTGTAGAAATAGATGCAGAACCACCACATGGAGGCCAGATGCCCAGGGTTTAAGCACACTCACGCACCACCTCTTCCTGGAAGCCCCTCGGCACAGAGAACATCTTCTGCACCAGGTGAGCAGAGGCAGGATCCTGCCATGGACACACTGCCTGGGCTCTGCCAGCTGCTCCGGCTCCTACGGCCACTGCCCACCAAGCCTCCTGTGAGGAGCCCCACACACCTCCAGCCCCACACACCATGTCTGTGGTAAATTACCACCTCACAGATTCCCCACCTGGAAATCACACCCTCCAGGTTTCATTGGTAGCACCAAGTCTGTTTCTGGATCACCACGAGCACTGCTCAAGAGCGATGTGGTCTGAAAGGAGAGGTCAGGAGTTTGGAATGTATGAATCTGTGCAATGCTCAACCGTACACTGGGCCCTGGGAAACTCAGGATACAGCTTTCTGAAGCTGAAATCCATTAACTGCTAAATCCTGAGGAAACACAACTTTAATTCCCTAGATTAAACATTCAAATAAGGAAGAAAAAATCCCCCCCAAGAAGAGTCTGCTCACTCTTCCCTAAATATAACAAATAAAAGATAAGCAGCGTGTTCCCTTTGTAGCATTGTCCAAGTGCCTACTCTGAGTAAAAGTTACATGCAAAGTAGAAACTAGTGCACAGTCTGGGGCTGTTTTACACACCCCTTTGCACGTCCGGGTCGCTGTGTGCCAAGGGCGGTGCACATGGAGTGGCTTTATTCTGTGCATTGCACCGAGTGTTGGTACCACCTTCACGGCAGGGCAACGCAGCGCCCAGAGAAGCTAAACGCTCCATGTACACTGCAGGCTCTGGGCGAAACTAGGAAGAGCACTCAGATAATTCAGGCTCCTTCTTCAATATCTTAATTAGCCTTGCTGAAATCATAGAATCATAGAGTGGTTCGAGTAGGAAAGGACCTTAAAGATCATCTAGTTTCAACCCCCCTGCCATGGGCAGGGACACCTCCCACCAGACCAGGTTGCTCAAAGCTCCATCCAGCCTGGCCTTGAACACTTCCAGGGATGGAGCAGCCACAACTTCCCTGGGCAACCTGTTCCAGTGCCTCACCACCCTCACCGTAAAAAGATTTCTTTCTAGTATCTAATCTAAATCTCCCCTCTTCCAATTTAAACCTGTTGCCCCTTGTCCTGTCACTGCACTTCCTGACAAAGAGTCCCTCTCCAGCTCTCCTGTATCTCCCTTCAGATATTGAAAGGCTGCTATAAGGTTTCCCAGAGCCTTCTCTTCTCCAGGCTGAACAACCCCAGCTCCCTCAGCCTGTCCTCATAGAAGAGGTGCTCCATCCCTCTGATCCTCTTTGTGTCCCTCCCCTGGACCCATTCCAACAGATCCATGTCCTTCCTACGTTGACTCCAAAGCTGGACACAGTACTCCAGGTGGGGCCTCACGAGTGCAGAGGGGCAGAATCACCTCCCGTGACCTGCTGGCCACATTTCTCTTGATGCAGCCCAGGACGTGGTTGGCTCTCTGGGCTGCCAGTGCACATTGCCAGCTCACGTTAAGCTTCCCATCCACCAACACCCTCAAGTCCTTCTCCTCAGGGCTGTTTTCTAGCGATTCTCTGCCCAACCTGTATTTGTGCCTGGGATTGCCACGTTCCAGGTGCAGGACCCTGCACTTGGCTTGGTTAAACTTCATGCAATTTGCACAAGCCCACCTCTCCAGCCCATCAAGGTCTTGTCAAATCAAGACTAAAAACCTCAGAGCCCTGAGGAAGGACAATGTGTAAGGGGAAAGACCTGGAAATAAGAGATTTGCATGGGAAAGTGAGAACCACTGATCCTCTTTGTATGGCGTGTGGGGTAAATCAGCTTTTAATGAGGGTGTTCAGGGCTCAGACTCACGCCCTTTCAGACACTCCACTGAAGAAAGAGCCGAGACAAAGATGACATAAGTCCTGCTCAGCTTCGTGCCTCACAGCAGCCTGGGACAGTGGTTGCTGCTGGCAGTCAGGCCTGGATGGGTCCTTTGTCCCTCACTTTTCCACCTAATGAATACACTACAGCTTTAGATGAGCCATTTCCCCTTCCAAATAGGATACAGGATTTCTGGATATGATTCCGGATGCTGCGGCTCGTCATTCCTTTCTCCTGGTGTACAAAGTCCCCGTGGTGCACAGGAGGGCAGGGTGAAGTGCGGGAGGCCTGGGCAGGGCGAAGCCTGGGAGTCTGCCAAGCATCTGGTACCACCCTCACCCTGCTGGGTGACACTTCACCACAGCGAGAGCTCGGCCCTCCTCTGAGCAAACCACACGATACAGGGGCTGGCCAAGGGAAAATGTCCATGGTCACAGCCATGCCGACACCTCAGTTCATCCCTGCACCAATGGGTCCAAGCAGCACGAAGATCTGCCAACAGGAGACACCAGCAGAGATGCGCTTCTCCTGTCCCATCTTCTAAACCCTGCCCACCTATGGCTCCCACTGCCATCTTCCACCAGCCTCGGCAGGAGAGCGGGTAGAGGAACAGGCCCGGAGGGCTGAGGGCTCTCCTTCCAAAAGCTCTTTGGCACCAAAGAGCAGCATGGCTCCAAGCCTCTCATTTCTGTGAAAGCCACTCTGCAACTCCCTGCTTCCCTGAGGACAAGCTTGGCTCAGCACCTATGATTAGTATCAACTGTACTTTCCAGGGGGGGTAATTAGTTCAGGTGAGGCAACTACTGACAGTTGGCTGCTGTGGCCCCTCTCTTGGCAAGCGCCCGGATCCCAAACAAGCAGCTCACATATCAAAGGGGCTGCCTGCTCCACGAGCAGATCCACCCTGTACATCTGCCCTGGCCCTGCAGCCCCATGCTGGGGGCACCAGCAGCTCCTCCTGCTAGAGACCAGGGAAACCTGGAGCACTCAGCACAGGGCACTGGCAAGCACTGCCCACTCTCACTGCTAGATTTTATGTACCTGGAATAGCTTTGTATGCTGGAAAAAACCTCACTGAAGCGCTGTGCAGGTGGCATTACAGAGCCTGGCGTTGGGTGCACAGAAGGACACACAGCATCCTCTCTTCCAGGCCAGAGACGGAGCAGCAAGGTGTCAGGGAGAGCAAGCAACTGCCTAGAGGGAGGCAGAGGGTGTGAGCTTCAAAGAAGGAACTTTACGTGAGAGGACAAGACAGTTCACACCGCGCAGAAGGGGAGGGAGCAAAGGCCAGTTCATACACCAGCCTAAATTTATCATCACAGTCTAATGGGATCCCAAGTAACCTTCCAAGTGAAGTAGCAAAACAAAACACTTAAGCCATTGAAAACCAGACTGGTCAAAGAGCCCCGCTGAACAATCCCGCATTGTCCAGGGAGCCAGGAAACAGATTTATTAGGTCACCCAGGCCATCTCCAGTTTCAGTGAAATTGCCCTGTTCTAGGGATGGTTCCAACTCCCTCCTCTGGCACCGCCACTGTCCTTCACTGGGCAGCAGAAACCACAGGAAGGGGAGGGGAGAGGTCCAGCAAAAGATCTCACTTTTTCAAGGTTCAGGAAAAGCACTGAGGTAGAAACACTTCCATTGTGCCAGAAATTTCCCAGTTTAGATTCCCTTGGACTGAGGCTGCTCCGGTGGAGGAACAGAAACACACCCCTACAGCTCAAACAGCAAAAGACCTGCCAACAAGATCAGAGCTTCAGTTCCTCCAGCACCAAGGGATTCAGCTGCCAAATGCCTGACAACTCTGCACTAATTCCATGTTACGCTTCCCAAGCCCCTCACTATGGCTCCGAGTACAGGTGTCTCTGCCAAGCAGTAACACTCTCCACTCCTGAATGGGTTTCCCCTCCCCACCTTTCAGATCCCCAGCCTGGCTGCTTCTTGTTTACCAAGACAAAAAATGGTATCACAAACCTCTCAATCCTTAGAGCTGGTGAGATGCCCACGTTTCTGGAAGCAGGGACTGACCCAGCACCCAAACACAACAGGCAGTACAAGGCAGAGTGCCACTGGAACAGCTGCCAGATGCTGGGCACGGTTCAGCCTTGACTCCAGGCTGTGGGTACCCAACAGCACCCTGTACCCAGTGCCACTCACCAGGGCATGGTTCCTACACCAGATCAGCCCAGACATTCAGATTTCTGCATGGATAAAGCACCTACAAAACACCCTGCATAAACCAGCCACCCTCACAGAGCTGCAGCCAGCCTGCTGCTTTGGCAGAGAAACAGGGCAGGATGGAAAGCAGTGGTTGCAGAGGGATTTGAATCTGTTCCTAGTACAAAGCAGTGCAGGAGCGGGATTCACTGGGGAATTACTCAAGGGGAACAATCATTCCCAAGCGGATACCTCCAGAGAAGAAAACTTGTAGGAAATGCTAAAGCAAGGATGTACATCTTCCTTTCCTTGTATTTCTCACCAACTGCAAAGCACCCTGGAAGCTCACCTAGGGAAAGGGGAAACATGTAGCAATGGAAGACAAAAGAAGATTACAGTCTGATTGCAGTCTCAAAACCAAGACAGAATCATATACTGGTTCCTCAAGGCTCGAGGCGTGAGATTGTTTAGTTTTTCAGCCCTCAGTGCACTTGTAACGAGCCAGAGCTTGCGACGATAGTTAAACCCAAATTGCATCAAGAACATTTAACAGTTTCAAACTTGCCTAGTATAAGCAATGAGTTCAGACACACTGACTCTCTCATCAAGAATCCAGATTCAGCACAAATGATTTAGTACACTGGATTAGTCTCCAGTATAATGACTAACTCCTAGAAACTTTTACACTATTTTTAAATCCCACTTGCCAGGGCAGCACCTGAAAATTAAATGAGAATCCCAGGGAGATTTATCCCAAAGACAAAAATTAAAGAGGAGTACCTCGCAGCTTCCAAAGGTAGCGCTGACAGGCTAGTGCCACCTGGTGGGAAGCTTTTCTACATCCCCGTTGCTCAGTTTCATCCTTTCTGTTCCATGTTCCAGCTTCCCAGAAGCAAGACAAAGGAGCAACAACCAGATTAACACCAGAAAAAGCACGAAGGGCCAGGTAGCTCTTTCAGCTACTGAGACCTAGAGATTATCTTCCAGCTCTAGACCAGATCACCCTATACTTCAGGCAGCGCCTTCTCAGCTATTGCATAGCTGAGATGGACTGGATCATCTGCAAGAGGAACGTGTAGACAAAACCCAACATACTCCATAGCAATCTCTACTCATTATTGAGCTGGTTTACAGGTAACAAGGAAGCTTAAGATGAGAGGTAACATATCCCCATACAGGCTCTGGAAAGATGTTCGTCTAGCAACAGCTACAGCTCCTCACACCATCCTGACTATGCTAGAGACAACCACCACAGTCGAACTGAGACATCAGCAGGCAAGGCCAGGCTGACCTTCACCAGCCTCGATAGGTGGTGGGAACTCAGCTGACCAGTTTCATCTATAACTAGTTAGGGAGAGAGGGGTTGTACAAACTGCCCCTCCACAGATACGGTCACTCCAACAAAGGTGTCACAAACAGCCAGGCCAGAAACACTACCACCACATCCCAGGGACAGGAAGCAGATTGCTTTTCCACAGATATATTTTGATCTCCTTGACAAACAGGAGAGCACAGAGGTCTCCCTCAGCTGAGGGCCCTTTGTTCTTAGGTCTCTACAAACAGCAATGCTACAGCCCAAGTTTGACCATGCTGCTGCGTGCACAGAAGGGCACAGTGGTAACAGCTAGAGCTACCCTGGCAGCCTTGTACCAGCAGAAAGCCTTCCTTTAACCAGCCTAAAGACAGAGCTCTGAAGACACTGCCAGCTCAGGACAGAGGAGGCAGGGCTGCAGACAGACACACAGACAAGTTTCTACCATAAGCCCTGACAAATCAAGACTGATTGATCAATACCTCACCAATTTGGCAAGATTAACAATGTCTATACACATGACCCAGCAAGACATGTTTCACTCCCAGCAGAACCAACTCCATACAGGATACATTTATTTTTATTTTTATACATTTAACACCGAGAAGACAACCATTTTGATGGGACACATCTTGCCGCTGGTGCACAAGACATTCAGAACCAGAGGAAACCCATCACAGTCCACAGCTTCGTTATTTCCAACCTGCAGGGACACTTCCTAGAAACGGACCCAGAACATGCCACTGCGGATACGGTTGTAATCCAAGAGCTGTTCAATGGGACCTGGGTGAAAAGAACAAGAGTCAGTCATTGGAGCTGTAGGTAAAATCCCTGTGCAGATTCCTATGGTCTTAAAGCAGATGGTGCCAGACCAGGCTGTGCTCGCTATCCAGAGCACAAAACCAGGCAACTGCAACTCAAACCCGCACAGGAAAACCAGCAGATAACACCATCTGACAGACAAAAGTGTTACTTGTTTCCTCAGAATAAGTTACTTTCTCATGCTGCTCCACAACGCTCAGTAGAGCTTCACATACAGGTATGAAATACAGGGAGCCACCAAGTCACTGAGATTTCGGCTAGTTCTTTCCAACTTCCTGCTTAAAACCCCTCTTCCTTTTTCCAAGCTGCTCCACTTTGGAGGGCAGAGGAAACAGCTGCACAGAGGAGGGGAATCCACAATACACAAGAAGGAGGCAGCAGAGCAGAGGTGAGCTGCTCAGGCAGGTTTTCTGAGAGGAATTTGTCCTTGGCCAGACAGACATGCCAGAGCAGCACAAGAGAATCAGGTCCCTTTACTTCCCTTATGTAAACCACCATGACCCCGGGGTAAGGACACCTGGCAGAGGCTGCTGGGCCCGCACCCAGCTATGGGACTCCCAGCCTTAGTCACAGCTCCATGGCAAGTAGAGAGGTGGGAGGACAGCCAGCAGCTTGTTGCCACTGCATCTCTATCACCTGCAGGTTCCATCTCCTGGCAAACGTGCCTTGGCACATCTAACGTGCAGAGGTAGGAGAAGAGCAGCAAAGAACCAGAGTGGTTTGGAGGCCAGAACAGACACACGCAAGAAGTGCCTGCAGCTCACCTCCATGCAGTCTTGACCCCGACCTGTTTTTTGAGCTACAGTGTACTAATCGCCATGTCCTACTTACCAACTGCTGCAATTGCTGGGCATTTGTCATAAATGTATTTACTGCAGACTTCTCTCACCATTCTTGCATCAACGGCCTAGTAAATATCAAACAAGGAATTAATGACTCTTCTAACAGACCTCTGTTTCTCAGAGTTGAAAGTTACTGTTGCCTTCAGATATCAAGATCATTACAGAGATACCGTCAGACCCTTGAGGGCCATCTGTACTAACTGTGCACCTCTCATCTGCAAGGATGGTCGATGTTCTATGCAGCACACTCTTCTAAGGGTACAGAGGACATGGTAGTCCAAAATCTGAACCCTTCCAAGGGATACAGTGACTGCAGAATTACACAAACTAGATGCTGGTCACCTCGAGGGAAACTGTTACGGGAATTTCAAGTTGTGCTGCCTAACACAGGTGCATGCCCTCTTTCTGGGATGGACTAAACCCAGCCACAGGGACGCAAGATACATTGAGTCTATGCCAGAGATTCTGACATGTTTTTATTGGTGTCAGCGAGCTGACTGCCTGGACTGCAGGCAGCTTGAGTAAGGGGTAAGCGTCGGTCATGTCACTGCAGCAAACTAAGCCCAGAAAGCGCTGACATCGCCCACGCTCAGGTACCCCAGCCGCAAGAAAAGGATACCTACAGCAATCCTGGCATCCCATTCCTCCAGAGGGATACGGCGGCCATAGTTTAAGAGATGGCTTCCAATATTCTCACACACTGGGGTAGTACCTAGGTGTTGAAGATAACCACATGGTCAGCACAGCAGAAAGCCTTCCAGAACTGCACAGCCTGATCATCAGTCAAAGCAGACAGAAGAAACTCTAGCCATTAAACTGGCTTCTAATGAAGTACTGGTCATAGTTACCACTCTGAGCAGCTCTGGCAGGGGTTCAGCAATACGAAGACCACTTCACCAGTCTCCCAAAGCATTACAGCCAAGGCAGACCTGTTGGAGGGCCTCCATTCTAACTTCACTCTAACAACATAATGGCTAGAAGTTTACAGAGTCAGAGCCAGCCTGGAGCACGGCAGGCTGGGGTCAGCTGCTTCAACACAGCAGGAGGGATGCAGAGCAGGGGAAAAGAAGTTTTGCCCAGAGCCTGCCAGCAGTACTGCTATGTCCAGCAGAGCTCCTGCTGCCCAGGAGAGACATAAGAGGTAACCCTCTGAAAGCTGCACAGTGGTCAATCCATAAACCAGAACGTACCATCCAGTTGAGCCACCATGGCATTTCGGAGATAGTTCTTGGCTCTCTTCACCTCTGACTCTGTGGTACTAGTGCACAGACGCATCCTGGAGAGGAGACGGAAAGACCACTAAAGCTCTTAAAGGCGTTTGTCTGCTCAGACATAAAGTGAGCTCCTCCCTTTCCCAAGCCTCTGCAGAAATGAGTTATTATCACCACTGCTTGTCTTGCAGGCTTGAGATTCATTCTTTATTACTGCAGAGCAGCTAACAACTCGGGAGCACTGAAGAGCAGCAGGAAGAACTCAAGCTTACAGGCAGGGGATATCTCAGCGGGTCACACTCACAAAGGCCTAAGCAGCCCCAGTGCTGGCTCCAGCCTGCCCATCAGGCACAGTGGCAAGCAGTCTGCAGTTCACTATATATGAGAAGGAAGGCGTGTGAGCTATTCCCACGCATGGCAAGCTGCTATGGAAACTGATGCCGAAAGAACAAGGCATTTCCACAGAGCCTGTTCGGACTCCAGCTGCTAAATCCCTTCCTCCCCTGCCAACTGCAACATCTCTGGAGCAAGGGCTAACTCCATCTGCTCCATACACAGCACAGCTCCAAATCTCAGATGTATCCTCAAACCATTAGTGGGATATACATACATACAGTAAGACCTATAAAGAGAAGGCCCCCAAATGCTGGCATGACTCCAGCAACAGGGCATTTATCAGCCACAACAGTCTGAGAGGCAGGAACTCTGCCGGCTTTGCTCAGGCTTAACAAGATAATGGAGAGACGCTTCGTGGGCACCTGGTAAAGCCTTGTCTCTAAGGAACAATCTCACTTGTATATAAAAAAAAAAACAACCCAAAGCCTTAGTGCTAATACTTGGAAGCATGAATGAAAGACCTGAAAAGCCCTAAGGCATTAAAATAGCTCCTCAAAACATTTACAGAAACCACTTACAGGATCACTTAACCAGAATACGAGCTACCAAGAAGTTCATAAAGAAACACAGCTCTCTGAAGAGCTAATATGCTCCCCATGAGCTCAGTATCCCACAGGAAGATTTTAAACAGGAACTTTTGCCAAAGTTGTACTTACCACTCGCCCTGAGCACAAAACATCATATCATCTATGGACAGAGGATCGGAAACAAAATGGAAACCAAAGAGACCAGTATCGGAGTAAGAGGTGTTGAAAGTCTGGAAACTGTGGCACAGATTATGCTCCACAGCAAGCGTAGCCAGCCTGCTGGACTGATTCTGTAAATAAGGAGATACCATCAGCCATTTCACTCTTACAGCTTCCTCACAGCTCAAATTCTTTCCAGCTGTCTTCAGAAAGACCACAGACAAGAAAGAGCGGAACAGTTTGCTGAAGGAGAGCTTAATTTAGGACCTTCATGTGGTCAACAGATGAGATTTGCTGGTGGAAAACCCACAGACAATGGCCTAAGAGCCCATCCAGCAATAGCATTTCCTTTCCCAGCCGCAGATGAGGATCTGGTATGCATACCACCATACGAGTGGGAGAAAATGGGAAATGCAAGGTCTCCCAGTAGCAGGGCTTAGCTCAGTTATAAAGACCAGACAGATTTCAGACAAGAATGGATGTAACATTTTGGTTTTTAACAAATTCCACCTGCTTTGAAGTGGTAAGACAAGCTTGCAGCTTAAGACTGTAGACTGTCCTGCTTCCATCACCGTCCCCACTGAGTGGTTAGTTTGTGAGGACAAGAATAAGCCGCTGAGAATTCATCGGCTAAACCTCTTCCAAACTTAGCAGAGAAGGCTCAGTTCATCTCCCAGCATCACCTTGATTAGCCTTGATTGCAATTCTATCTTACTTTCCAGAGTACTAGCCACTTTACGGATGGAAGCCAACCACAACAGCCTCTCATAAAGCTCACTCACCCAGGGTCTCCCTAATATTTAACAATTCATATTAAAAGGCTCCAGGTGGTCCCTATCAGAGTCATAAGCCTCTTACCTTACCACCTCCAAATGTGCGGTCATAGCGTCCAATTATAGCATTAGCCACATTGAGGACAACGTTGTCTGGATCAGCCCATCCTGGCCCCTCCACGGCAAGAGCAATATGGGCAACGGGCAGAGCATCATCTCTGGCACGAATCTAGAAAGTCATCAAGGAACAGGGGAGAACTGCATGAGCACTGTGGCTTTGTCTGCAGCCTGCTGCAATGCCAGGCTGACAAACTAGATAATACCCCAGTGAAATGACATAGTCTCAAGCACTACTGAGCACACACCAGCTGCTCTGGTAAGAGTTTTCTAGCAGATAATAATAGTATCATAGAATTTTCTAGGTTGGAAGAAACCTTTAAGATCATCTAGTCCAACCATCAACCTAACTCTGGTGAAAAAAACATCAGTTAACCATGTCCCTAAGCACTAAGATGTGAGCAACAGCCTCACATTCCTAACTGATTTGAGTTCTAAGAGGCAACACATTGGGGCAATAAGCCCCAAGAACAGAGCATGGACAAACTACCAAGATGCTGTGTCATCAGCTTCTCTGAGTCACATAAACAGTTTTTTCCCTCTCAGAAGCCGCTATAACTGGTTTCACATTCATTCAACAGTTTGGCAACAGCTGCTTGTTTTGTTGGGGACCAAAACAACTTTACCTCACTCCCAGTGAAGCGACAGCGTGGGAGGGCAGGCACAGCATCCTCTTTGTATTTAAAAGGCACTCCACTGAAGTGTTGCCTTGCTGCATCTACCAGCTCTTTGTGGGAAATACCTGGCAATGGGAAAGAGACAGATTCACAGGCATAAACAGTTCTAACAAAATCATCTGATTTTACATCAGAGATGCATTACACAGGTCCAATCACCAGCTTGAAAATACACAGGCTTCCCAGAACCACAAGGATCTAGAACTTACCCCCAGCAGCTGCCAGGACCATACGAGGTGCCTTGAAGTGAGTATCAATGTATGAAGCTAGATCTGCCCGAGTCAGACGCCTAGAAAGAACAGAGAGACCTCGTATATCAGCATTTTGGAGATGAAGGGATGAAAAGCTTAAGAGAAGCAAGTTCACAGTGCAGAGACAGCACTGATGTTGTCGATTCTCTTAGTTGTGGGGCAATAGTATTTTTTAAAAGGAAGACTATACTGTCCCTGCTTTCCCAGTCCTCTAATTCCTAAACACATAGAACAGAAACCAGTGGCCAAGATGGAGAGTTAAAGATAAACTTCAGTACAGAATAGGGCACTGACCCTGGTCACTGAACTACCAGTATCCTAACTGTGTATGCTCAAGGCCACTGCTTTAATGAGCACTACTGGCTCTTAATATCTCTAATAGTGTTGAACTGACAGGTATGGGAGAAGGTGCAACCTGGTGCTACCAACCTCACATCTTAGATGAGGAGGATCCTAGAGAAGAATGCATGCAGCATTATGCTTTCACCAGCACTAACAGAGAAAACAGAGTCAAGACACAACAAGAAGCCCACGGCACAGATCACCTCTGTGCACAGACTGGTTTCCTCCTGCAGTCACCACTGCTGAGAAGCAGCAGCTGTGCACCCCAAGGACTGAACCCACGGGCTGTGTACTGCATCCAGCCTGTTGCTCACTTGATGTTCTCTGTGGTCCCCTCGACAGTGCGGGCCAGTGGAGTTCCCTGGAAAGCAGTGGCATGAAGGTAATCAAAGGTAACATCTGCCAAGTTGCTGTCGATTTCTTTCATCTCCTGAAGGATGATGCCACGTTCCTTCTCAATCTGAGACTCCTCCAGCGCGCAGTTCTGCACGATGTCAGCCAGAAGCTCTACAACTGCAACATATTTCTTATGTTAGCAATCCCACTGCTTGATCACTACCCAGTGCAGCTGACAGGAGAAAAGACACACAGGCAGCAGGGGCACCGCAAGAGGACTGAGCAACAAATCACACTGGGGCGTGGATGTAATGTAAGAGATGAGCGCTACCTATTCTCACAGCACCAGAGAGACAAACAACACTGTTTAAGCATGAAGTCTCCAAGACAGCTTGCCAAGCATCACTGCCAGCTCATCACTGCCAGTGGAGAAGGCAATAACTGCAAGCGAAGCATGTCAGTAGCAGGGTATTGTTGCAGAAACAGGCTGAATGTTTACAGAGAGCTTGTGACATCTACAGCATAGCCCCCGTATACAGTAGGGCCCACAGCTCTGACTGTAATCAGCACCTCTGGACAAAACCCACCCAAAGAGGACTCTGCACATGGTAGTACCAAGCACAAGCAACACCCGCAAGAGCTGCACCAAGCACTCTTGGCACAGTAGCTGTCGCTGACCTCAGTTTCTCAGCTCCGCAAAACAGCCACAGGCTACTGAATCCCCCCCTCTCTCTCCTGGCAATATGGTGCAGCCTGACATAACAAGAGCTTTGCAAAACTGGTTTTAGGAACATATGAACTTGGAGACTTGAAGCACCTATCGTGGCAGTGCCCTCTTCAACTACCAACTAGAACCTCCAATTTTGTGCTCAGCTACAAGTTCACCCCTTGTTCTGTTGTTAGAAAAGATGCTGATGGGAGAGAAACACAAGCACACATGCTTGCTTCATCCTTAACCTGCGAATGAGACTTTGCCCGCTGGCTACCCTACCTTTGGGCATGTCCTTGGACAAGGCTTTTATGTAATAGGCAGTCTGCTCACGCGAGGTGTATCCATTCAGGTGAGCACCCATACTCTCCACCTCCTTCTCAAAGGCAGCACAAGGACGCTTCTTTGTGCCCTAAAAGAAAACAGATAAACACAATTATGAAATGAACTCATTTCCCTCTCAGGTAGAATTAAAGCAAGAAAAACAACAATAAAGACCTAAAACAATAAAACCTGTCACACGATTCATGAAAGCCAAGACCAAGTGCAGAAAGCAAGAGATTCAAAACATAGCTTATTTACTTTAACTAAAGGATGGCTGAGATGTATTTTGAAAGACCAACAATAACCCAGGAGGGAAAGAGAAGATCTATGCTACGAGACAACAGTGGCTAAAGCGACAACAGTGGAAGTAAACCAAGAACAAGCCTAAACCTAAAATAAGCAGGTTTCTAGCTACTCATGTAGCAATAATCAGAAGGCAGAATTGGAGCAGAAAACTACTTCTATTACAAAGCTCATCTCTTAAGGAGCAAGCCAGGTGCTACAGTTGCTTATGATGGCACAGGCTGGACTCAAAACAGCAAGTCCCAGGTTTAGATGCCTTCTGCCCTAGGACTGTTCAGCAGACACATTATTAGAAAAGTAAGAGCTGTAACCTCTGAACTTTGCTGGTCCACTAAGAAAAACAAAGAAAAATACATGTCTACAGGAAATGATGCTTTGAGCTCTGCCTGCTAATTGGAAGAAACATGCTTCATAACATAGTCCTGTATGTGCGCTACACAGCGGCTGGTAAAGCCAGGGATTGGAACCACAGTGTCAAAGACTCAGTCTCACTTGTTACTTAAAATATTTTGCCCTTTAAGAGGGGAAATACCAATTATTAAATAAGAGTTGCCTTAATTCACGCATGCTTGCAAGTTCTGCATATGCAAAGAGCACCACATAGGCTAGGTGCCTTTTGAAGTTCATTTTTACACTAAGTGCGAAGTATCTGGGACTCAGATGACCTGATTTACACTCTCTTAACAGCTACAGCCTCTGAAGCAAGAGCGCAATATACAAGTGAATATTTAGAACAGCTCTCCATGCCACCCTGTGCCAGACCCAGCATACCTCCTCACCTTAAAGGCCAGGTGTTCCAGGAAGTAACCAGCTCCGTTGTTCTTCTCATCTTCATGGCGGCTCCCCACCCCGATCCACACACCCACCTAACGGCAAAAGCATCAACTACACATTAGAAAAGAAAACAAACAGGTTGCTCAAGCTTCACGCCACAAATATAACAGCAGGGACAAGAAGTGTCCTTTGCAGACAAAGCACCAGTAGAATCAAAATAAGAACAAGCACCATACACGGTTTCCCACACACATTTTTGCTTTTTACCTAGCAGCTTTGTAAAAGCCTAGTTTTGCCAGAGATATGACTACTACTGGTCACTCACTGCTCACACTAACAGCGTAAGGCTAAGAAAACTTGTAGGGCATGAAAGCTTGACTGCAGACCTACACTAAGCCAGACTAGACCTTCTACTGCCACATTAATCCCACCAGTTAACAAAGAGAAGGGGTAGGGTCTCTGTCAAAAGCTTCAGTTCAAATAGGGGTTTGCTACTTTTAGAAGAAGAGCTACAGTCTAGGCAAGGCTGACTCTTCCAAGGTAAGCCCTTAACCTATCTAAAACTTACCGTACACGTTGGCTGATTGGACTCCTCTGAAGCTACACGGAGACCGTTGTCCAGAGTGGTGACCTGGGTCTCAGGGATATTTTGGAGTGTCTGGGCATAGGTGGCAGCACCTCGGTTCCTTGTCAAACTCAATAAAGCTGCCTGAAAAAAAAAACAACAATCCGCAGACTACTGGGCACACAGCTGACCAAAGCTAGGCCCGACAAGCTCTTTCACGTTTATATCTCTGCTTTCGTGTTCCTACTGTACGCCGTTCGTTAACCGGAGAGCTGGAAACCCCCTGCAGCACCAGAGGCTTCAAGCAGGTCGAAAAACCCAGCGAGAACCCCCATGAGAGAGGGCAGCAAGCCGCAGGCAAGCCCAAAAAAGGGTGAAGGCCACCGCTGGCCCCCACCGGGCCGGGCCCCACTCCGGAGGCAGGAGGCTTCCATAGCGACCGCCGCCTGCCCCGTACCGGCCGCCACGTCCCCGTGACCTTCCCGGCCAGCCGGGAGGCCGGGCCCAGCAGCCTCCATGGACGGCAATGCCTCCCTCTCCCCTCACTGGCCTCCCCCCGACCCACCTCGCCGCTTCCCCCACCGCGGCGACTCACAGAGGGGCGAGGGCCCCGCAGCAGGGCCCGTCCAGCCGCACACCCAGCCCGGCAAACAGAGGAAGCCGCCATCTTGTCCCTGCCGCCGCCGACCGACCGGGCCGCACCGCGCCTGCGCAGCACCCGGGAGGGGCGTGAGGGAGGGGCGGCGCATGCGCATGAGGCCGAGAGGCAGCCAGCGACGCGCAGGCTGAGGAGAGCGCATGCGCAAACGGCGGGGTGACGGGACGTGCGGCGGCACCCCCTGGTGGCGGGAGAGCGCGGTGGCGGGTGAGGGACCGGAGGGGGGTCCCCGCCCGTACCGGTCCCCGGGCCGCAGCCCGAAGGGCCCCGAGCGGGTCAGAGGGAAAAGTGGCCCAAAAGGGCGTGAGGTCATCTTTATTGAAGAAAGAGTGTTACATCGAGGCCCGAGAAGCGCTACAGGGTTTTATCCGCGACAACGAGTGCCCTGGCCGGGTCTGGGGGTCCCTCCGCTGGCCCCCCAAAGCCGGGAGGAGCCCGTGGCGGGGCGCAGCGGGGGCTTCCTCGGCGTGGTGGCCTGCGGCAGCTCCGTCACACCGGGGGCTCACGGCCGGGGCAGGGCCCCAGCTCTTAAAAGTCCGGAGGGGCCGGTGGAGGCAGGAGGCCTCCAGGCCCCGGGGTGGGTGAGTCGATGGCGTGGGGGCGGCCAAGCCCCCTTCGTCCGTCCGGCTCCGCGGGCTACATTCTGGTGCTGTGGTCCATCTGAGGGGGGACAGAGAGGGAGGGGTGGGCTTAGCTGTCGTCGTCCCAACCCCCCCCCCCCCCCCCCCATCCAGCAGGGCGGTGACAGGGACGGTGAGGCCGGGTGCTCACCAAGGCCTGGCGCTGCTCCCCGGTGACATGGAGCACGGCATCGTGCACCGAGGGGAAGAAGCAGTGCTTGGTGATGGCCGAGCTGAAGAAGTTGCCCCGCTCCAGCTGGGCGAGGACAGGCACTGTGTGGAGGGAGAAACGTCCAAAGCTATGGCACCCGACTGAACCCGCCACCACCCTCCCAACCAAGAACAACCTCCCTCCCCCTGCGCTGCGGAGGCACCGAGGCCTTCACCAGGGATCCAGCTGGCTTGGGATGGGTTGTGGGGCTCAGACAGGACCCCTGAGACAACCTGCATGACCTGTCCCCCTGGGGAAACCCAGGATATGGGGACACCAGGGAGGACAGCAGAGCCACAGGCCAGCGGCTGCGTCCCAAAGGGTTGGGCATGCCCAGCAGGGGCTGATGGTTCTGCAGGGCCACCTCACCCGGGCAGCAGGCAATGAACACGTCCACTTCTATCTCACGGAAATCCCTGAAGATCTGCAAAGAGCAGAAAATGCATTTCACCCAGGAAGAGAGACAGGCAGCAGCCACCAGGCCACCCCCTGGGACACCCCCAGCGAGGCTGCTGGCCTGTCTACTCCCCTGGTCCCTTACGTTCTTCAGGATCTTGATGGAGACAGTGTCCACGAAGCTGACGGGGCTGAAGTCCAAGATGACAGCGTGGAAGTCGGGCTGGGGCAGCCCCAGGGTGTGCAGGGTGGGCTCGGGGGGTGCGCTGCCCTCTGCCCCGCTCAGCTCGATCACTGACACTCCCGGACCATTAAGCTCATCCTCTGTGCCCTGGGAGAGGGGAGGAGACCCGGCCTCACTGTACAGGGGGCTGAGGCACCCCCGGCTGGGCAGTGTTTCCCCTGGGTTTGCCCTGCCCTATAGCGCAGCGGGGCCAGGCAAGGCTTGTTGGCTGGGCCAGGGGCAGGGGCAGTGGGTGGCCATGGGAGTGGGTGCCTCCCTTGCACCTTCACCTGCTTTTGGGTTCTTCCCAGATTCCTCAAGATCTACCCTTCTCCCCAGTGACCCTCTCCGGAGGCGGGTTTATTAGCTGGCGCCAGGTCAGCCTTTGCTCCCACTCTTAATTCTGATAAACTCACCAAATGGCTAATCACTCACTGGCTCCACCACCTAATCATTAACAGCCCGGCTTTCCCCACTGACCTCGGATGTGACGCCATGGCCTAGTTTTGTCCCAGTGCTTCTTCTAACCCAGTAGCCTCAGATCGAACTGTGAACCCCACGGACCACCAAGCCCAGCGACTGCATGGGTGGGAGGGCCAGGGCCAGGCAAGGAGATGGTGCAGGGCGGCACCGGCAGGGTTCCCTGCAGTGGGGAAGCACCTTCTTTTTCCTCTTTGCCTTCTCCTTCTCCTCTTTCTTCTGCTGTTTCTTCAGCTTCTTGAGGGCCGCCACCTTCTTCTTGATCAGGTGGTCCACGTCGATGCCGCTCTACGAAACAATGCAGCGCTGTGTCCCCAGGTGCACCACCACCACCCTGGTGCTGGCAGGCAGGGGGACATCCCCATGTCCCCCTGGAGTACCAGGGGGTCTGGCGACTCTCCTACCTTCTTCTTCAGAGCCTCAGCATACAGCTCCACATTGGCAAAATAGAGGGTGGAGGACGAGCGGAAGATCTTCACCCCAGGGATCTCCTGTGCCTGGGGGCAGACAGGGAGGGTGCTATCCTTGGATGAAGCCCCCTGCTCCCCTTCCCTCCCTCCCCCAGAGTGCCCCCTGCTCCTTTGCCCAGCAAACAGCCCCTGGGGGTGCTTTTGAACCACCGCTACCCCCAGTTGCAGCAGCTCTTCTCCCATCCCCTGATGCTGTTACCATCTGGTAGTCAGACACGTCCCTGTAGACTTCGGTATCAGAGATGCGTCCCATGATGGAGTAGTGGGGGCTGTGGGGAGCAGAACAAGGGGCTGAGGTCACCATGGGCTTCCCCTGCCCTCAGGACACACCACCGGCCCCAGCCCTGCTGTACTTACAGCTGGGTGCGGAAGATGACAGTGAGCAGCCCAAAGGCCACCGAGACCCCTAGGCCAATGTCCAAGTTCAGCATGAGGGTGGCCAGGAAAGTCACAACCCAGACAGTCTGGAGGGGGGACACCATCAGGTGCAGCTCAGCCTCCTCACTGGCATCTGCAAGCCTCATGGAGGGTAGAGAAACGCTCTCCAGGGACAGAGCAAAGCCCCCAGGCCCATCGGCACCTTACCAGGTCCACCCAGTTGGATTTCCAGAGCATGCGGATGTCTTCAAACTGCTTGAACATGCCATGAAGGTTGACGATGATGATGGCAGACAAGATGGCCTAGGAGAGAAGTCCCTGCAGCTATGAGGACAGGTCTGAGGAGGATCCTTGGCTGTTCCTCTGCCTCACCACCTTGTCATGGGACACGCACAGGGGTGAGACACAGAGGCTGAGGGTCTTGATATACCTTGGGCAGGTCCCAGAAGAGCTCTCCAATCTTCAGGATGGTCACCAGAATAACCAGGGATGATATGACACCGGCTACCTGGGGGGAAGGAAAGCGGGAGGTGAGGGGTGAATCCCCCACTACTAACTGTGCTCCTTGCTCCCCATCCAGCCCTGCAGAGGGAGGCAGCACTGCCCAGACCCACCTGGCTGTTGCCCCCCGTGCTCTCCTGTACCATGCTCCGTGACATGGAGCAGCTGATGGCGAAACATTGGAAGAAGCCACCGAGGAGGTTGCAGAAACCCAGTGCGATCAGCTCCTGCAGGGACAGAGCAGCGATGGGGGAGCACCATGCCTTCCCCTGGATGCAAGAAGAACATGCTTGGTTTTCCCCCGGGGAAGGGTCCCTGCACGTCAGAGCATCACCTGGTTGCTGTCCACTGTGTAGCCATGCTTCAGGGCAAAGATCTTGCCCAGGGAGATGCAGATGGCATAGCCCACCACGGCAATGGCGAAGGCATTGCCTGCCACCTGCCCAAAGTGGCTGAAGTTAGGAACCACGGGTGGCTTCAACCTACAGCCAAGACACAGAGACAGGGCTCAAAAGGGGGGTCCCATGGGCAGTGCGGTGCCCCAGCTCAGCCACCCTCACAGCCTGGCACTTCTCACCCGCTGGGGATGTTGCCCACCACAGTGATGCCAAACTTGTCGTGCAGGTTGACGCCATATGAGATGCCGGTGGAGACAATGATCTGGGGGAGGATAGCTGGAGTGAGGCAGGATCTTTATGTGAAGGGACCATGGTGGAGGAGGAGGGGATGCATGCCCTGGAGCTGCACTCGCCAAGGCACCCCATCCCACCCCTTCCCAGCCTGGAGGGGATGGGGCCACCCATGGCTGCATCCCTACAGGGAGCTGGGGCAGCTCTGGGTACCGTGATAAGCTCGATGGGGATGGGCATGGGCAGCTTGGCAGCAAACTTGTGGTTGAGCTCTTTCACAATGAGGATGACCACCATGGCAATGATGGCTGTCACCAAGGTGCCCACATTTGTGTCTGGCAGCTTCTGGCAAATCTCGATGAAGGTCTAGAGGACACAGAAGGAGGAAACAGGCTCAGGAAAGCAGATGGCTCCCCAGCAATTGTTTGGGGGCCTCTATGGGCCCCATAGGTGAACACCCAGGCACCTGGGCAGCAGCAAGCCCCCACTCACTGTGAACAGGGAGAACGGCCCCGAGTGCTTGCCCAGGGAGATGCCAAAGACACTCTTGAGCTGGGAGATGAAGACATGCACGGAGGCAGCGGTGGTGTAGCCACGCACCAGCGGTTCTGAGAGGTAGGTAACCACACAGCCGAACTGCAGAAGGCCAAGGGCCACCTGGAAAGAGAGGTGGCAGAAGTGACCCACAGCTTGTGGCCCTGGGGTACCACGGCGCCCTGTTCCCTGCTGGACTAGACTGAGGCCCTTTACCTGGAAGATGCCTGTCAGGACAGTGATGGCAGCCACCAGCTCCACCCTGGCAGCGTCCCTCTTTTCCTCATTGACCGTCATGTTGCTACCGTTGACAGACTCCAGGAAGTTCTCGCTGGGCAGCAGGGTCTCCGTCAAGCTCCCAATCATGACAGAGATAACAGCGAAAGGGCCTGGGGACAAGCAGAGTGTGGGCAGGGAGCCCAAGGTCAGCACCAGGATCTCTCTGAGGTCCCCACCATCCCCATGGGATCACGTGGTACCTCAGCTCACCTACGGAGTTGTGTCTGGACGTTCCGAAGAAGAAGTAGAGGAAGACAGGGTAAAAGGAGGAATAGAGACCACTGACAGGAGGCAGCCCGGCCAGCAGCGCGTAGGCGAGCCCTGGATATGGTAGAGCAGAGAGACACATCATGGATGGCCAAGCCCTTGGCCCCGCACCTGTGAGGAGCCCCTGGCAGCCTGGACATGGCATTGCTTACCCTGGGGCAGGTGCATGATGCCCACGCTGAAGCCCGAGGCGATGTCCCCTGGGAGCCAGTCCCTGATGGGGTAGCGGGGCAGCCAGGCCAGGAAGGGCAGGAACCGGAAGAGCAGGGACTTGGCGGTGGAGGCCGAGCATCTGGCAGGGAAGGAGCAGGAGACAGGGATGAGCACAAGCATGAGGGCTTGGGGACACCAGTGGGAGTGGATGGGGCCCCATGGGAAGCAACGGGTCTCATCAGACCCCCAGCTCCAGCTGCTGGAGCCAAGTGTACCTCCAGGCAGGAGGACAGTGTAGGGACAAGAGTGTTTGAGCTTGAGGGAACCAACCCCCAGGTCTGCACTGTTTCTGCCACAGAGGCCGAGACAGCCAGAGCTGGGGTCCCTGTGACAGCAGGGCTGGGGGCGCACAGTGCCTGGTGGGGTCTAGACACATCTCTCTGGCCAGCACGGTCCTACCTGGTCTTGTGGAGACAGTCGTGCAGTGAGAGCTTAGTGGGAGGTTTCCGCAGCGCCACCTCCTCCAGTTCAGCCTCGCTCAGCACCTTGTGGGGCACCCGGTGCTTCAGCGCCATCTCTGCTGCCATGGCCACCCGGCCCTCCTGAGTGTTGGCCCGCTGTGGGGAGATGAGGGATGGCTCAGCCACGTCCCCACGGCTGGGGACACCCGGCAGCGTGCCCACCCGCTCTCCTCACGGAGCCATCCCATCCCTGCCAGGAGTGTGCAGGATCAGCCCCGAGGCCAGAGGTGAGCCGAGTTTTGAGAGTCCCGAAGCAGCAGCAGCTTACACCGGAGAGTGGCCGGGAGCCAGCATGGGGACGGGGGGGGGGAGCCAAGACCCCAGCAACAGCTCCTGCCCCACACCAGCCCCATCTGCCCTGCTGGGGCGCACGGCTGGGGGCCACCCAGGCAGAACTCCCTCTCGGTGCCAACCGCCCTTCTCCTCCACGTACCACAGCGCAGCCAGGGCAGCAGCTACCACAGCCACCCAGCAGAGCCCCAGCCACCCCACAGCCCCGGCCGCAGACTTTGTCCCTTTACACATGAGGGGAGCAGGAATGTCATTCCCCGGCGAGCATCACGGGCTCACCATCTCTCCACCAGCGCCCCCCCCAGCCCCCCGCGCTGCGGAGCAGGCTGAGCCCATGGGCAGGGAAGAGTGGGGCTGGGATGGGGTCCCTCGGACGGTGGGACTGAAGCGGCTCCGTACGGATCTGCAGCCGGACCTTGCTTAGGACTTAAGCTGAGGGGTGCCACTGTCCCACCAGGCTCACCCAGCTAAGTCCTGAGATGCTCATCCACTTGCCACCAGACCCGCGAGCCACTCGTGTGGTGCCCCAGGCTGTGCCAGCCCAAGTCCCCCGCTTTGCCCCCAGCTCTCCTACCTGCTTTGTCCCAGCCGAGCTGGTCAGGTGCCACCAGCCAGGTACACGATCTGTTCCCTCTTATTAATAATTGCCCGTGATCTTTGAGACACCGCTCCCTGCCTCCTGCCCTGCCTCCCGCCCTGCCAAGGAGCTGCCTGCTTCCCAGCCCTGCTGCTCTGTGGCACCCACCGTGCTCCCCCACTGCCCCCCTGTGCTGGGTGCCCCCAGCTGTGGTCCAGGGCTGTCACTGCTGTCACCAGGGCCATCCCATCCCGTGGACTGTCCTGGCCAGCTTCAGCTGCTGGCCCACAGCTGTGCCTAGGGTCCCGCCGTGCCCCAGTGCCCATGCCAGGCGCAGAGCAAGGGTCTTCTTATGCATCCTGGTGCCAACCTCCTGCCAAGGGCTGCCAGCGCTCACCTCCCTGGGGACTGCTTACCTGCTGGAAACGAGAGTGCTGCACCCTGTAGACTGTCCCTTTATCCCAGTGCATGGACCCAGCCGTTATCTTGTTCCAAAGGTCCCCAGCGGGCACTGGAGCTCTCCTGAACCCATTGCATCTTCCTGGGCTCCACCACAATATGGTACCACCACTGTTTTCAGTGAATGGCTAAGTCACGTTTGGCCCATGCCCACAGGAACACAGCAGTGGAAATGAGCTGACGGGTGCCAGGGTGAGGGGTGAAGTTGGCGGGCAAGGCAGGCACCAGGGACTCCTGGGTGCCCTGGGTGGTGGGATGAGGCTGCTGTGTGGCACGGGTGGTGACCATACTCTCTGAGGTTGGAGAGACTCATGCCCATCCCTGTTGGCTGAGTGGGAGGCAGCCTGTGGCTACCCTGGCTCGCAGGACCCAGGTCCCACAGCAGCCACATGTGGACTCCTCAGCTGCCTTTCAGCAGTGGGGCTGAGCTCGTGCCCCTCAGCCCCTGTTCACCCCCACCCTCATGCCCATCAGTTCCACGGTGGCCAGGTAGCGGCACGCAGATGCCAGCACAGGTACCAACACGTGGTGGCTGCCTCCCCATTGTTTATCTGCTCACCTGGCATAGAAGCCAAGGGTTCCTGCTTGGCAGCAACATAACACCGGGTGCCGTTTGCTGCCTCCTTCTTACTGCTTCCTGCGCCCCAGACTCCAGCCCTTCACCAGCACCTGGGGCCAAGCTGGCTTCCCCTTGACCACTCCAGCCCCCCACCAACCCTCCCCTGTACTCTCACCTCCAGCCATCCTTGGGAAAAGCTGCAGGACAGGACCACCCAGCACCACCAAAGTGGGATTAGCCAGGGACCACTGATCCCAGCCCCTGGTGCTCAAGGGCTGCCCTGTGCTGGATCAGGGTCAGGCCAGTACCAAGAAAGGAGCTTGTGAGGGACAAGGGGTCTACAGCTCATCAGTGGTGACCCTTGCTCAGGGTGCCATGGATCAATAGTGCCCTTTGCTCACCTGCTCCTTCCCCTCCAGCAGCAGGAAAAAGAAGGACAGAAGGCACTGGAATCACGTTTCCTTCTTCCACTGCCATCTCTTTCCCCTCAGCCTGGCCATGCTGCCCTTGGCCTCACCCAGGTCACTGGCCAGGGGTGCCGACTGCCACCATGCGTGGGGTCCATAGCTAACCACAGCCACCGTGGTGCCTGTCACCCAGGGCCAGGGCCACTGAGGACCACCACAGCCAACCCCATCTCTGGGCGACCTGGTCTGGACACAGCCACGTTCAAGCAACTGGCAGCACCTGAGGTCACCTCACCCCAGGGTACAGTGACCCCCTTTTAGCCCAGGAGCTGACTGTGAGCTCCTGCCCACAGAGAGATGGCAGAGAGGCCAGCACTGTTTTATAGACTTTTATTTCCAAATCTGGCGCTTCCATGATACACTTTTACACAGCTGGGGCGGGGGGGGGGGCCACGAGCATCTCCCCGCTCACTGCCCACAGAATCGGGAGATGGAGAGAGGGGGAAAAATAACCAAACCAAACAAACCCCCCAAAGAAACAACCCAAAACCTAAATCCAAGGAGGATGCTCCCCAGAGCCCAGGCCATGGCACTACAATCAGGGACCGAGCCACAGACTGACTCCTCGCCTCTCGCCTGGCCCAGCTCTGTGGGGACAGACACCAGCTCCACTGCTCTCGTCTTTTTTGGCACTTGTCACTTGCTCTCCATTTGGCACCAACACAAAGCACTCTTGTGCCAGTCTGGCAGAAAAGTGGGCCCTGCGGCATGGCAGGGACAGGATGCGGGTACCCAGCGGGGTGCCGAGGGGGTAACATGGCGCTGGCTGAGGCACAGGCCAAGGCTCTGGTGCTGCGCAGCCAGAGAGAAACATGTAAACGAGATTGTTCACGAAGGCAAAGATGGGCAAAGCAGGGAGGAGCCCAGCTATTCCTGGCACCCGGAGCCGGCAGGCTTTCCCTCTGCGTGCCGGTCCCAAATGGCATGTAAACACGTCAGCAGGCCCTTCCCTCTCCATCCCTGGGAGAAGGGTGGCAGTGAACCTGCCATGGCACCCCCGTCACCCAGCCCCTCTGTCCCCCTCTGCTGACTCGGGGACATAGCCCAGAAGCTTTGGCCTGCCCAGAAGCCAGCAGCACAAATCCTCTCCTGTAAACACGTGGGGCTGGGCTGGAGTGAGAAGCTACAGCAGCGTGGCAGTAAGGCAGTAAGGAGGGCGCTGTCACGCAGCCCCGAGAGCACCACGGGGGCAGCCGAGCAGAGGCTCCACGCTCGGCCGGTGAAAGGGAGCGTGCCGGCCCCCCGAGCCGGCTGCCCCTGCCCCAGGGCTGGGGTAGGCACAGAGGAGTGTCACCTTGCGGTAGTAGGGCCAGTGGGAGCCCCGGGGCCAGGCTCCCAGTTGAGCAGAGAAGCCATCAGGGAGGCCTGAATTTCCAGAGAGGTCAAAGTGCTGTTTATCCCTGTCTCCCAAAATCCAGGCTGCTCTGAGCTGGGGTCCTTGGCCAGCCAGAGAGCGCAGGGACATGTGTGTATGTATGCAGAGCCCACAAGGAACCAGCTAAATACAACTTTTGTGGGCAATGCTGGACCCCGACACTGGAGCCACATTGTGTTCATGCAGACGCTAATCCCCCACAGGGAGAGCACCAGCTCTGGGAAGAGCCTGCTGCAGAGCAGGGCTAGTGTCATCCAGCTCCTTGCCTGGACCCTACGAACCAACAGAGGTTTGCTCTGGAACACACAGGCTAAAGAGCACGACATACTGTTGGTAAAAACATGGTGCTCATCTGCTGAGTGGAGGAAACCAGAGCTTACTGGAGTGGGACCATCCTGGTACAGGACAGGACTGAACAGCAAAGCTTGTTCCCTCCCCCAGTGGGTCCCTGATGCCGAATTTGCTGCCCCGCTCGCTGGTGCTCTTGCTGGCACACAGCCCTGGCTCACAGATGGGGGGCAGCCCCAAGGGTGGTCCCATGGGAAGGCAGAGGGGGGCCTGGCTGTAGGGTCAGCACACCTGTAGGGGTCTGAGGGACACCAGGCAGGAGGACAGCACTGAGACACATGTGGAGCTGCATGGTAGGAGGGCAAGAGGGGCAGCAGGGCCAGCTGCCCTGCAGCGGGGATGGGACAGAGCAGTGCTGGCAAAGCCATGAGGGCTGCCTGGCACTGTCCCTCCAGCCCCCCAGGATCACAGTTCCTGGTACCCCCAGGGAAGCCGGCAGAGGGCTGTTGGTGAGACAAATGCTCCAGGTCCTGGGAACAGACCATCCGTAAAAATAACAATAGAAATTTCTCTTCTCTCTGATTACAAAGATACAAAAAGGTAGAAAACCCTCCCCCACCCCCACATCCTGGGCTCCGTTTCTGTCTCCCTGCCCCTGCCCACCCTGTGTACAAATGGGTTGCGGAGGAAGAGCTCGGCCCTGGGGGGTCGGAGAAGCCACCCTCGCCTGAGCAGGCTCCTGCTGTACCTGTCACACCGGGCAGGCAACAGGGAGCACGGTGGCAGCCGAGAGCCCGGAGGCTGCTGGCGGTGGGAGGTACAGGCTGCCGACCCCCCAGCCCGAAGGGCAGGGGAAGGCAGGGTCAGTGTTGGGCCTCTGACCACCATCAGTTCTGGCCCCTGCCCCCTGGGGACACCAAACCTCAGCTGGCAGCGCCTGGATAGGCAAAGGGCTCTGCTGCTTCTGTCTCTCTTGTGGACAGCTTCGGCCCCTCAGGAATGGCCCTCGTTTCTCGTTATTCTTCTCGGAGGAAAGAAAAACAGTATTAAGCTGTGGCATCACCCCTGAGCTTCAGCTGCCTCCCCCAGCTATGCCAGAAACCCATCCCTATGTCAGGGCAGGGACAACTGTCTCCAAGTCCCTGAGTTCAGGGAAGAGGAAAGGAGGGATGGGATGGGAAGGGAACAGTACAAGCAGGGAGCAGAGCTGGAGGGGAAGAAATGACACTGTGACAAGGTCCCTGGGGAGAAACTTGGCTGGGGCAGGCAGGGCTCCGGTAGGACTTGGGTGTCCTCCTCCTCTCCAGCCAGCCTGGCCCTCGCACACAGCCACTCGTTGGGACTTACAGCTGACACTGAGCAAGGGAACAGCTACGAGGTCAGCCTGGCTGCACAAAGCATCCTTCCTGAGCCCCCACAGGCCACAAGTGAGGGCCATCACCTCTGGCAAAGAGCAGACTCAGACACACTGATGTTTCTGCTCATGCACCTGCTGTCACACTCGAGGGTTTTCCCTGCCCAGTCATGATTCAGGGACAGGAGACACCAGCCACTCACCCCAGGGGCTCACCCCTACACAGCCTTCTCCCCCCAAACCAAACCCTCTTTGGGAACAAGCCAGGCAGGCTGATCGTACACAAGACCAGCTGAACAAGGCCTGGCTGAGGAAGGGACACACTTACTCTGAGTCTGGTGACAGCTCCGAAATGCTGTGGGAGCTGGCGGAGCGAGGCGTTGAAGGACACATTGCGGAGGGCGTCGAGATCTGCATGGCAGAAGGGGTGGCAGTGGTCTGGGGGCCTGAAGGCGCGCTGGAAGATTGCACCGAAGACAGGACGGAGGAGTTAAAAGAAGCAAGGATGGAAGAAAGGATATCTAACTGTTCAGTGGAAGGATGTCGGCTGGGAACAGCCTCCAGGTTCTCTCTAGAAGGCTGTCTCCTTGACAGCGGCTCTAGGCTTTCCCTAGACAACTGCCTCCTAGACAGACTCCCCAGGTTGTCCTGCGAGGGATGCCTGCTAGGTACTGTGTCCAGAGGCTCTCTGGAATTAGATCTTCTGGAGACAAAGTCCAGCTGCTCCCTTGACGTTTGTCTAGCCAATGCTAGCTGGTCCCTTGAAGGCTGTCTTCTAGAAAGCAAATCCAATTGTTCTCGAGAAGTATCTCGACTTGGCAACACGTCTATTCGGTCTCTGGACACTTGCCTACTTGGCAATGTGTTTAGCCACTCTCTAGAGACCTCCCTTACTGGCCCACAGTCTAGCTGCTCTCTCGACCCAAATCTGCAGGGTAAAGTGTCGAGGTGGTCTCTGGAGCCCTGTCTCCGTGGCAGTGTGTTCCCATGATTTCTCTGACTAGGCCTAGCAGCCAGTAGATCCAAGTTTTCCCTAGATCCGTGTCTGCTTGGGATACTTTCCAGGTGTTCAGTGGAGCCATGCCTGCTTGGGATAGTGTCCAGCTCCTCCCTGGACCCATGACGGCTGGGCACAGCTTCCAAGCACTCTCGGGAGTTGTGCCTGCTCAGCTGCTCCCGGGACATCTGTCTCCTCATCAGCATGTCAAGCTGCTCCCGTGACGAGTACCGGCTGGCTGGCTGTGACAGACTGCCTGCCCCAGAGTAGATCCTGCCGTAGGAGGCGGCAGGGACAGCCCTGTGACCCAGTGTGGAGGTCTTGTACCATGTCAGTTCGTTGGTCATCCTGCCGACGGATGGCAAGCCTTGGAGAGTAGGAGGGTATTGGAGGCGGTTCTTCAAAATCCCTGCACCGGACAGAAAGAGAAGTCAAATCTCTGTATAACAGTGAAAAGCGCATAAAAGCCAGGGGGGATAAGCCATACCTCCCCAATGACATGACAAGATGGATCTGATGCTGAGCCTTCAGGGCCACGACAACCTCGGACAGGCCAGGCCACCCTTGCCTGCTTGTTCCAGGCCGTTACCTTTTCTCTGCCGTTGGGTCTGGGTGAGGGAGTTCTCATCCCCACTGGTCAAGGCCAGGTCTGGCTGATTATTGTTGGCCGCGTCTTTGTTGATGTCGAATCCCAGTTTCCTCTCGGAGCCCCACTTTTGCAGAGAGCAGGGGTGAACCTCGCACTCGCCCAGAGCCGGCCAGTACGACATGAGGTCATTGCCATCCACATCTGGTGAAGAACACAGCAAAACAGGCCCCGGGAAAGAGGGAGAGAATATTTCTGTGAGCAGCAATTGAAGCCATCACTAGACATGGCCTGGCCCCCAGGGACCTGAGCTCCCCCCTTTCCTCTGCCAGAGCCCCTGGGACTTGCCTTTGGGAGTGGTGTTGGTGGGGTCAGTGAGGAGCCGTTCACTGTGCGCCGCCCGCTTGAACTGGCGCTGGAAGCGGCCCCGCAGGCGCACGTTCTCCTCGCTCTCTGAGGATGGGATGGAGAGACTGCGCTCTTCATCCAGAGACAGGTCACTGTCCGAGTCCGAGTCCTGGTCTGCAGGGACACAGCGGGCGTTGGGGAGACATTTGGAATGAAGGTGGGCAAGCCCAAATAGGGAAGGACAGACACGCCTGTGAGCATTTGCCAGTTCAATGACTGAATCCCCAAATGACAGAGGCAGGGAGGGACCCAGAGGTCTCTGCTCTGACCCCTGCCCAGGGCAGGGCCAGCCAGGCTCTGACTGCCTCTGGGAAGGCAGAAACACCCCAGGGCTGACCACCCATGTGAGGACAACAGCCTGCCTGACTCCTCACTGCCCTTCCCTCCACAGCATCCTGTGCCTGCTCCACCTGCCCTTCCACCAGGCGCCCATGAGAGGAGCCTGGCTCCATCTTGCTATGCTTCCCTGTAATGCAGCTGCAAACAGCTGTAAGGTCCCCTTTGCCTCCTCTTCCTCCAGCCTGAGCAAACCCACCTCCCTCAGCCTCTGGTCGCCTGCCCCATGCTCCAGTCATGACAGTGGCCCCCACCAGTCTTACTCCATTGGGTCAGTGCCTGTGTTGTACTGGGAAGCCCACTGTCCTCACGGATACCACAACAGTTTATGCCCCTCCCTGTGCCTCCTCCGTTTCCAGCTCCTTGGAGAATGGCCGTGCCCTTTGCTGTGCTATGTGACACAGCTGTCGCCCCTCCATATCCACAGGGTGTTTGGGAGTCACACCCGAACACAGGGTGAAGGATGTAACCATACAGCCAGAGCCTGCACCAGGAAGGATTTCCTTAAGCCAGGAGTTAATTCAGGATCATAGAATGGTTTGGGTTGGAAGGGACCTTAAAGATCATCGAGTTCCAACCCCCCCGCCATGAGCAGGGACACCTCCCACCAGAGCAGGTTGCTCAAAGCCCCATCCAGCCTGGCCTTGAACACCTCCAGGGATGGGGCA
>JAOTQQ010000003.1:2642339-2706601 GCA_026546715.1 Gallinago undulata | reverse complement strand
TTGAACACCTCCAGGGATGGGGCATCCACGACTTCCCTGGGCAACCTGTTCCAGTGTCTCACCACCCTCACTGTAAAAAAAATTTCTTTCTAGTATCTAATCTAAATCTCCGCTCTTCCAATTTGAAACTGTTACCCCTTGTCCTGTTACTGCACTCCCTGACAGAGTCCCTCTGGCTCTTCTGTAGGCTCCCTTCAGGTATTGAAAGGCTGCTATAAGGTCTCCCCGGAGCCTTCTCTTCTCCAGGCTGAACAACCCCTGCTCTCTCAGCCTGTCCTCATAGAGGAGGTGCTCCTGATCATCTTTGTAGCCCTCCACTGGACCCGTTCCAACAGATCCATGTCCCTGTGCTGGGTCAGCCCCAACCTGGGCACGGGGCTGAGCCTTACCTCCCCCGGCATCACGGTGGAACATGGCCACGTCGATGTCCGTGGGGCCGGCGTGAGCCAGCAGGCTGTGATCCAGGGCTGAGCCCTGACGCGTGGTCACGTTGTCTCTGAAAGACAGGAGCCCCAAACGGTCACGGCGGCAGGAGCCCTCAGCTCTGCCCAGGTGCTCCTGGAGCCCCGCGCCGCTCTCACCTGAGGTAAGCCCGCTGGCTGGAGTGGGTGCGGGCAGAGCGCACACTGCTCACCGACGAGATGGTGGAGGCACCCAGGGTGATGCGGATGAGCCCGCTCTCCTCAAACAGCGCTGTGTTGTTGTAGGCATTGGGGCCCTGGCGAGGTGGGGAGAGAGGGACATGCCCTGTTTAGAAGGTGTCCCGGCAGCCCAGGGGATGGCTTTCCACCCGCAGCAGGGACATTCCTGTCAGCTCCTGTCCCAGGCAGGGAGCCCATCCCCAGACCCCTGGGCTGCTCCAGCTCTTGCCCACCTGCGTGCTCCTCGTGGTCTCCTCGCTCTGCCCCTTCTTGCCGAGGCAGGCCACCTTCCAGGCCTCCTGCACCTCCTCGTTCAGCACGCAGAACAGGACCAGCACTGCCAGGCCCTGCAGGGAGAGATGCTGTGAGAGACAGCCCCTTGCTGCTGGCCAACCTGCTCACCCACAGCACCAGGTCTTGGCTGCTCCCTGGCTTCTACAGAGCCCTGGTGGCCACCAGGACAAGGACACACCAAAGATCCCCTCAACGCTGATCAGCACTAACCCCCCATGGGTGAAAGAGGAAAGGGCGGGGTGTCCCCTGGCTGTCAGCAGCCAACAAGCAGCTGGCAGGATCCTCTGTAGCAACACCAGCCATGGTGGTGGCAGGAGGTCTGGGGGATGCTGTTGCGGGTCACATTTGGGGCGCCTGACACCTCTGTTGCAGGCCACCCTCTTGCTCTACTCTCTAAGAGCAGGAAGGACCCTTCCCTCCCAAGATGGTCCTTGCTGCCCCCTTAGATGTCACCTCTGAACCAAGCACCTTACAGCCACCTCCTGCTCCATGCCACCACTCGTCGTGGGCACATCAGTGAGGACTGGCAGGACCTACTCACTACCGCAGCAGTGACAATGGAAGGGACAAGAAGCCCTATGGGATGCTGGAGGCTCAGCATGGGGTGCCCACTCTCCACAGGTGGCCGCGCGGACCACAGGGACACTCTCCTGGGCTGACCCGTGCCCTCCCCTGGCAGAGGCCAGGCAGTTACCTGGAGGCTGCAGAGGACAGTGTAGAGGTAGTGGAAAGCCAGGACACTGTTGTTGACAGCCAAGAGGCCAAAGAGCCAGGTAGTGCTAATAATTAGAAGCAGAACAAAGGAGCTCCGTAACGTCATGCTGGAGAGAGAGAGACAGACAGGCAGACAGACACACACCGAGAGGTTAGTGCGTGTTGTTAATCTACAGTCTAGTGCTTGCAGACAGAGATCCAGAGGGGAAAGCACACTCCTGCCCAGCCCTCCCTGCTGCCCCCAGCGCTGCGGGCTCATCTCTGCTCCACCCCGACCCCTGGCCTTCCCTTCTGGATGACACACGGCAAACACGGGGACCCAAATGACACAGGTCATTTGGAGCCACAGAGAGCAGTGCCAGGCTCCAGGGCTGGCCCAGGAGGGAGCAGGAAAAGGTCTCAGAAGGAGCATGTAGGGGAAGAAAAAGCAGGTGATGAGTTGATAGGGGCTCAGCATTGAATCTGAGCAGAAATAAGGGGTGGCTGTGAGGGCAGGCGGTGAAGGGGGAACAGGCTGGCAGGACAGTGTGGAGATGGGGACGTAGGAACAAGAGGAAAGGACAAAGTTTAGGAAGGGTTAATGTGACCAGCAGGTGTGGGAGAGGAGAGCAGTTGCAAGGCTGACACTGATGCACAGAGGGACACTGCGATGGCAAAAGAGGGAGGATGATCACTGAAAATGCTAAAACCCACAAGCCACAGGAGCTCTGCTGGGAGTTTGGCCACTAATACTCACAGAACTGATTTCTTCTTGGTCTCCTTTTGACCTGGGGAACAGGACATCTTGGCCACAAGCAGGAACATGACCCCATTCATCTGAAAGCGTTGGCACTGATTAGAAGCTGTGCCAAGGGCCAGCTCTGACCTGACATCCCCAGCGCAGAGCATGGGCAGACTCCAGGTCCGCCAGGTCCACGCGAACGTCCCCTCCTTTCCCCTTCATGCCTGAGCCATGGCCTCCCCCAAGTTTGGCTGGAGAGAGGAGGGATAGAGAGAGGGCCTCTGACTGAGGGAGGAGAATACAGAGGAGAGGGCAAGCAGTGGGCAGCCAAGGGAGGGGGGAGTGCCCATGGTGCAGAGAAGGGAGGCAGAAGAGGGCTGTGGGTGAAACAGGACAGGGTTTTACCACAATGACGACAGTAATGGGGCCTGCAAAGCTCCAGACCAGCTTATCATGAATGGAAATCCAGCAGAAGTCAGGGTTCCCGTAGCCCTCAGGATCCAGGCCAACAGCCAGCCCTGCAGGAGGAAGAGACAGGTCAGGTCCAGACTGAGCAGCTTTGGACTTGCTCAAGCCATGTTGATCCCATCACAGCACTGAAGGCCACAAAGGGGCTCTCTCGCTGCTCCTTGTCCTGTGCACAGGCTTCCAGCCACAGGGGAAAGAGCCAGGACTGTGAGCCCCAGCTCAGGGCCTTTATTTCCTTTTCTCCAAGAGTCCCTGACACAGCCCAGCCCAGCAGGCATTCACTGCCAGCAACAGATCATTCAAGCACGCAGGCCTGGGAAATGAGGAGACCTTATCCACAAGCACTGGGACAGCAGGGGGCCCATGGTCATTGACCAAACCATGGGGAGATGTGCTGAGGAACTATTTCTCCCCAGGAGGCACGACAGCAGTTCTTGGTAATGTGGTCCTCAGATGACCACCATAGCACTGCTAGCTGTCGCAAGCCCAACCTCAGATCTCCTCACCGGGTAAGTGAGCTGGGCAACACCAGGGGATCAGGAGGCTGCTGAGAACCAGCACTTTTGGCACAGCTGTAGGACAAGTAGCCCTTACCGGTGATGATGGCAGGCACTCCCCAGCCGATGGCATAGTAGAAACGCATGGCCCCAAAGTTGACATTGCGGGCTTCAGTCTGCATTCGGTAGATGTGGAGGCCCTGGACAAAGAGCCAGGCAAAGGTGGAGAGGAAGAAGCAGTGGAGGAGGATGGCAATCACAGTGCAAAGAAACTGGGGAGACAAAAGCCACTCAGAGATGGTCCCACTGTGACAAGGCTAACTGCATCATCCACAGCTCACCCTCACCCCCAAGCCCACAGACCTGATTCTCGGTGTGGTTGATGCCAAGGAGAAAGAGCAGCTCAGAGAAGAAGAGTGTGACTGATATGTTGGAGTGGATGCTACGTGTATTGGACTTGAGGCCTTTGAGGCAGGTCAAGAAGGAGAAGGTCAGCAGCAGAGCCACCAAGGACAGAGACACCAAGGAATAGGTGACAATTGCCAGTGTCTCCAGGTCACCTTCCAGTTGCTGCAGAAGCAGAGAACCAAACGCAAATGTCTGTTTTAGAGGGAAGATGCAGGAAGCCTGCCGAGCTCTCAGACTCTACTTGTGCCCCACAGGGAATTTTCTGCCTGTGCCTGCTTATTCTGGGACCCAGTGGCTAATAGCCCCCACCACCGCCCACAGCCCTGCAGGCTGAGGTTACCTCTCGGTGCGAGCTGTCCATCAGAACCCCAAAGGTGCCAAACTGGGAGCACTGGCAGTGGACGTGTGTGGTGTTCCGGTACACGAGCTCGCAGTCCCTGGCTGTCCAGAAGCCGGAGGGGTTGGTCCTGCAGCCACCAAAAAGCAGAGTGCACTTAGGAGAGAAGACAGATGAGTGTGGTGTGTGGGGAAGGAACCACAGAGAAGCGGGGCAATTGGCAAGGCTTTTCTACCAGCAGATACAACTGCACTCCTACAGCTGAAGTACTGGAGCCACAGCCCTGCAGGGACCCTCCCAACAGGAATGAATGCCCTGGGAGAGGGCAGAAACCCCCATGTCCCAGTGCTGCCCAGGCACACAGGCAGCCTAGAGGAACAAGGAGGTGCCTGGGGAAAGCAGCTCAGAGTGGCCCAGCTGTGTTTGACTCACGGGTTGGAGTGGTTCCACTGGACGCAGAGAGGTTTGCTCCTGTTGGCCGTCTCCAGAAGGCGAAATTCCAGCACAAGAGGGGTGTCCAGGGGCCCCCGCAGGAAGGTATGATTGCTGAACACAGACACACTCACAATGGGGGAGTTCATCACAGGATTCTTGGGGAGCCTGCAAGGAGCAACAAAGTTCTACTATCACTGTGACTGGCAGTTGCAGCCCTCTGGGGACTTCCCAGGCATCCTGCACTCGTGTCCCAGAAGGAACAGCTCTACCCAGCTCACACCATGCAGTCAGGAAACATGAGGCAGAGCAACGCCAAGGTGGGGAACAGGCAGAGCACCACAGGATCATCTGGCTGGGAACCAAGCCCAAGCCATCGCAGACAGCCTCAGCAACTGCTGGAGGGGGCATGGCAGAGCCCCGCCAGCCTCTCTCCACTGGTGCTTGTGGACAGCAAAGGGCAGAAGGACGTACCTGATGCTGCGGCGATCCACCTGGTAGCGTGCAGGCAGCAGCCCCCCCAGGGTGCGGTACATGATGAGGATGATCACAGTGAGAGCAGGCTCGGGCTCTGGCAGTGCCTGCCTCGGGGAGGAGTTCTCCACAGTGTAGTTCACTTCACCCCCAGGCAGTGTGGGCAACGCCATGGAGGGAGCTGAGACACACAAGGGGATGGTGAAAACACTAACACATTGCTCTGAAGGCAGCTTGTAAGCCCACCAGAAGCCTTTGGGATCTGGTGAAGTCAGAAGCTCTAAGCTCTCAAGGCTGACTTGTGGACCTCTGACAAAGCCACGTCTCAGGAAGAGTACATCTTCCCTTCCACACCCACCCCTGATGTTCTCCGAGTGATGCTCACATGCTCACCTTCAGCTTTCGGGGGGCTCAGCACTGACAGAGGCAGCACAACATGAGTATGGGGGTCCCAGGCGGGCTGGCCGCGGAAAAGGCTGCTGTGGTAGCGAGGGTAGCGCCGGCGGACGTGGGAGTGGTTCTCCATGCGATCGATGCTCAGCACTGCAGGGGAGTGAGGGAGTGAAAGTCAGCTCTAGGACAGCCACCTGGAGAGTCACCATGCCCCAGCACACCCCAGGTTTGAAGCTGCTGGCAAAGGGACTGTATGAGCCATAGGCTCATGTCCCATGTTCAGGCATGACGTGAGATCCCAGCACCAACAGTGCTCCTTCACAGCCCAGATCCTTGCTCAGCCACTGGGCAGGGTACTTCTGCCACTGAGGCCAGCAGCTTTTTCACTAGGCTGGGAGATAACAAAGCAGGCAGCACACTCCTAGCTCTGCTGGCTCCTGGTAGTGTGTCATCTACGCCAGGCAGGGATGGGACGAGGATGTCTCTCACAAACACCTCCCCACGTTTGAGAGCACCAAAAAGGACATTATCAGCACTCTTGCTGAGGTGAAACGAGATGAGGAGTAAGGGGACAAGGTGTGATGGAGGAGTGGCTCTGCACCACTGCAGCCAGGCCCTACCACCAGCCACCTCCTACTCACTGATGTTGGGGGTGATGACGCCAACGGGGTTGAGGTAGGTGAGTTTCATGTTGCTGGCCAGTGTGCCCGAGTAGTCCCGCAGCTGCTCCATGAGGCTGGCACTGCCGTGCTCGCTGTGTGGCAGCATGGCCCAGTGCTCCCGGTTCTCAGGTGCCAGCACGGAGCTGCCTGCACGCAGCAGGTTCTGCACAGGAGACACATGGGGCAGGGGGTGAGGGAAGCACTGCCTTTGAGCCCTGTCCTTACCACCCCCAGGCTGCAGCACTGGTCTCTGCCCAGCTTGCTGCACAAGGGCTCAGGGAAGAGAGGTACTTCCTGATATGATGGGCCTCCACCCTCAACAGTCCTCAAACAGTGTCCTACAGAGACATCTTCCCTGCACCCCTGCCATAAGGGACTCGCATAGGACTTCCCTTTTCCTTCCCAGACTGGGCAAACCCAGCTCTCTGCCTCACCTCCACCCTGTGCTCCATCCCTGACTATGCAGGTGGCCTCCACAGGTCTTGCTCCTGTGGGCCAATGGCTGCATAGCACTGTGGAGCCCAGCGCCGCTGACATGGTCTCACAACACCCTCGATCCCCTCAGAGACCCAGGTTGTAGCTGATAAAGAGAAGCAGCATCAGATCTGGGGGACTCACCTCATTGAAGTGGGCGTCCTGCGTGGCTGTCAGGCCAAAGCCACGCTGCCAGCTCTCAAAGGCCATGAGACGGGACAGCAGGCGGAAAGTTATGTGCACATCGTTGCCAAAGTAGTGGTCCATGTGGTCCGTCACAGCCCGGAGCCGGTGGGCCAGCTTCTTGGCTTCAATTGTGTTGAGCTCAGTCTCGTTCTTCTCCAAGCCCTCCAGCTGCCAGTGGGGGGAGAAAAGAGGGAATTAAACAACTAAATGGGTTCCTCAGTGGGAAACTGGGATGCTGCAGGCCCTGCTTGGCCCGGAGATTATTTTTGAAACCATGGCACAAGCCACAGACACTCACAGTGGTGGCCACTAGAACAGGGAGCATCTCTGACAGGCAACCAGCCTCCAGCAACACACCAGGGGTTCCACTGTCCCAGCTAACCCAGTGCTGTGCACAACAGAGGCCAAGGAGATGAAAGGACAGGACAAGCATCTAGTGACACTTCCCTAGAAACTCTCCAGGCTTCAGTTACAACTCAGCCTAGGCAAGATGCACGTGTTTAATAACCTTGCCTGAATATTTCAAACGGATTTGTCACTAACAGTCTGGGGGCTACAGAGCAGACATCCCGACAGCCTCAAGCAATTCAGACCTGTTCAGGGTTATTTGTTTTCCCTTCAAATTCTGGGGCAGGACAGAGGTCATTTCTGATGAGGACACTTGCATTAGATGAAGGCAAGTGAACTTCAGCTCAAATCAGTGCTCCCACAGGACGGGCCTGGGGACGGGAGATACAAAGAGGTGCTGAGCACTGTGGCAAGGCCCTCTCCTACTCTAGGTGTCCATGGAGAGCTGAGCTTTTTGAAACCTGGCTGTGAGCCCTTGCTCATACAGCTCCTGCTCTGTCGGGGCTGCAGAGCTGAGAGAAGATTACCAATATGGAGAGCTCCTTGAAGGCAGGTGAAGTGCAGTTGAAGAGATCTGGCTCCAGCCAGCCCTTCTCCTCATCACAGTGTCTGACAGCTGCACCTAAAACCAGGAGAAAGGACATGTCTGAAATTCAGCACAGGATACATGGCTGAATGCCATCCCTCCAGCTGGGACTCTCTGCACTAGCTAATCCCAAAGAGCAGCACCAGCAAATGATGGGAGGGCCTGTCACACCCCAGGGCCATCCTCCTGCTTTGTACTAGTGCAACCCATTCCACCCTTGGTTTGCATCACCTCAGCAAGCTGCTGCCATCCCCTCCCTCCAGGAGCTGGGTTTGTGTGTGTGCTTCTGGTCTGCATCACACCAGGTGCCATCACACAGAATTGCAAAGAGGAATAAGTGACTTGGCATGGCTTAAGCTGGAGAAGCCCCTGGTTCCTGGTGGATACATGTCCATTTGACCAGGACACATTTGACCTCAAACTACTGAAGCCCATGCAGCTCTAGGCATCCCCTGGCTGACAGCCTGCAATGCCTGCTGAGGCCCTGCCTCTCTCTACAGGGCAAAGTCACCCCAGCAGGACAACACCCCTGCTGTGGGGCAAACCCACCCCACAGATGAGTCCCTGCAGCCAAGTGGGATGAAGAAGGATCCATTCAGTGGTGTGGGTTCAGTATCCACCACAAGACCCCAGCCTCTGTCTGGGGCCCACACACTACTGCCCAGCAACAGTGGTACCAGCAATGAATGGGATCAGCTGTTAATCACCACCAAAAGCGCTGCTAACGCTGACATGGAGAGCAGTGTCCTGGGCTAGGAGTGTCTCCACACACCTTTTGAGCAAAAGCAAGCCAGGCAACCTCAGAGTACCTGGCAGGACTGTGGATCTCCTCTTGAGGAAGGCACCAGGGCACATGAGCCCACCCAGGTGCCCATGGGTAGGAGAAGGTAGCAGTGTGGCCAGGGCAAGGAGAGGGGAACCTGGAGCAGACTCCTGTTGCTTCTCAGAAAAGCCCCCTCCCACCACCTCCAGTTCCCAGCTGTCCTCCCCAACCACCTTTCCCCTGGCTGCAGAAGTACAAGAGGGTGCCATTGCAGCTGGGAGCAAGGAGAACAAACGAACCTCCACACTGCTGGCCTTCCCCCGGCACAGAACAGAGATGGGCTCAGCTGCAGATCCGGGCAAGGATCCAGCCCCCATGTCAAGGGATCCTGCCTCCCCCTGCCAGCCAGGCAGAGGGGGGACCTTGTGCTGAGCGTGTCCATCAGACCCCATCTCCATCCTCCTGTCCCCTGATCAAACAGCTTCCCCTTCCTCCACCCCATTGCCATTTCTCCCAGGCCTCACTACCCATTCATTGCACATCACCAGCTCCTTCCCCTCCCAGCCTAAGCAAGCAGGTACCAGCCCGGGAGAGCCAGCATCCATCCCACCTGGGGAGCAGTGCGCAGACCTGCCCAGAGCCAAAGCTGCAGGCTCAGGACAGCGGGTGGCAGGGGCTGCATGCGGCTGCAGCCGGGTTTGTGCTGGTTAGTGTGCTGGGAGCAGGGAAGAGGCATGTAGGAGCGGTGAGGCCAGGCAAAGCATTGGGAAGACACTCAGCAGCTCCAGAAGCGGCAGGAAAAGTGCAGGGGTGTGCAGGGTGCCAGGCAGGGAGCAGGGAAGGAAAGCCGCATGGCACAGCCCTTATGGCACAGGGGAGAGGAAATGGGAGCAACCTTACCTGCACCCCTCAAGCCTGAACACGGAGGGCGAGAGAACCAGGGAGAGAAGCGACAACAGTTAGGAGCCGAAACTGCCTCCTCCTGGGGCGAACGGCTGGAGAAGGACAGGGTTTGTATTGTACCCTGGAGCTCACACCACCCTACAGTCCCAGAGACCCTGCTCACACCTTTGCCATCACTGAGGACGGCCTCCTCCAGCTTGGGATGCAACTCCTGACCGAGACACTCACCCAATGGCACACTGTGCCCTGCTGTCCTCACAGTGCACACCGGGGATGTGGCTAGCTGAGCCGAGCTGCCAGGCCAGGCCTGACCCCAGCCTCAAGCCCAATGAAACCAAAAACCAGCAGGGAGCAGCTGCGGACCAACACCAAGGGAACAGCACAGCCCAGGGCCTGGGTGATGGGCCCAGACCCTACAGCCTGTTCCCAGCCCCAGCCCGTGGCCAGCCCCCTCCGATCTCCCCCAGGCTGTGGCATTTTCTCCTCCAACTTCTTTCCCCCAGCCCTCAAGCCCAGTTAAACAGGAGTGGGAAAACACGAGAACACAGTGATATTGCTGGGGCTGCTACAGCCCCCAGCAGAACACTCAGGCTGCCCCCTCCCCATCACATCCCCCACTCACCCAAGGAGCCTTTGGGACACAGCACCGCAGCCGAGAAGCCAAACTTGGTCTGGGGCCACCACACCCCCGCCTTCAGGCTTTTGGGGCAGCCATCATAGAGCACTGTGGAGACACGCACCCCGAGGGGTTGTTCACAGGGGGAGGCCCCTGATGCCAAGCCCCACAGCACCATCTCCCCACAGTGCCCACACTCACCCTCGCAGCCGCTGGGCGTCACCTCGGCGAAAGGGCTGTCACAGCTATTGCACTGGCGCCCGATGACCCCGGGCCGGCAGTAGCACCGGCCCGTCTCCTTGTCACAGGAGCGCGAGGTGGAGCCCACGGGGTAGCAGTCACAAGGCAGGCAGGTGTCACTGCCCTTGGGGTGGTAGTGGAAGTCCTGGGGGGACACAGGGACAGATATCAGAAAGCCTACCAGGACAGCAGCTAAGGCTGGTGCCCAGGGAACCGCAGGAGCTGGGGCATAGAAGGACCAGGCTCTCACAATTTGCAAGGACCCCCACTGCCCCCGCCATCACCATGCTGGGGCAGGAGGGCTGCACAGGAGAGCTGAGCATGGATCCAGCCCAGAGGTGGGCACACAAAGCAGTGCCTGGGCATCTGCCAGGCCTTCGGAGGGAACAAGGAGGAGCATCGAGGATGAGCAGGGATCCAGGCAAGCCATGGGCCACATCCCCATGGGCACAACTGCTCCTCACCTTGCAGTGGCACTGCCCATTGGTTTTATTGCAGTCGGGGTCAAAGCCCTTGTTCACGTCACAGTTACACGGCCCACAGGTCGGGTTCCCCCACCAGCCCTTTGGACACTGCTGGTCCATCCTAGGGAAAGAAATAACACTGCTGTTACAACAACCAAATCCCATGAGCCTCCTCCTTCCACCAGCCCGGCTGCTCAGCCGCTCCAAGGAGCGAGGTGGCACTGAGAGGCCACATAGCTGGGATGGGAGGGCAGCACAGAGCCAGGCACGAGCCCACAGCCCTGCCCTGTGCTCCGTGTCTCACCTGTGCTCGCAGTACTGCCCAAAAAAGTTCCCTCCACACTCACACACGTAGCCGAGGGGTGAGCCTGGCTTGCGGCGACACACTGACTTGTTCTTGCAGGGGTTGAGGTGACACACATCCACGCAGTCCCCTCCGTAGTATCCTGAGATGTGGACAGACAACATTGTGTAAAGCAAGCACCTTCCCCTTGAGAGGAGCCAGAGCACCAA
Source organism: Gallinago undulata (assembly GCA_026546715.1). Classification (NCBI taxonomy): domain Eukaryota; kingdom Metazoa; phylum Chordata; class Aves; order Charadriiformes; family Scolopacidae; genus Gallinago; species Gallinago undulata. Next base: position 2,695,467 of record JAOTQQ010000003.1, on the reverse strand, counting down.
GAAGTGGATTCAGAGAGCTCTGGAGGGATTTTGTTCCCCACAAAATGAGCATCTGGTGAAGATTTTGGGAGCTTGGAGGGACTCTTTATCAGGGAGAATAGCAACAGGATGAAGGGTAATGGTTTTAAACTGAAAAAGGGAAGATTTAGGTTAGATATTAAGAAGAAATTCTTTACTGTGAGGGTGGTGAGACACTGGAACAGGTTGCCCAGGGAAGTTGTGGATGCCCCATCCCTGGAAGTGTTCAAGGCCAGGCTGGATGGGGCTTTGAGCAGCCTGGTCCAGTGGAAGGTGTCCCTGCCCATGGCAGGGGGGTTGGAACTCGATGATCTTTAAGGTCCCTTCCAAGTCTAACCATTCTATGATTCTATGACTTGCCCAAGGGATGGATAGGAGAGCAGTCACAGGCCAGGAGGGAGCCACAGGGGGAGAGCAGAAAACACACAGGTGTGTGAGCAAAGGGGTGGCAGGGCACTGCAGGCCCTACCTGGCTGGCAGACGCAGGAGTAGCTCTGCCACTCGTCCTTGCAGAGGCTGTTGGCAGGGCAGGGGCTGGAGTCGCAGGGGCTGGGCACGCTGCAGCCAGCCTCCACCCGCAGGGCATGGCTGGGCTTGGGCAGCGCGATCCCCGTGATGCTGTCACCCAGTCGCACACCCTGCAATGCAGGTGACAAATTCATGGTGAAGCCAGGGCACACATGCAAGGGTCCAGTCCTCCTGCCCTCCACACACTCCCAGGGACAGCCACCTCCCATCCCCCTTGCTGTATTGATTTATGGCTGCCCCACCACACCTCGGAGGCCTGAACACTCAGGAGAGTGTCACCAGCAGGATGGATGTCAGCAGCAGCTCCTAGGCCTGCATTCCCATCCCTCCACGTAACAGATCCACTGGAAAGGGAAGGCTCAGAGCAATGGACTCACCTGTATGCAGCCCCTCAGCCCGTTCTGCACTTCGCCAGAACCCAGGACTCCCCCCACGTGCAGGTGTTTCACCTTCAGGCCATGCAGCTCATTTCCAACAACCACCGTGTCCTGTAGGACAGGGAGTAACATGGGGCAACTGGCATCAGCCCTGCCCCAGCCCTGTCCATCTCCTGCCCCAGCCCTCCCTGAGGTTGCAGAGGCCCAGTCCAGCCCGCATACGCCAAGCACCCCTCACAGTTCCCGTTCTGGTACCGGGGTCTCAAGCAGCACTTACCTGGTAGACCCCAAAGTCCAGGGTGAGGGTGATGACGTAGCGTGAGTCTCGCCCACTGCGGACGTCCCGCAGCTCCAGCTGGAGGTCGTGCCATCTCCCATCACTGAGCTGCAGCTGGTCCAGGAGGAGGCTGGTGCTGCGCCCGGACCCTCTGCTCACCATGAAGGAGAGCAGGCCCCCAGCCAGCTGCAGAGAGGGAGCCAGCAAGGGCAGCAGTGAGTGGAGCCCTCACCAGCTCTGGCTGCCTCCAGCCTACCCTCCTCCTGAGCTCTGAGCAAGGGAAGGAAAATCCAGCCCTGGTAAACACCTCTCCCCACAACCACCCTCTGTTTGGGCTGGAGTCAACATGTAGGGCAGGGTCCTTCTGCTCTCCTGGGGCAGATGGCAGTAGAGGCTGGGGCACAGTGCTGTGGCTGAGGCTGTGGCCCTACCTGGCAGAGCAGGGTGGTGTACTGGCCAGCATGGGCCTGCAGAAGCACCCCGTCCAACTGGCGCGTCCGAAATGCCAGCCCCAGGTACCACGGCACTGAGATCTTCACGTCTGTCTTGAAGTCCCAGGTCAGGACGCTGTTGCCCTGGAAATAGTGGGCATGGTGCATGGCTGGAAAGGAAAGTGGAGGTAAGGAGAAGGGATGGGCACTACACAGGGAGCACTAGACACAGTGACAACAGAGCTAGTTCAGCTCACATGGACCCCTTACTCTGCTTCCACAAGCAAACCCACCAGTTTTGCCTGTAGCCACCCTGCCCATGCCCAGCAGCACCCGCTCACTCACGGTGGTGACAGTCTTTGCCCCCGAAGCCAACAGGACAGAGGCAGGAGTAGGTCCCCCAGCTGACAGAGCAGGTACCACCGTTCTTGCAGGGACTGGAGTCACAGAACGTGTGCTTGGCATGGCAGCCTGGAGGTATCAAAGTCACCCACATCAGCCTTGACCTGCTACCACCTCCCCCCAACCCACATGGAGAAGCACCACCCACCAGCCCTTTCCCTGGCTGCCAGAGGGGCAAGCCCAGCCTCTCAGCACAGACCCTGCCTGTTCAGGGATGAGGATCAAGGCTGTTGCTTCTCCTTATGCCAGAAGAAAGACACTGTGGAGCTGGACTGACTACCTAGCATCTCCCAGACAGGCCACCTCTGCAGGCTCTAGGATCAGGGGATTTTCTCAGAACATTAGCTAGAATCGAGACTGGCTCATTTAGGGTGATCTGGAGGCCCCCTTCCCTGATGGGAAGCTGTTCAGCTCCAGCTGTGGTGCCCCACCACTGTTAGAGCCCAGCAGTGCTGCTGCGTGAGCAGGAGGACAATTCCTAGGGCAGGGGTGGCAGGAGCAGAGGCACTGGTACCTGCAGTGGTTCCGTTGTTGGCAATGTAGGAGGCCATGTCGATGCGTTTGCTGTCAATGTACAGGTCCCTCATGCATCCCACAAAGTCCCGGTGAGTGACGGGGAAGTTTTCTGGCAGGTTGGGGACCCCTCCAAGGAGCAAGGGACCTGTGAGGTCCAGGGACCTACAAGGACAGAAGCCCAGGGCTTTTAAGAGCCACGACAACCTCAGGTCAGCCAGCCAGCTCCCCAGCGTGAGGGGCTGGGAAGCAGGCATCCTCAGGGACTGACACACACAGCCACGGTGCCAGATATGAAGGGCTGACCCCACAGGGGATCCAAGTGCCCTGCTCCTCTCCCCACCACAGCACTGCACAGCAGTACCCGAGGAACTCACTTCTTTGAGCTGGTCTGCACGCCCTCTGCGGCGCAGGAGTAGTTCCCGATCTCGCTGCCAAACTGCAGAGCCACTGAGGCATCACATTCGTCCACTGTCAAGATGGCCACCTTGTCCTTGGAGGGGCCCTGCACCACCCCCAGGGCACTGACCTTGGGCTGAAACCAAACACAGGGCATCAGCAGCACACATGACCCCAAACCCTGTCACCCAAGGGTTCGCGTGACAGCAAAGAAAGGGCCTGAGCATGGCTCAGGCACCGCCACGCTGCTGGAGGTGTGACCAAAGCAGGCAGGACATCAGCTGAGCCCAGCGAGCAGAGCCAGAGATGGACACGGGCAAGGACATTGCGTGGAGTCCATTCCTGCAGCCTCCAAATGTGGTCCTGAGGTCACTCTCCCCCTGCACCCAGCTGTCTGCTCCACTGCATCCATCCTCCGGGGCAGAAAACCACCCCTCCCTTCTCTCCACAGCCTGCCCCGTGGGGCAGAGCCAGAGCTGCTCTCCCACACCTCACGGGGAGAGAGACCCAGACCCATGGGGGGACAGCCAGGTGCACCCACCTTGTTGTAGTAGCGAAGCTGCAGCGTGTGCCACTGCCCGTCGCTCACCCCCCCCGGCAGGTAGGGGCTCACCACCGTGCTGGACTCTCCTGCAGAGACAGGGACGGTGGCACGCTGAGGAAAGCCACACAGCCCTCGGACACACCCGCCCTCCTGCAGGCACCAAACCTTCTGTGTTGCCGATGCCCTCATGCAGGGATGGAGAGGGGCTTCAGAGAGCCAAGCTCAGCATGCTGGCCCCTGCCTGCCACGGCCTTTGCAGCGGGAGCAGGGCAGGGGGAATCACAGCCAGCACCCCAGGATGGCTCCCCTGTTCAGGCTGATGGCCGGGGTGCCCTAGCACCATGTGGTCAGCCCCTTACCAGCCACTCGCTGGTGGGCCCTGCGCTGAGGAGACCAGCGCAGGCAGAGCGGGAGCAGGATGGTCTCCAGGTGCTGCGTGCAGGGGAGAGGGGATGAGCACCGGACACAGGAGAGGAGGGAAGCCCCAGTTGCTAACATGGGGGCCCAGTGCTCCTGGCAGCTGGTCCTGACACTCAGGGCAGGCACGATGGGCACAGCAATGGCAGGAGGCAGCAGGGACAACACCAACAGGATAGCAAACATCCTCCCAAGAGGCTCCTGCTGTCCAGACCAGCTCACAATAAGGCAGGAGATGAACCTCCCAATGACATAATGGAGCAGAACAGCAGGGGAGACCCCAGAAGGGAACATCCCGGTTTGTGCTCACGCTTTCCCTGTTGCACCTGCACTCCTAAGCCTAAGGATGGTCCCGAGACACACACCTGTCCCCCATGCCATCCACTGATGCTCACCAACACCTCTCTCAACCCTGTCTCCCTTAGCGTAGGCTCCATCCAGAGCAGCACCCCACTTCCCCTGCTCAGCGTGGACCTTCTCACAGCTCCCATGGCACAAATCCTGCGACAGGCAGGGCCAAGCCTACCTGTGGAGTATTTCAGCTGCACTTGCCCCTGGATGATCTCCACGGCCAGGAAGTCGTGCCTCTCGTTCAGGCGCCCGTTGTAGAGCAGGAGGCCACTGGGCTCCACGGTGCTGAACCTGGGGCAAGGGAGGAAGCAGGAGGGCAGGGGTTGTGCAAGGAGCATGTGGACATCCCCACTCTCCCATGTCACACCAGCATCCCAGCACAGGGACAGGGTGAGACCTGGGCCTGGCCCCAAGTGCAAGCCCAGCTGGGAAGGGGCTGGAAGCTTGATCCAGAGGATGCTGGGGAGAATGGGGGCCTGCCATGGAGGCAGAGACCTGGCAGCAGGGAAGGGCAGAGGCACTGAAGGAAGGGATGAGCTGCTGCCAGGAGAAACATGCCAGTGCAGATTCAGAGCCCTTTGGCTAAAGGCAGCCCCAAAGCGAGGCAAAGCCAGTAACGCAGGGGTCTGGAGAGCATCGGAGTCCCTGGACAGGCCAAGGGTGCACAAGAACCACTAGAGTGGGGCCAGGCAAGCCAGTGGGTGCCAGTGTCCAGCGGAGGAGGGAGAGGACTCACGAGAGGGCAAGGGTGAGATGGAAGCGCTGGCGCAGACCCCGGAACATGACGAAGGATCGTGGTGGGAAGGAGCGTGTGGACACCTCGCAGAAGGGCATCTCGAAGCCACCCACTGGGCACTGGCAGCGGAATCCCCCGTCGGCACCGTTGGTGCAGGTGCCCCCGTTGCGGCACACGCCGGGCACACAGCGACCCGAGCGGCTGTCCACTTCGCAGTTCTCACCTGGGGGGAAACAAGATGGGAGGCCTGGGACATGGCCTGGGCCGGGAACACCCATGCAGCAGCCACCCACCCACTCCTTGCCCCGGGAGTTGCAGACCTCAGCCTGGGTTTGGGGCAGGGTAGCCAAGGAGCAGGAGCTTGTGGGGTGGCTGGGGGCAGATGAACAATGTGACAACCCAGGTGTTCCCCACAGCAGCCAGCAAGCTAGCTACCAACGCCAACCCTGCAGCCCAAGGCCCTGGGCCAGATGGGATGTCAGCTCCAGCTGAAGGCACAAGTTTGGACACAGGATGGCATTGGAAGGGGTCAGGAAGGGACTGGCCACAATTGGGCTGCACAGTCCTAAGGACAAAGAGGCAAGGACAAGTCAGGGAAGTCCTGGAGATGTCTCCTTGGGCACTGCCACCACATAGGCCTGGGACAGGCATTGCAGTCCTGGCTCCAGGGTATGGGGACAGCTCAGCACCACTGAGACCCCCTGCCAATAGCTATGACAGTCTCACCCACCGCTCCAGGAACCTCTTGGACCTCCAGGAAAGCAGGAGCAAAAGCCAAGTGGAAACCAGCCAGATGAGGTTATATACCCTTGCACAGGTATATATACCAAATACCCTTGCACGTTGTCGGCATGGGTAACGGGGTGCCCAAAGCCAGCTCGGCAGTGCAGTGCAGGGGGTCTGGCCAGCCCCTTTCCCCATGCTGTCCCCACACCATGCAGGGAACCACTCAGCTGCAGTCCTACGCCCCAGGCCTTGCTCCCATTACTTGCTCTGTGGCATGCAAGGAGGATAAGGAGACAGTACGAAGTGACAGGGAAATGAGCTCATTAACCCTTCTGCTAATGGCTGTTCACGCTTCAAATGCTGGGGGTTAATTACCACTGACTCTGCTTATCTCACCAGGAGCCACCAGGAGAGCAGCTCCAAGGCAGCCATCTGCTGCTGTGCTCATTCTTAGCAGTGAAGGCAAGGTAGGGGCTCTCTTCCCAATAGCCACAGGCCACCTTCCCTCACCCCCAGGTTGCCAGTGACCAGGCATGGCCCTCCGCAGCCTATTGAGGACTTGTGGCAACAAGGCACTGGCCAGCCCAGGGATTCCCCCCATGGCTAGGAACAGATCTGCCTGGATCAGATCCTGCCTGGTGGGGCAGCCAGGCCCAGCCTTCTCTTCTGTTTTGGGTGGGCAGCAGCTCACTCGTGGCAGATGGGGCCAGCATGGGCTCCACAGTTCTGCCAGATCAGCTGAAGATTGGCAGAGGCTGAAACAAGCACCTCTGATGGGCCCAGCCCTCATGGGGCAGGGCAGAGGAGGCTCCTGTGCTCCAGCCTGGCACAGTCCAGCTTGGTCCTTCTGCTCTGTGAAAAAGGCTGGGAGATGGTGGCCAGGGTCCCCAGGAGCCCTTCATGCCACCTCCCTACAAGACAGATTTCTATGGCAACCTCAGCCCTGCACATCCAGCGCCATGGAAACACGAAGAGGCGGGAGCAGAGCCGGACCTCGGCAGGCAAAGAGAGGTCCTGCTGGGAAGAGCACCCCACCATGGTGACAGCAGCACCAAGGGACCCGCTCACTGGTGCCCCCACGGCCCCCAGCCCCAGTCACTCACCACTGAAGTGCTGGCGGCAAACGCACGTGTATCCCCCCTCCTTGCGGGTGCAGATCCCACCATTCAGGCAGGGGTTGGAGTAGCAGAGGTTGATCTCCGTTTCACAGTAGTCCCCGGTGAAGCCCTGCGGGCAGCGGCACCGCAGGCCGGTGATGGGGTGGATGGGCCGAAAGAGGGTGGAGGGGGAGGCAATGAAGGGGGCTGAGCTGTCGAACTTGAGGACGGAGATGCACTTCATGTAGTTCTGGCAGGGCTCCCGCAGGCAGACATTGTCATCAAAGGGCAGCACCTCCAGCATGGAGGCGCCCGTCAGCGCCATGCGCTTCATGTACAGCTGCTCCTGCAGCTCCTCCGAGCTGAAGTAGCGCCCACCCCGCGGTGCCAGGGCCGAGAAGCTGACGTTGAGCACCATGCCACCCACGTCCGTGTCGTTCTGGATGTTGAAGATGAAGATGTCCTCCTTGGGCGCTGCGAGCACAGTGGCCACCCCCTCCAGGAAGGTGGACAGCAGCGGGGAGAGGAAGCGCTCCTGCCACATGTTCTCCAGCCGCACCGTGATGCTGTTGGCCAACATGTCCTCTGTGATGATGATCACCCGCAGGACGCACTGGGCCGTCACGCTGTGGATCCCATCTGTGGGAGGGAACAGGGACACACTGCAGGTCTTTGCCTCCTGTTTGGAGGGTCTCGTCCCTCCCACCATAGGGCAGAGCCCTGCACCCCTGCGCAGCCTCCAAAAGGCCTGAGTCCTTCACTATGGAAGCTTGGAGCCACAGCCCTGAGGGCTAGTAGGGTGCCACCTGGGCTGGATGGGGAATAGTCAGTGTGTCTGCACCTTCCCCCTCCCATCAGGCTCTCCACTGAGAGAACTCTCAGGTTTCCTCCCTGTCCTGGATCTCAGCAGCAAAGTGAGCTCTCAGGAACAAAGACGCTCATGAGAATCAGACAGAAGGAAGTCCCAGCAGGAGGCTGGGCAAATACAGGAGCCAGGGCCCGGGGTGTTCTGCTTCCCCGCTGTGCCCTGGCTGCCTCCCCCGCGCTGCCTTTCCCTGCGCTCTGCTCCTGCCATTTCCTTCCTCTCTTCTCCAGGGTCTTCAAGGCTTTTGCACTGGTCTGCCTGCTTTCCCCCCTTCTCACCATCTGCTCCGCATCTCTTCCTCCCTCTGTCCCTCTCTGGTTTGTTTAATTCTCTTTAATCTTTATTTTCCTTGGAAACAAATTCCCTCCCCTTGGGATCCAGCACCGTGCAAGTATCTCCCAGGCAGGGACACAGGAACAGTGCCTGCACACTTGGAGTGTGACCACCTGCTCTCTCCCAGCACCTCGGCCCTTCTCAGCCCCAGGTTAAGCCCCCTCCCTGCCAGCAGCTCCGGCTGCAGGGGCACAGCACAGCACCAGCCTGGACAGGCAGCGGCGCAGCACCCACCCCAGCAGCTATGCAATTTGGGGACCCCTGCCTCTCCCCACCCAGCCAGCTCCCAGAAATCCAACAGATCCCACTACCGTGGAGCATCGTACCCTGCCGCAAATTAGGAAATACTGGCCAAAATGGGAGCTGGACAGACAGATGCGACCATGTTCATAATTCCTCCGGGAAAGCCCTGCTACAAGCACAGGCAGGCACAGAGCACCCCTCCCAGTGAGACGGAGACTGTAATTACCCCAGCTAGGGACCTGCCAGGCAACAAGCTCAGATAAAAGTCCCACCGGTCACTTCCAGAGCACAATTGCCCCAGCTCATCCCCTGGCCTCACCACTTTACACTGCCCAAATGCAAGCTGCCTGGCCTTTTTGCCTTCCCCCTCTCTGCCCACGCAGAGAGGGCAATGGTTTTGTTTTTCAGTTATTAACTCTCCTTTCCATGTGATCCCAGTCAGTGGCTTTGCCAGGAAGTCCCCCACAAAGCAGCCTGCCAATGTCCCCCTCGCTCAGGCCACCCGGGCACCTTTGCTAGCAGCTTTGGCCGGGACATCGAGTGGGGAGAAACCTGCCTGTTGCTCCTGGACACCTCCTCTCTCCCAGTCTCCCTCTTTTTGGGTCCTCCACCCCCAGCACAGGCTCCAGCAGCAGGCAGAGCCAGCCTTCAGCATGGTGAAGCAAGCACCACACCAACCCCCAGAAATGCTCAACAAGGTTCATCAAGAACCTCACTGCTCCTGTTGAAATGGGGCAATCTGTCTTCCAGCCCATTGCTAGCCCCCCAACACCAGCAGCACAAGGCTGTTGCCTGCTGTTCCCATCTCCCACCCCACATCCACCTGAGAGCCCCAAACCCCCACATTTCCCTGGAAACTTGGCTCTCCATCATCGTACCAAGACAACATTCACATCACATCTCAATAGCAACTCCCCGAACTATCCCTGGGTACCAAACCTTGCTGTAACATCCCCTACAAGTGACCAATGAGTGGCAAACGCAAGCCATCCCCTTCCCCTGGGTTTGCTTGCCTGCTCACAGCCCAGGGGGCAGCGCTGTGGGCTACAACCAAGCACAATGGCATCTCCAGTCCGTTAGAAGGACCCCGCACCAAAGGTGCCATGGTCTGGCCCATGGTGGCCCCAGAGGGACGACAGTGCATTGCTGGTGTGAACACAGGAGAGCTGCTCGTTCTCTCACACACTGTATCTCTGCCCATTTCTCAGCCTGGGTATGACACCACCCCGTGCTGTTCAGAGCAGGGGGGGACCCGCAATCTTGAAGGTGATGCCGTCCTCAGCTGTAGGCCACATCTTCCCTGCTCCCAGAAGTAACCTCAGTGGCTGCTTGAATGAGCGCTGCTACCAGGATGTGCAGGACAGACTAATGAACCAGACAGACTAACGAACCAGACCATCGCCACCAGACAGCCCTGGCCAGCCTGAGCCCACACCATGTGTGAAACGAGCCTGGCAAACCCAGCCAGACCCTGCTCAGCCCTGCTTTATCCCCTGCAGCCCAGTGCCAGGTGGCAGGAGGGGCACAAGGCTTCCTGGCAACCCTGTCAGCCCCAGCCCCATTGAGGAACAGGGGTGTAAACGCCACCCCGCCGCCCCCCACCCATGCCCACACTCCAAGCCTCATGTGCAAAGCTGCCTCTACTGCTCCTCTCCTCCACGGCTGCTGTGCTGCAAAGCCTTTTGATTTCCCTCAGCCCCGTTTGAAGTTTGCAGTGCAGGAGGATTTAAAGATTGAAATGTCTCCCTTTTCCCCCCTCCTCTCTCTCTTCTGCTCTTCAGAAGGTGAAAGGCGACCCTGCAAATTCCCGTGCAAGCACCCAGCCTTCATGCCGGGGCTGGTGCTGTGGAGATAAGGCTCTCACTGGGCTGGGGGAGCAGCGGTGCCAGAACAGTCACCCAAGAGCTAATCTCCTGGAGGAAGGGGGGGAATTGTTGCTTCTCTCTGAAATCAAACTGCTCCTGCCCCATATGGAAGCCAGGTGAGAAACCACTCCTCTGTGTGACACCCTGCCAGCTCTGAAACGGAAGGCAGCATGAGCAATGGTTACCAAACAGCTCCATCCAGCACCTGGCTGGATGCGTCAGGGGGTTCAGATGTTCCTGGGCTCAGTGCAAGGAACCTGCACCATCACCTGTGTTCCCTGAGGCACCTTCTCTCTGCAAGAGGCTTGTGGGCTGCTGAGAACTCCCAGCCCCGGGGAGGTGGAGTGAAAGGAAAGCCACAAGTGTGGCTCATCCGTGCTTGGTGTAAGATGCTCCCCAAGTCACCAGCAGCCTGGCATCCCTCCCTGAGGGACCACCTGGTGAGGCAGCACCCTGGGATGCCACCACTTTGACACCAGCTCCCTTCTCAGCAGGAAGCTGAGCCATACCCCCACTTCCCTCTCCTCTCCCTTTGTCCTCTTCTCCCAGTCTGCCTCTCTGGCCAAGGCAAGGTTTGAGCCCAGCTGCCCCCTGCTCTCCTCTCTCTGGCTCATGGTTCACCCAGAAGCAGCCATGAGGCCCAAGGGACAGCTCTCGCTCTCCCCAAGGGCTGCTCAGTGCCCAGCAACAGGCAGGCAGATGTCTGCCTGATTTATGGCTGTTATTAGGCCTTGGCTGATGTGATGCTGAGTCCTGGGGCAAGCTGGAGTCCAGAAATGCCTCCAGGGAGCAAGGAGGCCGTGCTTGGGGAAGAAGGTAGGCTGCAAGGTGCCCAATGTTTTTGGTATCACCCAGGCCAGAGCAGGAAAGCCCAAATGCTCCTTTCCTGGTTCCCCACAGCAATGTGGGGCCAGTCCTGACCCTACAGCCCTCTCCCAAAAGTCCTCTATAGTCCTCCTCCCACCTCTGCATTGCACCCAGGGGTGCCTCCCCCTCGGCTCCATCCAAGGGAAAGCAGATGGTTAAGAGAATGACCCGCTGCACATGGCGGGGAAAAATAAAGCTACCAAAAGAAAGCTCAAAGCTGGCTGGAGGCACTGACCCCCCTGGGAGGCATTTTAATCACGAATGCTCAGCCTTTATGATTAAATCCTGTAGCTAGAGAGCTGGTGCCTGGTGAATATTCATGCAGCAGAACTGAGGAGTCCTGGAAACATGCCTACAGGGACAGGAACAGAAAGAAGGGATACGAGAGGCTCTAACCCCCACGCCAGGCAGCACCAGGTCATCATGTTTGCACTTCCAAGACTGACAATTACCAGGTTCAAAAGCAATGAAGCTACAGAAAGAAGAGCTCTGGCCAGAGAGCGGGGTGAGCGGCAGACTCCTCCTGGGGATCTGTGCTGTCAGCCTGGGAATGGAGCTCCAGGCCTGCACTGGAAACCTCTTGGGGAGAGCAGAGCTGCCAACCACTGCCCAACGATCTCCTGGCAGATCCAGGAGAAGGGCCCCCCATCTCTCCTGTCGCCCCCTGCTAGAGGCTCTCTGGATCCCTGGGCAGCACCCTAGCCCCCCACGCAGAACAAGCATGGGCTCCAGCGAACGCTCCACTCCAACAGCCTCTGAGCCACTAGCAGAGGTTCCCCTTCCCTACAGCAAACATTGTGGCCTTCAGCCTCCCAGGGAGCTCCAGGGATCGGGAAGAAGGTGGCTCATCTCAAACAGCTTCCCTGACCCAGGAGGGGACACACTACTGTCCCCCATTTTGGGAGATCAGGAGCTCAGAAAAAGGCTTGGGTGCATCACCACCTGCCCTGTCTTCAGAGAGGCAGAGTCAATGTCCTAGAGACACCACTCTGACCCCAACACCCTGAGTGGCCAACCCAGAGATGGAGAAGGTGCTGCGGGGACAGATGGGGGTAGCTTTCACATTTGCAGCTGAGGAGCAGTAAAACACCTCCAGATGGAGAAGCTAGGAAAGGAGAAAGGTATAGGTAAGGTGAACATTACTCACCACTTCTGAAGGGCTTTGGCAGACCTGTCAAGATTCAGATGATACTTGACAGGTTAAAAGATCTCAGAAGTAAATCAGACTCTCCTCACCCAGCGCACAGTATGAATGACACTTTTCTGGTAGCCCTGAAGACAGGGACTAAAACATAATAAGCAAGACTTCTCCAAAACCATTCCCTAACCAGGAATGAAAATCCTTAAGTCTCCCACCTTAACTTTGTGGTCACTACCTCCAGCTGTGATGGACCTAACAGGGGAGGAAGCTCCTGAGTTGTGAAAGGCCAGGGCAGCTCTGGGACATTTACCTGCCTTGAAAAGAGAGCTCTGATGCGTTCCGACATAGGACAAATGTGCTCAAGGAGGGGGTCTTCCCTGCCAGGCTGGGATTTTAGGTGAGACATCTTGGACAAATGGGTCCCCTCAGCAGCACCAGCACCTGGGCTGATGCCGAGGGGAGCTGTGTACAGCGAGGGGAGCAGGGGCAACACACCCTGGCCACCAGCCCAGCAGCCTGGCCCAGAGAAACCAGTCTGGAATGATTTAAAGTCAGTATCGTGTCAGTTTCCAGCAATGCCCTGATCTCACACAGTGCTGCCGGCCACAGACACAGCCCCATCACCCCACTGCCTTGCATCCTTGGTGGCCAAGAGCAGTTTTTAGCAGCCATGAGTGCTCACATGTCCACGAGGAGCTGGGGTCAGTTTTGTGGCTGCCAGTCCATCTGGAAAGGCACTGGTTTATGATGGCCCAAGTCTTCCCTGTCTCCTACAAGGGGCTGAGCTGAGAACACACACAGCTCACAGGTAGGCAGAAAGGCCCATTGTCCTATGTTTCAGTGGGATCCAGCCTCCCTCAAAGGGACCATAAAGCTCACAGGCAGGCAGGGAAGAAGCTCCCTCCTCAGATGCCAGGTGACACTCGGGGCACCCACCTAGGTGCTATTGTTGCCTTCCTGCAGGAGGAAGGTGCCCCAACATGGTGTTGAGCCCAGACAAACAATGCAGCTGGGTCTGGATGTCCTGGCCAGCTCTTCAAACCCCCCCACTCACCCTCCCCCTGCACACAGTGACAGCATGGGGCCGACAGGGCTGCCAGCTGGGCGGTGGGCTTCAAACAATAAAGATGGAAAAACCAAAATCAGACCTCCACGGCCAGTACCGAAGCCAACAAAAGGTCCGTTTTCCAGTGCCTCACTTCCCTCCCCGGTACAGCTCTTCCCCTTCCATCTTCTCCCCTCCTTCATGAGCGCACCTCTCCCCGTCTCCCTTCCCGCTGGAAGATGACGACACTCTAATTGCAAGGGCCCCCTGGCCGCAAGGCGGCTGGATGCAGGACTTCAGGATGTGATTGTCTCCTGCCTTTGTGCAGGGTTAAGTGTGTGAGGAGGCAGGGCTTGCATACGTACATACACACGCTCCGGCAGGAGCTGGAAAGGTCAAAACCACCCCCATCTCCAGAGACGGGCATGTGTGCGCCTGCACCCCATCTCAGCCAGCCCTGCGGTTACAATTAACCCCCAAAGAGCCCCGATCCACCGACGGGCTGGTGCTGGCCATGCAGGGTTGCTTTGAAGAGGTCTCCTCTTTAAGCCCTCGCTCCATCTTTTGAAAGAAATCCTCCCCCCTTGCTCAATCAGCTGGATAGAGAGAGGGAGAGGGTGAAAAGGGAGGGCAGCTGGTAGCTGATGGTCGAGGGAGCATCACGATGTGATGTACGGCTCCCCAGGCACTCTTGATAATTCAGCGCTTGGCCCCTCCAAAGAGGGCTCTCGCCCTCCCTCCCCCGGAGCTGCTCCTCGGTTCAGCGATGGACGGATGCCTCCATTTCAGATCACGCATCCGCAAGCAAAGAAAGGCTGATGGTGAAGGCAGCAGGGAGCTCCAGGTCCAAACCCCACTTGCTCACAGACAAGCCCCTCGGTCCACCTCTGCCCTGCCCTCAGCTTGGCCAGAGGGGACCCCAACACTCCCCAAAGCCACCCCAGCAGCCACCGCTAGCATCTGCATTTGGGCACTCCGGCAACACACACAACACGAGAGTTTTAAGCACCGGGCTCTGAGGTTTGTTACAGCTGCCTCCCGCAACACTAAGGTGGCTGCAGAAAGGTGGTACCAGGGTTTTGGCCTGGTTTGCCCAAACCACAACAGTTTTAGAAGCCCCACCAGAAAGCGCAGGTGTTGGTAGGTGCCACAGCCAGAATCGAGACCGCACCGATTGCTACCAGCAGACAGGTATTTTTAAACGGGGTCCCTCCACGCTGAGTTCAATCCCCCCCTCCCAAGCACAGCTGGGGAAGCATTCGGCCCCAGCAGGGAGAAGAGCCACCCAGGCTTGGGAGTGAAGCAGCATGCCAGCCCCTGGGCTGGCGCCTTGGCCACCCCGGGAACCAGCTGCTTGCCCAGCCAGAACCCTACAGCACACATCACAGCCTCGCTGGTGACAGCACCTCCAAAGGTGTCTCACTAGCAGCTACAAGCAATCCTCACAGCTGAGTAACGATGCTTTGTTCTTGCAGACCACCTCCAGCCTTGGCCCCCTTACAAAGCACTCCCCTGCAGCAATGCCCCCACCGCCCCCCTTCCCAGCCCCTCCGGCATTCCCTCGACTCGAAGCGAGCCCCAGCTCAAATCTCCTTGCCTGTCCCCAACCTGCACCCCTGGCACAGAACAGGCTACCCAAGGGGGACCCCACAGAACCTGCCATTGGAACTCCACTGAAGGTTTAATGATTGTCACACCTTACCTGTGACAGTCACCAGCATGGAGGCCACAAGCGGACGGTTGTTGTCCAGCTTACGGCTCAGCCTCAGCTCCCCGCTTGATTGATTCACAATCAACAAGTGCAGTTCATTTCCCCGCTCAAAGGTGTAGAAGAGGCGGTCGGACACATCGGGGTCATAAGCTGGGACCTTCCCTATGACCCCTGAGGGGAAGGTGTTGGACTTATTGGACACATAGTTATTGAACAGGATCTGGAAGTTCTTGAGGACAGGGCTGTTGTCATTCTGGTCAATGAGCTTGATGTGGACTGTTGCTCTGCTGACCAGAGGGGCTGAGGTGGCTTGCACTACAATCACGTACTCGGGTTTTGTCTCATAATCCAGGTCTATCAAGGCTGTGAGCTCCCCAGAAAAGATGTCCATCTGGAATATCTCAGGGATGTTGCCTTCCACAATTTGGTACATGATCTGGGCATTGGGTCCTTCATCTGGGTCAACGGCTGTGATTTGGGCCACTACAGAGCCTACAATGCTGTTCTCCTTTACCAAGACCTCAAACTCTTCAGCAGGAAAGACAGGGGCATTGTCATTCACGTCCTGAATGGTGACCTGGATATGGACAGGAGTTCTCTGAGGAGGGATGCCCCTGTCAACAGCGTAAGCAGTCAGCTCGTAGACGGGAACGTTCTCACGGTCCAGCCTGCGGACAGTGCGTATGATCCCTGAGGTAGGCTCTATGGTGAAGTCTCCGTCCCCATCCTCTCCGTTCTGGAAGGTGTACTGCACTCGCCCATTGGTGTGGGCATCCCGGTCAGTGGCAGAGATCTGGAGCACACTGGTGAAGGGAGGTGCATCCTCAGAGATCATGCCCTGGTAATGCGGGCTGACAAACTGGGGGGCATTGTCATTAACATCATTCACCATGATTTCAACATAGGTGGTGTCTGCTTTCTGGGGGATCCCATTGTCCTTGGCAGTAATAGCCAGGGTATAGGTGACCTGGTCCTCATAGTCCAGTTCTGCCTGGAGCGTGATGGCTCCAGAATCTGGATCGATGCGAAACTGAGGGACATTGTCTTCTAGGTAGTATGTGATGCGGGCGTTTTCCCCCACGTCATCGTCCGTGGCACTGATCACCACCGCAGTGCTGCCCACGGGCCGGTCCTCATTGATGCTCACAGAGTAGTGGGCGCTTTGGAAGACGGGTCGGTGGGTGTTGGCATCAGTGATGTTGATGTGAACATGGCAGTTGTCACGCAGGGTGCGGTCAGAGGCCGTTACGGTGAGCACGTAGCGCCTCTCCTGCTTGTAGTCCAACGGCAAAGAGAGAGTGATGAGCCCCATCCCACCTTGCGTGCTGATGGAGAAGCGGTTCCGTGTGTTGCCCCCCGTGATCTGGTAGGTGATAGCACTGTTCACGTCCCGGTCAATTGCTGTGACGCTGAGGACACTGGTGCCCACAGCTGCATCCTCATTCAGGCGGATGAAGTACTCCTTCTGGGTAAACTCAGGGCGGTTGTCATTGACATCCATGACAGTGATGGTGACACTAGCAGAAGCAGATAAAGATGGAGAGCCGTGGTCTCGAGCCTCTACCCCAAAAAAATAGTGCTCAACCGATTCCCGATCCAAGGGCCCACTGACTGTGATCCACCCCGTGGCACTGTTCACCACAAAGGGTGTATCGGCCGAGACCCCCGTCAGTTTGTACTCCAGGCGTGAGTTCTCACCATAGTCTGCATCCACAGCCTGGATGTGGATGACAGAGTGACCGAGAGGAGCATTCTCCAGGACAGAGATTTGGAAGGGTGTGCTGACAAAGATGGGGGCATGGTCGTTGATGTCCACTACCTGGATACTGACCATGCCGGTGTTGTTAGAGAGGGGAGGGCGTCCCGCATCCTGAGCCCGAATCCTCAAAGCGTACTCCCGCTCCACCTCAAAATCCAGTGGGGCTACCACCTGTATCTCCCCAGTGATGCTGTCAATGGAGAACTGGCCCCGGCTGTTCCCGCTGATGATGTTGTAATGGACCAGTGCGTTGTTGTCCTTGTCCAGGTCTGTGGCAGTGACACGCAGGATCTCAGTGTGGGGCCGTATGTCCTCCCTCACCTGGACGATGTAGCGCTTCTCACTGAACTGAGGGGTGTTGTCGTTCTCATCAAGAACCGTGATGTAGACCTTGACCGTGGCGGAGCGGGGTCCTGGCTCCCTCCCCTGGTCGTTAGCCTCTACCACCAAGGAGTACCTCTCCATCTTCTCCCTGTCCACCGGCCCACTGGTGGTGATGAGGCCGGAGCGGGGGTCGATCTCGAAGACGGCGTGGGCAGCCCGCTCGTTCACGAAGCGGTAGCGAATGTTGGCGTTGGGTGGGGAGTCGACGTCGGTGGCCCGCAGCTGCAGGATGGGGTAGCCCTCCTCCACGTTCTCCCGGATGGTTTCCCGGTACTCGCCCTGCTCAAAGACCGGGTCGTGGTCGTTGCGGTCGGCCACGGCGATGGCCACCATGGTGGTGGCGGAGAGCCGGGGCGCCCCGTGGTCGGTAGCCGTCACACGGAAGTAGTGGAGCTCCATGCTCTCCCGGTCGAGGGCCTGGGTGGTGGTGATGAGGCCGGCCCGCGGGTCGATGCTGAAGAGCTCCAGCGAGCGGCTGTTCATCAGGGCATCCATGGAGTACACCAGCCGCCCCGCCTCGCCCCCGTCGGGGTCCTGGGCCGCCACCGCCACCACCGCCGTCCCCGCCGGCTGGTTCTCCGCCACCTCCGCCTGGTAGTTGTACTGGGGGAACAGCGGGTGCCGGTTGGGGGCCGAGCGCCGGACCCGCCGCCCCGGGGACGGAGCCGGGGCGGGCAGCGGGCGCGGCGGGGCGGCGCGGGGCGGGCAGCGCCAGGGGCACCGGCGGCGCGGCGGGGCGGGCAGCCCCGGGGGCACCGCCGCCACCCGGCAGGGCACGGCGACCGGGCAGTCCCCGCGGGACGGCAGCGCCCAGCCCGGCGGCGGCGGCGCGGCGGCCTCCAGCCCGGGGGGGAACAAAGGGAGCAGCAGCAGCGGCGGTAGCAGCAGCAGCAGCGGCGGAGGCAGCCCCCGTTGGTGGTGGCGGCGGCGGCTCGGGGCGGCCACCGGCTCCTCCGCCGCCATGGTGGCTCGGCGGCCGCCGCCCGGCCCGGGCGCACGGCGGCTGGGCTCCGCGCCGCCCCCGCCTAGCGGCGGCGATGGCCGCCCCCCGCGCCGCTGCGCCCCGCCGCCGCTGCTGCTGCTGCTGCCGGGGGTGGCGGCGGCGGCTCCTCCCGCAGCCCCAACATGGCTCCCGCCGCCCCGCCCCGCCCCGCTCCGCCCCCGCCTCGCGCCCCCGCCCGCCCCGCCGCCGCCATCTTGAGGAAGGGCGGGCAGCTCCTCCGCCCAGCCGCGGCAGGGCCGCCCACCCGGCGCACCGGCAGGGGCTCCGGCGCAGCGCGGAGGGACAGCCCCGCTGAGCGGGGCGGGGGGGGTGAAGGATAACGGGCACCGTGCGAAGGACGTGCCCCCTCGAGTGAGGGACCGGGACCCTGCTGCCCGCCCTGCCAGGGGATGTGCGGGGGGTGCCGCCGCCATGTGTGGCACAACTGCCCCGGTGCCAGGTCCGCCCACCCTCGAGTGAGACCTGCCGGCCGTCGTGCAGAGTGCTGGCCCCCACGGGAGGCACACTAGCCCTCGCGGGAGTCATGCTGGCCCTCACGGGAGGCACGCTAGCCCTCACAGTAGGCACACTCGCCCTCAGGGGAGGCACGCTGCCAGGCAGGGCTCACCATCCATGGCCGCGGGGGCGGTGGGCGAGCTGCCTACACCCACAACGCGCCTTCCCCAGCAGCTCGCAGCCACCCACCCATGGCTACCCCTGCAGGGCTTGGTGTTGCCAGCCCCCGTGGTGGCCACTGGCACCGTAGCACAGGCTGGGGCTGGCATGTGAGGGGCTGCATCCCCGTCCTGCCCAGCCCCAGAGGGATGCTTGCCTGCACCTCAGGCAGGGGGTGTCAGAGCCCCCCGGCTGGAAGCAGAGCGGGTCAGGCAGGGGTCCCAGGGCCCATGGACGCCGACCTTCAGCACCCACCTCCGCTTACACCCACCGACACCGCTGCTGTGGCAACTGCCGCTCCTCCAGGTGCCAGCGCTCACCTCACTGCTGGTGCTTGGCAGCCCTAAGGGCTCCCCTCCGCCCGCCCATGCCTGCCTGCAGTGCTGAGTTCAGCATATTCAGGGATGAATTTTTTCCTGCGCGCATGAGAGCTTCCCCAAGCCCCTGCAGCAGCATCACAGCCCCTGCCCCTCTGCTCCGCCACCTGTGGGCACCCAAGCTTTAGCTGTCACAGGCCCATGCCCGATGCAGACCTTGGTCATCCCCGCCCACCAAGCGAGGCATCAAGGCTAGGGAGAAAGCTGCAGGTTTTTCCTTCCAGCACCCATGAAAAAACACCACCCCGTTTTTCCAAGGAAAATTGGGGTTGGGGCCCTCGCGTCAGGGTGGTTCACTGCCGCATCAGCCTTGGAACGTAGCTGATGGTTTGATCTCAATCAACTCATATCGCAGCCTAATCCACTGAAGCTTGTAATAGGCTTAGGAATAACAGGGGTTTACGTCCTCATTAGCGTTCAGTGCGCTTCAGTGGGGGGAAGGGGCCTCGGCCACCTCCTGCTGAAGAAGAGGGGAGCCCAAGGCATGGTGGCTGGGTCACGCGCTGGGGAAGAAAGAGGCGTTTTGGGGAGGGAAATAGAGTAAATTCGGGAGATGAGGGGAATGTAGAATGGGGAGGGAAGGACAGGGAGTACACAGGACACGCAGTGCTTCCATGCACATCCCAGCTCCAAGGGGGCTGTGAAAGTCCCCCGTGCTGGGGGGGCTGTGGTTCAGGGAGCAGGGGGAGCCCCGTGCCAGCACCACAGCCAGGCTGAGCCCCCCCTTGTGCAACCCCTGCATAGCTCCCCCAAAAGATGCACGGGTAACAGCGGGATGGATTCACGGCGGAGAGGTGGCTCCTCTGCTCGCTCAGCCCTCGCTCCCCACGCCACAGGAGCCACTCGCCCTCTCCCACACTCCTGGGGAGCCAAACACACTCCCGGGGAGCCAAACGCACTCCCACACCCCACCCAAAACCTAATGGGGCTGTGCAAGGTGTCACAGGCCGTCAGCAGAAAGGCGAGTGGCCACTTTTGAGCCGCAGGCACAGGGCAGGCCATCTGCACAGCAAGAGGAGGAGATGCATTGACCAGCAGCGGGTCCTCAGCTGCCACTGCCATGGTGGTGGCCTCTGCACCAGCTGCACCCCACATCATCAGCGCTCTGCCCCTGCCCCGTGCCCCCTCTTCCTGTACTCCCCTGCCAGCCATGGCCACCACCAGCTCTCACCCAGCTTCAGTTCCACTCATGGTGACAGATGGCCCCCCATCAATTATTGTTAGTGTAAACGAGGGGGTGGGAGGAGCGCACACTGCCCACCGGCTGGGGGTCTGACTGCAAGCAGGCTCCCACTCCCGGGGTGGAAACCAAAGGAACACAAAGCAGGGTCTGCAATATGGCCAGCAGGTCCCCTAACCACCTCGCACCACCCTCACGGCTGGTGCCTCCCTTCCACCACCATCACCCATGCAGAAGCCAAGGCCTGGCCACCACCCAGGCAGTGGCAGGGTGGGCAGAGCAGGCAGGGCTTGTCCTTGCCCCTATGCCTGGCCTGAGCACACTTTTTAGGGCCACCATAGGACATGCCAAACAGTCCCTAAAGCTGCAGCTAGCAGGGCTCAGCACCTGCCAGACAGACCTTCCCATGGTGCTTACACAACGCTGGGGGCTGGCACCTGGTGGGTGTGGACTTGTAAGCCTCTGGAGAAGCTAGCACGTTCATTTATAAAGTCCGTAGGATCCCTGAACATGGGCAATCTGCTGTCATTAACAACTCAGCCACCACAAAACACCTCTAGCTTGGCTGGTCCAGCACCAGCACTGATGGGTACCCTGGGGTGATGCACGTTCTCCCGCTCCAGATGCCCACCCGGGCCCCCCCAGCCCTATTAGGCCAATGCTGGAGCAGCCCTGGCCCCGGGCACCACTCATCCAAGAAACCCCATCTGATAAAGGGGTCATAGCACCCACCTGCAACAGGAATCCACTGGCTTCACCCGAGCCCTCTCTGTCTGGGTTATACATCGTGCCTCCTCAAACTGGGGATTTGCCGTCAAGAAACCCAATCAGGAGAGAGGCGATACTTTTTAAAAAAAAAAAAAATGATGAAGGCTTTCAAGTTTATTTGTTCTAATTACCCAGCTGACAGCTCAGGGGACGAGAAGAAAAATCATCGGGGGTATTACTGCCACAAAACAGTTGTAGTTGAATCATTCCAGACAATAAAGCAGAGGTGTGGGGTCACAGGCAGTGCGTTGCTCCCCCCGCGCCAGCCCCCCAACACCCCTCACTGCTGCACCGCAAGGAGAACACAGCGACCGGAGGAGAGGCCGCTCTAATAGCAGCCTATTACTGCTGATGGGAACGCGAGCCCGTTATCTGCGCCTGTCACCCACGCACGGAGCAGGAACCACCGAGCAGGCATGGGGATAATGAGTTTACAGGCTGCGCTTTGATTCCCTGCCATGTGCAAAGGCCCTTCCTGGGCAGGGGGTGCAGCTCTACCCCAGGCCCCCCCCCCCCCCACCAGCAGGCTGCCCCCGAGGGTCCTTCCAGCCCTGGCTGCGGTGACAGCATGGGGGTGGTGCAAAAGGGGTCATGCTTAACTGTGCAGCTGGGAGACAGGGTGAGAGAGCCCCCAGGGGACAGAAATAGCTCAGGAGCCACCAGCTCTGCCTTTTCAGGCTCTCTGCTGTCACCAAAGGCTTTGCCCAGGCTGTGCTCCTGGCCAGCGGAGCCATAGGTCCTGCCCACTTCAGGGCTTCTGCTGGGCTCTGGGCTTGCCCCAGCCTGGCACTGCAAAAGCCTGGGCTGCATCACAGAGGGCAAGTGCCAAAGGAACATCCCACCACTGCAGCAGAAGACAAATCAGCTTAGGGGGATGTGCAACCATTCGCCACACGGAGAAAGCGGGCACAGGAGAGCCACCACGGGGTGGGCATCCATGAGTGCTGGCAGCCCTCACCTCACAGGATTTTCCCCCTCAAGGTATGCAACTTGACACACTGCAAGGCCACAAGCCTGGGCACCTGGGAGACACCGGCCAAAGAGGCAGGAGCTGGGACACAGCCCTGGCCCCACTCCTGTGGGCAGCCATGCCTGGTGCAGCCCCCATGTTTGGGGAGGGCAGAGCCCGCACACGGCATTGACACCCCTACTCTTGGCCCAGGCTGTAGCCCATTGCCCAGCTGGCAGCCAGGAGCAGAGACCACCTTCCCTGCTGGTGCTTTATCCAGCACACGCTACCCTCCCACCACGCAAGCCACTCCCCGAAGCACCGCCAGCAGGGCTGAGGTTTGGGAAGAGACATCCTCAGCCAAAGCGCTACTCGTCAGTGCCCGACACAGGCCATTAAACCCTTGCCACACGGGCTCGCTGCCCTGGCAGCTCTGCTGGGAGCCAGCCGGGGCTGCACGTGCCTTGCGGGAAGCAAACGGCCAAGTCCAGCCCTGCCAAACCCTTAATCTGGAGCAGCGATGCCAGGCAGGCCCGCGGGGGCAATGGCTGTGCCCCCAGCAAGGGCTGCTGCCCTCCACCCTCCTCTTCTGCCAGCAATGTGGTGGGAAAGCACAACCCAAGGGGCTGAGTGTGGGCAAACTACCGCGTTGATTTGAGGATCAGCACCCACCGCTGTGCCTTAAAGGGCAGCGGGCAACCCAAGCTGCCTCCACCGTTTCTGTCCCCCCATGACAGGGCTACATTCAACAGAAGTCCAGTTTAAGACATTTTTATTCCTCTGCATGTTACACTTAGTGTTTAAGAAAATACAGGATCCCTTTGGACATTCATACATTTTTACAGGGGAAAAATAGGTTTCTCTACAGGGGGTTATTAAGCTTGGGCATTCCCAGCCTGACTTTAGGAGGTCCTCGCCCTCCCTGGCTGCCAGACCACCCCCCTCCATTTCCGAGCATCACTGCCCCAGTGCCCAGAGTCCAGGCCTGCAGAGCAGAGCTCGCACCATCGCCTCAAGCCAAAAAAAAAAAAACAAAAAAAACCCTAAAAAAAAAATAATACAGTGCCTAGTATTTCCAGTTCCACTTTCCAATAGCTCCTACACTGGATACTGCAAAGGAAGAGCTATGGATAGGGAGCGACCAGACTGTGCACACAAATATCTAAGAGACCCACGTTAGTGTGTGTGACTATCTGTAACAGGGAAACAGGTTAATCCTGTTCGCTAGAAACCTAAAGGAAATATAAATAAGGGTTCCCCACACTCGTGCATAGTCACAAACAGCTACTGGACACCAGGCTCACGCTGCCTCCGAGTGCTGCCACCCGGAGAGGGAGGGCAGCGAGGCAGAGCTACTATGAAGCTCAAGGCAAGAAATCCACACGCTGCACGAAGAGAGGGCGCCGGCCCACGCACAGCCCCTCGCTCGGGGCCACGCTGCGAGAGGGGTGGCAAGCAGCAGCTTTCGCTTGGCAGGACACGTCTTTGCGCTGTGTCCGGGCCAAAAGGCTTCCTAAGGGCAGCATCACCTACGTGGTCATTACTTCTAGGCTGCCAGTGTGCAAGAAATTCAGATTTAAGTGTCACTATAGAAAGCAGGTTGAAAAAAGCAGCTGCTGGGGCAAGAGCTCTATGAGCCCTAGGTGGGCTGCTACCCAGAGGCAAAGCTGAGGACCAGGAGGGAGTGAAAGGCTCACCAGACGAGGCGTTAGACAGCGAGCGAGCTACCTCCCCTTGGCAGGGCTGCAGCACATTGGCACTAGCAGCAGAAAACAAAACAGATGTTACGAAAGCTTCTTCCAAGTACCAGCGGACTCCACTTGGTCACTGCAGGGAGAGAGATGCACATGGAAAAGAAGTGATACCCTAAGGCAAAGGCCTTTCTCTTCGGGACCTTGGGACACCAGCGCAGCTAAACATCCCCCCCCACCCCGGCTGCTAAGTCCCTCCCCAGCTCTCTGCCCTTCCCACTAACACCAGCTGCCAAAATACCCCCTGCCCGGGTCCTGCAGGCAAACCACGCACCAGCACCCACCCGCTCTGACTCCCCCCGAGCTCCAGGCCCTGGGGGCACCCCGTGCCCTTTCTGCCACTGGCGTTTCTAAAGGGACAATGAGCAATGTCCCAACCTTAGGCCTCGCGTGGAGGGATATAAGGTATGGAAGGGAATGGGGGAGAAAGTGTCAACAAGGGACATCGTCGATCCAAGTGGTTCTAACTCCAGTCCAAGCTGAAGGGCGGTTAGCTGGTACTGGGAGAGATTTCTGGGAACTCCTTGTAAATCTCCAAGATGATCAGTTTGTCCATCTGGCACTGCTGGCCCTCTTCCTCCTCCCCCAGGATGCGCTGCAAGATGCCCTGCAGGTCAGCGAGGCGGTGCTGGTGCTGCAGATAGTGCGTGGAGCGGATGATGGCGTGCATCAGAGAGAGATACTCCATCCTCAGCTGCCAAGTGGGAGGGGAGACAAAACACAGAGCACAATGAAAGATTTAAAGTGAGATAAACAAGCATGCCAGCCTCCATTACAGCATGAGCGCAGGAACAGCTGCTGCTGCACCACCAGCCAGAGAGCGACTCCAGGGGCACATGCTTTTCCTTAACACTCATTAGTAGCTACAGACAACTCTGCTTTTCCCACAGCAACTCAGTGCTGCTCTTCTCCTGCTCTCAAACACACGCACATCCCCTGCCTCTTGCAATACCAAAACAGAGACACCCCTCCTACTTGTACTGCTCATTGAGGGTCCCTGCCCCCAAAGGTCCCTGGACAGAAGGGTGCAGACCACTAGCAGCTTGAAAGATCTTTCTTCATACACACCTTTCTACTGCTGTGTGCCAGGCAGGATAAATCCTTCCTCCTTAGCCCCCCAGAGTTGATTTGAGCACCCAGAGATGTGCCCACCCCTGGACTCCACTCTTTCCTGAATCAGAACAGACCCCACGGAGGGCCAGGAGAAACACAGCTGCTTTGGGACTGTGCTCCCTTCCCCAGTGCCTATGGGTTACTGTAAGCACCTTGTCTCCTGGGGAGAGATCTGCAATCTGCCGCACCAGGATGTCTATCAGGACCATCATGTCTGTGTGGTAGAAGATGCTGGCTGTGTCCTTGCTGGCAAAGATGTCCTGCAGAAACTTCAGCACTGAGTGTGGTGGCTGAGGCTGGTGCTTGAAGATACAAACTGGATCATCTGGGGGAGGCAGAGAGATTGTGCTGAGCCATACGCTCCCCATTGTCCCCATCCTCCACCTTCAGCGCACACCCCTTCATTAGACCCTTCATAGATTAGGCTTCAGAGAGGAGGCTGCCCCTGGCCTTGGCCAGCCACTCCCTGCCCGTGGCTCGCTTTTGTCCTGGCAGACCTTGGTTCCTTGCACAAAGCTGCATAATCAGGATGGCAGCTCTGCAGGGTACCAAGCCCAGACCAAACTCATTAGCATTAATCATTGTTTATGTTTCACCTACCATCCCAGGTGAGACCTCATTAGACCTCTCAATACCTCCCCTTTTTGCTCAACAACTACCACTCATTTTCTTCCCGGTTTATTCAGCCTGGTCCAATGACCCCTTTGAAAAGCCCATAAGAGCCCATACCAGAAATTAGCTTTCACCACAGAGACCAGGCTAGTACCATCCCAGAAGCAAGAAAAGAAACACTTCCAAGTTTAAATGAGCCACCACATCCTGTTCTCTTCCAAAACACATCCATGCAGACCCCAGGAGGAGTTCTCGGACACTGCAGCCCCTCCTCCCCCCACCCCCCCCAGCAGTTGTCAGGAAGGCAGGCATAAGGCATCTTCATTAGGTTGTGGCCCCCCTCTTTCAATCCCTCGAAGTAAGGTGATCCCTGCAGGGAATCTGGCAGGGAAAGGGCTAAACAAAGGCTTTGGGAGGAGGCCAGACAGAAGAGCACTGAGATGCCTGCTGCCCTCAAGCTGATATAGTGTGGAAACAGTGATTTGCAACCCCAAAGAGAACTAAAGCCAAGAGTAAGATGAGCTGCAAGCATCACAGGATGAGTTATTTTACCAGCAAATCAACAAATGAATCTCAGGCAAAGCCCCTGTGCTCCAGAAGGCATTAGAAAGCACAATAGTGGCATGCAGCACAGGCAGAAATACCTGGCACTGCTCTTCCTGCAGAGATCTCCAGCTTTCTAGCAATCTGCTTTGCAAAAGCTCTACACGTACAGGGGATTTCACTCTACGCCTGGAGCGGACACAAAGCTAACCCTCTGCCGGTGATTCTGAAATAGGAAGTTCTACTCTAAGCAGCATTTTGGAAAACAAGACCTCCCTCTGGATCTGTCGCCCGGGGCAGATGGTTGCCAGCACTGGCTGAGGTTTGTTGCCAGCCCTGACAGAGTCCTGTCGTCCAAGGACAGGAGTGGCCCAGGACCAGCTTTCCTCCCAGAGAAGAGCTCGCCTATGTTGCAGCCGGCCACACCACGATACGGGGCTGGTCTGACCCAGAAGTACATGGAAATGGCAGCCCAGAGGCCTCTCCTCTTTTCCTAGATGCCATTGGCATCACTTTCCTCTTTGTGCAGCTCCATCCTCAGCCATGCAGCCTGTCACCCTCACAAACTCACGAGGAAGCAGCACGTCCTGCCTGAGCAGACAGCTCCTCAGCTAGCTGCATCCTTGACACATCCCACCCCTTAACGAGCCAGGGGCTCCTCTCCCTGCGTCACCATTAGCTGCACCCCCTGCCAGGCGTGGAACAGTGCTGCAAACACTCACCTCCCCTGTTCAGCAGCAGCAGCAGCTTTTCTGTGAACGTCTTGACATTCGAGTGCTTGCTTATTGTAGTCATGATCACACTGTGTTCTGGAACTAAGGAAGAAACCTGTTCAGCACATCCCTTTGTTTCCTGAAGGCCACAGTAATAATAGAAAAAACCCCACAGCCGTAGTGGAGAGCTCCTATTTCACATCAGTGCTCTGCGGAGCTTTGTGGAACCACAGTCTATCAGGGCTAGGAAAAGTTTCAGCCCCACAGAGAGGGTGGGCAGGGAGAGAGAAGGTGAAATAGATCTGGAAACAACACATGAAACACTTGGGAGTTCATGCTTTCTGTGTGCATCTGACTCACACATGGGCTCCAGTCCTGCCCGCCACATGCTGTGAAATACCTTGCAAAGGCTTTAGGTTGTCAAACATTACCTCTGCTCACAGCCCTCTGAAGCCAAGGGCTCTGCTCTCTGCTATCTTCTTACTTCGTATCAGCAGCCCCCCACATCAGGGCATCAGTATAAAATGCTTTTAGCAGAGATTTTAAACTAAGGCTGCACCACTGAACTGTAAGATAGACGAATCTTGCAGACAGAGGAATAAAAAAATTCAATCCACTAATAAGCAACCTGAACATCGTTTAACATGTTCTTAGCATCAGAGAACAAGTCACTGCTCTTGGCTACACCCCAGGTGGGCAATAATCCCCCAGAAACACACTGCCTGTCATGCATTATTGCCTAATTACTGCAGCCAGGAAGTATATGGGTAAGTGCGAGAAGAGGTAATGAATGAAAGCAGGAGAGACTATACTTAATCAGTCTCTGTGCAATCAACTTTCACAAGAAATTAGAAACTTTCACAGAAATTTTAATGAAGCACAACTCAAAATAACAGGTAAATTATTGGACACGTCCTTGTTGCTTTATCCTCCCCTCTTCCATGAAGCCAAGGATAAAGCCATGAAGCAGAACAAGAGGAAGTAATTAACTAAAGACAGTTGGAGGAACAGGAGATTTTGGGTTAAGGAGTGGCCTCTCTTAGCAGGACCTGGAGCTACTCTCCAGACTTCCAACAATAGGCTTCAGAACTCACAGGCAGTGAGAAGGCAAATGCCCTTCTCTAGGGAGCAGACATGTTGTCTGTCCTCAAGGAGCTCAGCCAGGGAGGGAGGATGGAGGATGAGGGCACTCAGGAGAGGGTGCAGCTCAGGCCCAGTTGAAGAGCCTGGCCCCAACACTCGGGCACTGAGTGAGCTTAAAGAGATGCAGACGGGTAAGCAGGTTTGCCAAGACCTACAGAAGGCAGAGGACTTTCTTTCTGGACATGTACCGAGAAATGCCTGCTGAAGCATTTGCTCTTCCAAATCAGCTGTGCCTGCAAGTTAACCCCACTCATGCTCTGCGAGCGCAGCCCAGCAACTGCTTTGATCCAGGCAGTGTGGAAGTACAGAGATAAATCTGCTGGGCTTCACAGAGCCGCTGTGCCCAGGAGTCAGTTGGTTGGACATGGGCTCTCAGACAGGCTTTTCCTCTAGGATTTTGCACAATATTTAAACATGGTGTATTGCCAGAGGCTAGGGGAGCTGCAGAGGTTATCATAACACCATGAAGACCCAGTAAGATTCTTCTTCCCCATTCTTCACACCCTCACTCCAGACCACTGAAATCCAGCCAAGGCAAAGCAGTACCAAACTGACCTGGAATGTGAAGATTGAAGGCCAGAAGAACATTGACAAATAAGTCAGGCAGCTGGTCAGTGGTGTCCGAGGGCAGCCCATCCTCAATCACATCCAGCAGGAACTGCACAAACTGAGAGTTGAGATGTTCTGCGCAAGGAGAAAGAGGGGCATTTACAGCATAATGAAAATAATCCAAGCAACAAGGGACCACGTAATCCAGTTCTCTGTGCTTTTACGCTTAAAAAACCATTAGTGGAGTGCCTGTGACAGCCTCCTGGGAATTAGCAACCTTGCAAGTGGACAAGACAGACCACTGAGGTATCTTTGTGCGAGAGACAACTGGCTCGGAGAACTATCCACAGTGCAGGGAAATGCTGGAAGTTGGTTGCTCACTGACAATTTTTTTCAGTAAATAAAACACCAAATCCTGCTCTAGCTGTTGTTGCAGCACAACTGCTGCAAATAAAGGCTTCAGGTAGGAAAATATTTGTATTCCTGACCACTGGCTTAATCCATCTATTAAAAAAAAAGTAATCATCCAGATCATTAGTAATAACCCATTTTTCAATTTAGCTAATAGGAAAGCTCAGGAGCTCATGCAAATAAGTCCACCTGCAGGAAATAATTGTCAGGGTTACACGAGGAGAGAAAAGCAGGGGGTGTGGAGGCTCATTCCACGGTCTCTACTGTACCAGCTTAAATCTTGTACGTGTTTACTGGGGCGTTAAGGTGAAGGTGCTGAGATGCTTACAGAAATTTCTACTGCGTTTCTAGGAAAACTGAGCCCAGAGTTTCCCAAACACAGGGAACACAACATGGCCTGGGGAAGAAGCCAGTGGGCAAAGCTTTCTGGCTGACGGTTGGAATGAAAGGACAGAGGATAAAACGGGCAGATCTGGCTCAATGTTTGCCTTTCCCTACTGACTGCAATACCCTTAATCATCTCCACTTTCCCTAAGAGCTTGAAATACAAAGGGTGGCATCATCCTGTTAGAAGGGACAACAGGAAGGGGCCACGTTATGCAGCTGACAGCTTTAGTGGGTGTTCATGGAGTGATCTGGGCTCTCAGTCTCATCAGCAGACAGAACATCTCCAAGGCAAGTAAGGAGTGTGTGCTTTCACGCAGGGCAGAGGCAAAACAAAACGCTGCTTAGTCACAGTGATGGGCAAATCCACCTCTTCTGCAGCACAGCACCAGTCCTCCACTGCTCTGACCCAGATCTGTGCTGCTTTCTCTGGAAACCTGGCATCTCAGCCCAATGTTTCCTCAGCCAGGCTCTATTGACAAGGAGCAGACTCTACTCTTGCCCTGCTCGTGCTGGGCTTTCCCCTAGCTGTCCCCACCTTGGCCACCAGGAAAAGTCCTTTCCCTGTGTCTGCTGGCATGCCTCAGATGTCCCACCACCAGCTCTGCTGCCCCACCCAGCTGTAAGCACAAGCTGCTCTTACCATAGTGATGATACGGCAGGGGCTCCCCCATGGAGAACATCATTGCCAGCACCAGTGCAGAGTAGCACATCTTCTGATGATCTGCAAGGTGAAAGGTCCTGCTATTAGTTCTTCTCAGGACATGAAATACTGTTCCCCAGCTGCAGCTGGGAAGTCACACATTTAATACAGACAATTAACACTGATTAGACTGCTCCTCATTCCTGTATTTACTGAGCTATAAGAGCTTTTCCCCCCCAGTTTAAGCACACCACACGCCTTCTGTGCCATGCGTTTCCAAAGCAATTTAAAAATAATCACAACAAGAATTCTCAATTTTTTTTTCCCCTTCACTTAAGAGGATCTGGCCAAACTTGATCTGAATAATTAAAAACCTCCTCTGCACAGTCCCAGGACACATCCCATAGTTATGCAATTACTGAACCCAAAAAAGCATCCATCTGGCCACCTTGAAATACTGCCTGTTCCAACCAACACCACCCCCGGACAGCCACGCTGTTGTCACCATCTCCGTACTGCTCTGCTTTTGCTACCTCAGCTCTGCCTGGGGGTATAGAAGGTCTCTGGGGAGGCCAGATCACTGCTCATGACTCGGGCTGAGCATCTGCCCACCGCCCAGGCCACACGTGTCTCCAGCATCAGTATGTCCCCCAGCCTGCTTGTCCAACACAATTCTCGCTGGCAGCAGCTACACGTGAATGCTCCACAGAACCACAGCCAGTGCCTTCCATGAATTTTAATTAACAGATACACCTCAATAGACATTTGCAGAAGCAAAAAGAGAGAGACATGGAATAGGATCTATGTCATCACCAAATGTAGCCTCCATCCAGTTCAGCAAGTCTGAAGACTATAGGAAAAGGAGTATTATTTTTATAAAGTAGGTTACCACGCATACTGGCTAAATAAAGTTCAGCTACATCTGCCAGAAAGAGCCTAGGGGCACTTGTGACAAGGAAAGTGAGAGTGCATTTATAAAAAACTGACCCAAACTACTTTTCACTAGAGGAAAAAAAAGTCCCTTCAAGTATGCTGCTTCTATCAGCAGTATTGCTTCCCAGCATGACACATGCTGGTTCCAGTGCCCCCTCCCAACCCTTTAAGACATTTCTCTGTGCACAAATCGATCCGTCTCTAAGCACTTGCACCCTGCAGTTTGGTTTTGACTGCACAGGCTGATGCCTTCAGCATCACCACGAACTCCCGGGCTTGGCCAAAGGACTTGCAACACATGGCACCCCTCAGATTTACTGTTAGCACAGAGGTAAAAATGCTAGTGAATCATTCCAGCCTCGTGCCCCTGGAAAGTCAGCTCCACGAGCAAAGCCTCTATAAACGAAGAACTTGCAGACTTTGTCAGAGCTCCACAAGACGCCTGAGTTTTCAAATAGCAAATACTTTCAGTAAAAATAGAACATTTGGGGCTTAACGAGAGATACTACAGCGTTAACAAGATTAAGAGTTTGTAGGACAGCACTCTAGACCATGTGGCAGCAAAGGAAAGCTGGAAACTGCTGTTTACTCTTGGGTAAACAGAGAGGGAGGATATTCAATGACTTACATATAATTCATACTTATGTAAGAACCTCTCAGCTATAAGGTGTCAGTGATGCCAAAGCTCACTGTAGCAGAAAAAGAATCTGACAAACTAATATGATTTCTTCATTCTTTCCTCCACAGCTTCAGGAGTTGTGTATCAGAGGCAGGATACAGCAGTAGGTAGTCTCAGGGACCTGCGGTTTCCATGTTCCTCGTAAGGCTTTCATGCACAAAACATTTTTTCTCACCGCATCAGGAGCAATGAAATAATGATCTGAGAACCAGAAGCCAGCGATAAACTTGTTGTTGTAGCAAAGATGGAGGAAGAGATTAATTAGAGATGGTAGGGGGAAGTGTAGTTTTACATGTCTTTGGCCCATCTGCCATGAACTGATGTCCATTCATCTGCCATGAACTGATGTCCATCTCTGTTGACAGCAGACTTCACTACTAGGTGGCAAATCTTGTCATATTTGTCTAATGATAACAAACCAAAGGATGCTGAAACCAGTCAGAAAGCTGAAGTTGTGGCAAATCCAGATTACCCCAATGCACTCACTCAGCACAGACTACAAGGTTTTGGCATGTCCCAGCTGCAGCGAGACTCACCCAAGACTCACCATGCTGGAAAAAAGAGAGTAATTGCCAGTCAAAGCACAGCTTTTTGTTTTTTCCTTCCAGAGCAGCACCAGTGGCTGCAAGAGAGTAAATAGCATCAGTACAGCTCTCCTGAAGCATAGGGCCTCTGCTGATGACAGACTGGCAAGCACGACTCTCAAGTAGCCATGAAGGGCAGGAGAGATGTGGATGTTTGCTCCCCAGGCAGCATTTCCAAAGCCTGCTGAGGC
Organism: Gallinago undulata; assembly: GCA_026546715.1. Lineage (NCBI taxonomy): Eukaryota > Metazoa > Chordata > Aves > Charadriiformes > Scolopacidae > Gallinago > Gallinago undulata. The sequence continues at coordinate 2,663,258 of JAOTQQ010000003.1, read as the reverse complement.
ACTGGTAAGAAAGCTGCTATTACGTATGAAAGCTATTTCTCAGAGGCTTTCAAAGACCTTGCTTCCAACCTCTAAAGACAGCAGGGCAAAACCTGGGCACTAGGACACAACTGTCTGCAACTGAAGTGAAAAGAGCCCAACAGCTGACTCGCATGTACACTGAGCTGCAACAAGGGAGAAAATCATGATTACAAACTGGATTATCCCCTTCTGTTTTCTTTGGAATTGTTCTGGCTAATTCTGCCTCACTGTGGCTTATTATAAGCTCCTCTAACACTGATAGATGCGCAGGCCAGCCGCAGCAGAGGGAGGTGGCCGTCCAGAAGCAATAAGACCCAAGCATCTGGCAGAAGAACTGGCCCGCAGCCAACACGCCTGCATCAGCCCCAGGGTGAAGTGCCTTCTCATCAAAGGCACCCAGCATCCACGCACAGAGCTCCTGCCTCGGCTGCTCTTCAGTAACAAGCCAGGAGGGATCCCACAGAGCTGCTGCAGCCAGTTCAACGCTCCCCAGTTGCTTAGTGCTGGCACTGATTGCCCTGGCCCCCGACATCCGCAGAAGGGATTAGCTCTTCCACAGTATGTCACGGATCAGCTGCTATTCCCCAGTTTTTAGTACCAAAATAAACTCAAGTTGTTCTAGGATTCAAGGTCATGTTTTCACACAATGTACCACTTGCCATTTGCTGTCAGGACACGGAGCAGTAAGCACCAGCATGGCAGGAGGGAACTACTAATGCCCCAAAACACCTCTGAAGGACAGGCACGATTGGGTCAAGGATGGTTACTTCTCTGCAGCCCTGCTGTGATGGCCAAGAGGAATGAATGCTGTGCAGATGACGTTTGTGCAAGCATCTGCCATGAGCTTAGCACAAGGAAGGAAACACAGGATCAAGACACTGATTTGGGAGGCTCCTGTAACCCAAAGTTGTCTGCCAGCAAAGGAAGAGCAGCTTTTCATCCTTCAACTGTACTGCCTATGTATAAGAACAGGGAGAGAAGAAACCCCACACCTTGAGACGAAGCTAGGGAAAGAAGAGGTGCTGCAGGCTGGCAGTTTGGAGACATAGCAGAGCCACTTCCAGAAGCACTACAGGGAGATCAGCAAAGGTCTGCAGAAGTCACCTAGGTCAGAGCTGGATAGTCCCTCATACCTGCCTGCACAAAGGTAGCTAGAGGAACAGAGCAGAAGACTGAAGCCTGTTTGGGCACAGTGCAAAAGACACTCACCTGGAGACAATCTTTATGAAGCAATGATGGGTGCACCATAAAGTTTATTTTTGGCAGCCTAAAACCAGAGTAACATTGCCACAGAAGCACAGTCATAGTCCCATAACTATTATTTGCTTCTTGGGCAGTGAAGTCTCAGCCTAGAGAAGCAGCTTCTCATGCATAACCAGATAAAACACCAACAGAGTGATAAATTCACTGTGCAGAACCGATAACCAGCTGCAGCTCAAAGAGAAAGCACGGCCAGCACAGGTGTAATGATCTCGGTCCCACACCGCACCACGCTATTTTTTAGGTACTCCCCACCTTTTGAAATGCCTGCACTTCAAAGCATCTAAGCAATAACCAGCACAAAGCCTTCTGCAACTGGTTTGATTTTCACCTCTCATCCCCCTTTCCAGACACCAGATTAACCTTATTAGTCCTGTCCACCACACAGTTGGGTTGGCACAGTCTGTGGTCGGATGCTGGGGACAGAGATATCTATTATGCATGTCCAAGGTAGTCATCTTGGACATTTACTTGGCTCACATGAAATGGATGTGATGGTCCTTGTCCTGCACAGACTTGTCAATCCCTACACAGTCTCACCCCCAAATTATACTTCTCCACAGCTGCATGACACCCGTAGCAAACCAACAGGCTACAGACTGCAATCAGGGCTCCAAACACTGGGGCTCTTCTGATTTGATTTACATGGTGACTCAACAGCTACTTCAATTGCCGGCCATGATTAGCACAAAACAATGGTCTTTCAAAATCCCTTTAAGGGAAAAAGTAGTACATGCCACTGCCAGCACTGGTGGCCGACAGGCTGACTTCAAAATGGCAAGCAAAGCTGTGACTGCCCATGGCCATGCATGTGTGGGAGCCAGAAGGTAACATCTGGGGAGCATTACTGCATGTTCACCTTGTTCTTAGACTCTTCCTCAGCATCTGCTCCTGGCTGCTGGGAGATGAAGGACACTGGGCTAAAGCAGGAGCTCTTTAACCAGCACACATCTCTCCACCAGCAAGAAACACCTCAAAGATGTGGTGCAGAGTGCTGAGAAAAACTGCCTATAAGAAGCTGCAGAGATCTTCCGTGAGATCTGCAGGTGTCTCTTGTCAGCATCATGAAACAAAACTGGAACAGCTCAAAACATGTTTTAAGCCATCTACAAGAAGTGATGCAGATCATTAATGGCATGTTCAAAAGCTAAAGGGCCTTGCACCACTGGACAGAAACATCCCCTCCCATGCATTCTCCACCTACAGCTATAATAACCTGAATAACTTTGAAAACAGACACCATTCTCCCCAGAGCACTGGGCACATACAGCAGTGAGGCAACGAGGAGCCACACACAAGTTCCTGGGGACCTGGGGTCGAGCAGCTCTGTCTCACCTTGTGTGTGAGTCTGCATGTCCCTGGCCAGCTCCATCGGCAGCACCGAGTTCACAAGCGTTGAGATGACTGCGGCATCCAAGTTGCACATGGCTCCAAAGCACTTCAACAGCAGCAGCCGTAACGGCACCCTGTGTTCCTGCAAACACAATTTATTACATGAAATGATGTCCCAGACAAGGGCTCACTCTAAGGCAGAGACATAACAATGCAGAAGTTCCCACTGTTGAGAAGCCACAGATCCTCCCTGGGTGACAGTGAACCCAGAAGCTCTACTAGCTTTTAACACCAACTAGTTTTTTTTTAGCTTGTTTTATGCTAACATTCGCAACTGGGCTGGCTACAGGTTGTTGGCACGTGTGGTAGCCAGAGCTCAGATCTGAAATGCCCCACTTCATCCACGAAATGAGATACAAATCCACAACTTATACTTGTCCCCAGCAGACAGAACTCATTTTCTGGGTAGCCAGAATTCTCTGAGCACACTGAGGTTTTTCAAACGCTGCTCTGAAGGAGGTTTCCTGACAACACAGTATTTGCAAACCCTCTTCAGCACGTGATGGTTAATGAACAGGATGGGAGCATCTCCTCCATTGTCAAGCTGTCTGTTGGGTTTGTGCTGGGAGCAGAGGGCATCACCAGAAAGTTTTGGGACATGCAGGGAATTCCAGCAAAGACGACGCTCAACCTGCAGCTCCCACACAGGAGCTCACGTGCTGGGGTAACCTTCATACTCCAGCCTCAGACAACAACTCAGAGTTCAGAGAACAGAAGTGAGCCAAGCCCTGGCACCAGGCAAGACAGCAGCCAGAACAGGAAGCCCAATTGCTCCCCACCTGGTCAGGCTTCCTTGAAATCCTGGTCAGAGAAGAGCAGGCAGTGAACCCATCCAGGTGCGTTATGCCCAGCCTGCCTTCCCACTGCTCTCAGACCTGCTACAGCCCCCTGATGCCGAGCTCTGGGTTCAGACACAGAAGTGCCAGATGAAAGTTAAATGCCACAAGGCTTGATGTGGTGTAGCTGAGGACTCAGGGACAAGATGGGGACAAGATTCCAACCCCCCTGGAGTCCTACAACAGCACGTTCCAGGAAGGAGAGGGGCAAAGCAACACTGCATAGGCACTGAAAGCAAAACTTCCATTTCTTCCTCTGAATACTAATTTCCTTCCTCACTCCCAAGGCTTCCACTCACAACCTACTTTCCTAAGCAAAGCTACTTACTAATGCACAGGAGTGCATCAATGAAAAGAGGAGCAGTCACAGCCTGTCAGCTTTCCCAAGGCATCCTTGGAAATCCTTCCTCTAGATATTAGCAGTGCCAATTCTGTCCCTCAATGGACCTAATAAAAGCAGCAAGCTTTACCCTTCACAGTGCTAGCTACAGCTTCAAAATCTATAGCATCCTCTGCTCTTCCATACAACTCGGATGCATAGCATTGACATTAGCCAGCATGCAAAAGGGATGAGCTCCAACTCCATCTCTGTCGTGGAACTGCCCCCATCCAGGAGGAACATCTTCCATATATTCAGAACAGCAACCCCGCTCTTTTGCATCTTCAGGGAAATCTCAAAAATTCTGCCACCTTACCATCTGATAATATGCCACAAGAGACAGGACAGATTCAAACTCGTTCTTCTTGCACATTTTCTTGCAAACTTCTGGGTCTGCATCTGTCTGGAAACAGAAATGAACAGGTCAGCCCAGTGGCACATCAAAGCAGCAAGGTGCCTGCTGCAGGGACCTCAAGGTAGGCCAGCTGCCTTCAGATCTCAGTAGCCCCAGCCCAGCCATCCCCCAAAGAAACTGAAGGCAGAGCACAAAGGCAGCTCAACAACTTCCACCCCGCAGATTCTGCATCAAAGTGAATTCTTGAGAAACATCTCTGCCACACAGCATGTCTTGGGCTGAAAACATCTAAAAAAACTCATGACCTGAGAAGCACCTTGATGAGCATATCATGCACTTACACAGGGCAGCTCCAGAACTGTTACCATTCTGAGGGTTATTGTACATCTCCTCCTACCCCTAAATTATAAGGAAATAGTTGCACAAAATCCCCCTCTGCCTTTGCCCTGCAGGCCTGTGGCAAGGTGGCACAGGCCATACATTGAGTGACAAAGACACTGGCATCTATTATGCAAAAAATATATCTGTTCTGCTTATGTCAGAACTGGAGAGAAATATAAAATAGGTGCCAGAGAAAACCCCACACTGGCACCTGTAAGACACCATGTCACTGCACAGCAGCTCCCATGTCATCACACTCCCTGTACACGGATGGGCTTGTACGGGCCAGTGACAGCCCTGGACCTGCTCACTACGGGCATGTACCTCTCCTGTATGCACAGATGTGGTGGGATACTTTATACTTTTCCCCAAAAATAGCTTTAAAGTTCACTTTCAAGGTAAACAATTCCCAAGGGAACTAATTTCCCATTTAATGGGCCTCACCCCACAGGTATTTCCCAGCCACAGAGGATGATTTAAAAGGAAGATGTTTTAAAACAGGACTAGTGCAACAGCAGACTTACAGGTTTTCTGTGGGAGGTTGGGGTGGTCTTTTTTTTGGAGGTGAGGGGTTATTTTCTCCTGCAATAGGTAAATACTGCAGCTACCATGAATAACAGCTCTGTAACTCTTTTCAGAACGGCTTTACAAGGTGGAGTGGAAGGCAGCTCCAGACTGCTGCAGACCCCACACAGGAGGGCAGGGCTTCACATTGACAGTAAAGGATGCCCAAGAAACCTATGCCCCCTGAAACAGCAGATCCATCGGCAACACGTGGCCAAAAGAGGTCAGAAAAAAAGAAAAAGAACTTCAAGGGGGCTGTCTGCTCTGCCTGTAAAGACAGAAATTTACTCACCAGGATGCGAAGCAGCTCCTCCAGGTAGCAGCAGATGACGTTCTCATCCTCGTAGAGTGCCCAGCTGCGCTGCTGAGCATCGTCCTTGTGCCTGGCCAGATCTGCAAAGATCACCTCCAGACGCTGCTCGTCGTGGCAGATCTGTCCTGAGGGCAGCCCCGCACTCAAATTCTGCACGATAGCAAAACCAGTGGTTAGTGGGGTCCTGACAGCTAGCCCTTGTTTGGGTGCCTGTTGCCTCTAATCTTTGTCTCGGGACTGGCAGTTGACCTCATTCAGTCAAGAGCTGGCAGCAATAAACCAGCAAGTTTAAGACACACGCATTATTTCAGCTCTCATACTTTTGGGGCCTCTACCTGCCTCCTTTCCTTGCACAGCTAATGCAGTGTGTGAATCAAAATAGGTGCCAGAACAGTGAGAAAGTCTTTAAATCTAAGCTGCCAGCACTAGGTCTGCCATCTTCTGCAGCAAGGAAGGGGAACTAATTCATCTTGGGCTGCTTTGGTTCTGCTTTCTTCCAAGCAGCAGAGCTCAGCCACCGTTCACAGCAGCTACGATGCAGATAACTCAGCAAATCTTACTGCACAGATTCCTCTCTCAAAATTGCTGTCAACTGCAGCCCCACCACTTCTGCCTCACATGTAACCCTTCCCATGGAGGCTTCACTCTTCAGTTGTTTTTCCTACACTTTTCCTCTCCTTCAAGAGAGAGAGGGGAGTAGCCAGGCAGCAGTTAACCTGCCCCAACAGCTGCTGTGGTCTGTGATTTAGAATAAGTCTCTAGGACCCTAGTATATTATATATATACACCTGGTTTCCTGAAAGCAGGGCAAGAAGGTGGGACCAGCATGTGGAACCTAGCTGATTACAGGTGATGAGCTCAGGCGCCATTAAGAGAGATAAGGACTAATCTGCAGAATAACTTAAATTATATACACAGGGGTTTGGCAGCAGTGACAACAAGCAGCAGGAGACCAGCGAGGTGGAAGAGAACCGAGCTGAGAAATTCAAACAACAGGGAAAACCCACTCACTGAGACTAAACACTTAACAATTTTTGGATGAAGACGTCTTGCAGCGTGCAGGGAACAAGCCACAATCACCTACTATGAAAAGGACTTTACTGCTACCAGCCAAGACATCCTGCTACTCCACGGTATCTTCTCCTAAAAACCTAGAGAAGACTTTGTCCTGTCCTGGCACAGCTCCTGCCAACAGGGGCGGTGAGCCTTGAAGCAGAGCAGTAGGATTTTGTCCCAAGACAGGAGCCCATGTTCTGTGTCGGTGGTGACACACTCACAGCCGCACACCCACCACCCCAGCATGGAGACAGCCGAGCGTCCTTCCCGCACACCCTCCACCCCCAGCCCTTCGTAGGAAACCACCCCGGGTTTAACAGTAACGTCTCGCCTGCTTTATTAGAGACAGAACTGTCAGCAATTTTCTTCGGGGTATTTGGGGTGCAAACTAATTAGGACTTAAACTCAGTGCTTCAATTCCATAATAAAAAAAGTATTCTTGCTGTCACTGCTTACTACATAATTTTTTGTCAGGCAAGTAATGAAGGAAGGTGCTGCCTTAACACAAACCTCTGTATGCTCTTAAAATTTTGGGAAGCTGTGGGTGGTAGCAGAAAACCAGGTAACCAGCTGTGAAAGAGGACGGCAGCTTTCCAGAGCTGAGCACAAATGCAGGAGAATCTCCCTCTGAATGGTGATTTATCAAAGGAGGAAATAAATTAGTGAGGAGGCTTGCCTGATCTTGCCATCTCCTCCTCGCCTTAGGAAGACCTACAAGAGTTCAGTGTCACCTGCCTGTCCTCGTGCGTCCCAGATGCTTGGGAGAGGGTTCTCCATTTATGTCCCTTACTCCTCCTTGGCAGAGCAGTGCAGCCCTGCTCCTACCACAGTCCACTGCTGGGACGTCTTTTTGGATGAGTATTTTAATGAGTACTCGTTTTAATGATCAATCTATTCAGCCTCTTATCACTAATCTGCTTCCTCCAATCCTTCATCTGCAGCCCTTACGACTCAAGCTCCTAATGGACTTGGATGAGATCAATCCATTAACGAGCTCTTCAATCCGACCGGCGTAACGACACCACACACAGTCTCGATGCACTCTCAGCACCATTCTCAGCCCTCCCACCATCGGGGTCAGCTCTCTGCTTATTAAACATCTTGGCAGCTACTACAACCTGCAGCCCCGTCGTATGGCCATTTCCAGGAATCTGCTGCAGAGCCCATAAAGCAGGAGGAGGTTTCAGTACTTCTAACGACGTCACTTTGCATTATTTTGCTGCTTTAAATCTTCTACCTTTTTTTTCCCCCTCCCCCCAGACCAGCAGAACCAACTGCTGCAGGGATCCTCTCGAGCAGCCCAAAATAATTTCGGGAACCTCATCACACCCACACTGCACAGAGGTGGTCATGCCTGCCATGTAAGCCCAGCTGCCACCCTGCCGAGCTCTTCCTCACCCTCTCCCATGCCTCCCATCCCACCACCCCAGCATGCACGGTGGACCACCAGTGGTACACACATCCACCAGCAGCTTCCCTCCGGATCAGCCCAGATCTGCCCCAGGTAAACAATATAGTAGGGTTTTAAACATATTTCAGGGGTACTACTCTCTGAATTCTCCCCTCCTTTGGGCAGCAGCAGGTCTGCTCCCGGCTGGGCACCCTGGGGACACAGCCCCATCGCTGGAGATGCCTGCCCTGCACAGAGCTGCAGGGTGTCACGGGGAGAGGGGGCACTTGGCTGCCAGCCACCACGTTAGCTTGCTTCAGTAAGGTCCCTGCAGCCTTCCCTTTTAAGGTGTCCTGGCCATCTGCGGCCCAGCACACATTTGCTCCACAGATGTACTCGGCAGCAGCTCTGCCTGGATGAGAGTGGCCCATCTACAGCTGAACTGAGATGGCCGCGTGTGAAGATGCTGGCACAGACCTTTGCAAAGGCTCCTCTAGCAATCGGCGAGCAAAGGACTTGCCTAAGCACTAAAGCATTCCTCCCACCCTCCAAATTCACTGTTATTACATTATTTCACTAGGGAGGAGCCCTGCAGAGGCACGCTAACAGCCCAGCCAAAGGACTCGGCCTTGAAAGCACTCGCCCTGCTGACCTTCCCATTGTCCCCAACGAGCAGAGGGACGAGCAGGGAAAAGCTGAGCCCCGAAGCAGCACTTGTGTCTTCTCAAAAGCAAGTCTCCTCCAAGCAAAGCCGAATCAACGCACTAATGGGATCTGCATGCGAGAGACAGCCCACGTGGATTCGGGGGAAGGAGAGGGAGCTCAGCCACGAGGTTTGTCAGGGCTTACTGGGGACAACAGGTACTGGTGATGGGCAGCCAGGAGCAGGTCACAGCCCAGCTCTACAAGGGAAATCCCCTCCAGGAGTACATCACCTCCCACACCAACTTCCTAACTGGTTCCTCCATCTCCAACACATCCAAGAACATTTGACTCCCCCCAGCAGCCTGGGCTGCTCTGTAAAACTGAACCAAATTACACACCTTGGTCAGCAGTTTTCAAGCTTAAATTTAAGGCAACCAGAGATGGGCCTGAGTCACACATGCAACACAGCAATGTTAATTTAATAAAATGCAGACAAGTAATTTCTAAGGGCTCTCTCTCCAGGTGTAGCTAGCTAGTGCGTTAGGCAGTTTTTCTTCCCTCACACTCAGATTAATAAATCCTCAAATCAACCTCCCTAGCCAAGACATCTATGGTAGTACCCCCTCCTCTCAGATGGGAGATAATTCAGCAGAGCTGAAGGCCATCACATATCACCAATACATACTAATCCGAGTGACTCTCTAGATGCTTGAAAACCAGGCAGCAGCTATATTATCTTTAGTTACATCCCAATTTCAAATAAGTTCCCACAAAAGCCAGCTCCAGTTTAGACAATCACTGCAGCAATCCCTTTGCGCATCTTGCCCAGTCACCATGGCACTCATCAGGACCTGGCTCCAGGACAAGAAGAGGGGCCATTTCCAAAACCAGACCAAATCTTGACATGGGGAGGCCAACTTAGCTCATTTGTTCCTGCAGATCAGGCTTCCCTAAGTAGCCTGGTACCTCGGAAGTATCTTTCCTAAGGTGTGAGCACCTCAGCACCCTCCTTGTCTTGCTTTTCCCCCAGCGTAGCCTTATGTTACCTCTCTAAAAGCAGGAGCACGATGTTGTCCCAGCAGAAAGGTCTTTTGTTCTCTCGAAAACACATGCCTGGGCAGAGCCATGCTGGAGGACCAGCAAGGTAAATAAGAGGGAAGTGCCACCGCAATTCAACCTTCAGAAAGCGCTGGGGATAGGAGCAAGGTAATAGATTCTGAAATTGATTTAGTAAACCAGCCATCTGACTTCAAATTAAGACTGGAATAGGAATAGAAAGGATACAACTAATTAAAGAACATGATACAAAAGGTTGAAGCAGGTATGGTATCTCCTATGAGCAGAGCAAAACTTTAAATAAAAGCTGATCTCTCACTCTGGTTTAGGGGGTGGAAGAAAAACCTTGAAAAATATGCAAAAGATTTGCATTACGTATTTGCATGGATTGGGGTGTAGAGGGATTTCAGAAATTACAAATTAAAGAAAAAAAAAAGAAGCCCTTGACTTAAAACTGACAACTCAGCAACAATTATACACAGAAACCCCTGAGATCGTGGAACAATTTGGTGTAATGAACACCACAAAGTCAACATTAATAATTTGTACCATTAAACTCTGCTAGTGAAGCTACAGTAGTACAGTACAGTCACCCCACAGCTACACGTGACTGCCCTTGCCACTGCTAGAGCTGCTTTTCCACACCAGGGAACCACCTCACCCAGGACCGGGCCCCTACGTATCAGCCAAGCTGCATTTTCTGCGTGGGACACAGGGAAAAAGGCACACCACGACCACAAGGTTTACACCCGAGTCCTCTGCAAGTCCACCCAGGCTCTCCTGAAAGCAGCACCACTCAAGATGGGTATGATGAAGTACTACAAGATGGGACAGGATCTTCTGCTGTGTCTCCATACAGTACTGAGCATTTTTCAATCCCACGTATGTCCTAAATGACAGATACTGCTTCAGTTCCAAGTAGATACAGCCTCATCCCTGCACCGGCATCAGAATTTCTTCCCATCTATTTCAGGCTGGTCTGCAGCAACAGCCATGAAATTGAGGGTTTCAAATCCCCTCTGCAGAAACCTGGAACTAAATGACTTCTGTGGAATTAAGTTTATTGTATCCCAAGAACGAGTATTAAAGATAAAAATCATATTCAAATCTTGTCCAAGGTGCAAATAACAGAAAATAGAACTTCTTAATGCACAAGTCAGAGCCAGAACATTTGCTTGAAACAGCTAATTTTTTTTTTTGCTGAATCTAGATCGCACAATGACATGGTATTGTTATTGAAGTAGAAAGCAATTAACTATTGGGTTACAGCCACAAACTGAGATTTCATGATTGCTTGCAGGACCTTGTATTCAGCACTGTTAACCAGATTATGATTTCATCTAAAATCTGAATGTCATTAGTTTTCCATATTCAAATGCCTCTGAACAGTTCATTATAATCTTGCCATTAGCAATGGAACTCCAATCTTAGATGTTTATATGAAGCATGCTCCTCAGGGCTGTATTAGTAAGTGGGAGGTGAAATTTATTATCCCTCCAACTAAAGCAGGGAGGGGGCTGCCCAGGTGCACGTCACCATTTCAATGACTGCTGCAAGAAGCAGCCTTTTATTTCCCTCCTTATGTATCTGCAGCAGAGGAAGGGGGAACATACAATCATTTCGGCATAGGGTTTATTTAGAACAAGCTCAAGATAACATTCTTCCTCCAGTGGCTGAAAACCTACCCTGCCACAGTCTTTAAAAAAAAAAAAACAAAACCCAGGGCTGAGGTGTGTGTTATGGAGTAGAGAGGTTTGCATCTACAGAAAACTAGTTTTCATCACTTTGATGAAAGGCCAGGGCAGACACACAGAACTTTCAGGTGCTCTGTTGTTAAAAGAGACAACAATCCGTGCAGATTTATAGTATGCATAGGTGTTGAATCTACAGAGGATGAGCAGCACCACAGAAGAAAACAAGTTTATACAATGCGTTATTTTATAGAAGTTCTCTATACAGAACCACTTATTGCAAAGGCTCCATTTTCCTCAGCTTGTATTTGTCACATTTATAACGGAAAATACCTCTTTAAAAAGTCACTACTCACTTTCTCTCATTTTATGCTGCCATAATGGTCCTCCATGAGCTTTCACAATCAGTGGTCAACAGCTCATGTCAGACCTTTCTCTGTGTGTCTCAAGTTCAGCTGCATCCATCACCACCACTGCTTTGTCACCAGCACTGTCCCTGGGACCTGGAAGGTTTTCATCTCCCACCTGATGTGCTCCTGTGGTTCAATTCACTGCCATCCATCACCCTCTCCCCAAACTGCAGTCTCATCTGAGACATCTACCCCTCCACCATAGCTCTCACCACTGCTTCCCAGCACCAAGGACCCTCTCAGATGGTTTCACATCTCACCCTCAACTCCAAACTCAAGGTCATGTTTGAGTCTGCAGCTCACCAGGGGAATAAGCTCACCTGTTCTCCCCTTCTACCAATACTTGGACTTGATTTAAACCCCTGGTTCCCTTGGCTAGACATTAACCCCCACATAGCACCTCTCCCCTCTCCTTTGGGATCTCATTACACTTCTCATCCCAAATGTTAGGCAAGCTTATAACACCTTCTGCCTGATGCTAGGAGATGGTCTGCAGCAGCGCCCCTGCCCAGCCCTGTGCGTTACCTTACTCTCTACCACGGAGATGAGAATCTGCTCCATGATGCTGCTGGTTGCTGGGACAGAGGTCTGGATGTGGCCGATGACCACGCCGATGGCCACGCGGGACAGCTCATAGCTGAGGTGGGTGTTCCTGCGCACCAGCTCGATCAGTTCGGCACCTATTGTCTTGGGCACTGATGCCACCAGACCACTGGGTTCTGCTGGCACTGGCTCCTCCACAGCTGCCTTCTTATCCTCCAGGCAGAGGGAGTTGAAGGCATCCAGGCTTGCAGGGGGCACTGGGGCAGCTTTCTTCACCTGAGAAGTCTTCTCCCCATCCACCGTGTGGGACCTCTGGGTCCCCCCTTCAGCTGGAGGTGCTGGGGCAGCCCTCTTGGTCTGGGGAGATTTGCTGGCCCCATCCTTTGGGGAAGTCCCGTAGCGGGAGTGGGCCACAGAGCCGGTGTCCAAATTGCGAGTTATGGTGGTATGGACGCTCCGGCTTGGGACAGGAGGTGGGGTGTTGGCAGGGCTGGAGGTGGCCGTCGGGAGAGCGGTCTCTGACACAGAAGAAGCCGTGTACAAGGTATCCAGGGATGTCGTGCTTACAGAGGAGGTACTAGAAGCTGACCCAGGGATAATTTCAACAGCATCTGAAAGGGAACAATTAAAAATGCCTTAGCAACAGCATCAAAGGAAGAAAGAAAAAACCCCACAAATTGCTACAGTGAAGTCCATTAAAAGGCTCATTGTGCATGCGACCAGAGCAGTTTAACTCCTCTTCCTGCCTCACTTATCTCAAAGCAAAATTCTAACAGTTCTCTCTGGAGCATTCCCACACAATCACCTCTTTAGAAAGGGGAAAACTACTCTATTGAGATGAATACCCTTCAAAGGGCTCTGTGTTTTATGCAAGGGAAGGGAGGGAGGGAGGGACGGGACAAGACAGAAAAGTCTTTTCCCCCTGGCTTACCAGGGCCTCTTTCTGTGTTTGGGATCTAGGCTCTCACTTTTGTGTGATGGTGCCCAAGAACTGCAAGACACCAAAAGCTTCACACGACAGCCTGTGCCTCCCTCTTGCATGAACCTCACCCACTGCACACCACGGTGCACACGCAACGGTGAAGGAAACATCTGGCTGACAACATCTCCAGCCTCTCCCTTTCAGCACTCGCCAACATTTGATCAGGAGCCCCCCAGTATATACCACTTTCACAAGCCTCCACGTTACCTGCGCTACCGTATTTCTCCCCCCACCTCTAGTTTTGACTAGACTGTCCCACCTTCCAAGGAAAAATCCACTACAAGCAGAGACGTTAAGATTTTTCTTTCCTTTAACCTGTCCTAATATAAATTTTTGCTAAGCCAAATCCATTCATTTCTAGGGGGCAGAAACGTATCCAAGTCCTTCTCTGACTATGAAAACAGTTACCTGGGCAGACACCGAGCTACCTTCATCTAGAGCTTCTTGAGAGCAGCTGATGTTAGCGCTGGAAGAGAAGAAGCACCCTCACGGGGAGCCCACCTCTTGGGGAAAGCAGTTTCTCCTCACCAAAGGGCAGGCCATTGGGACAGACACATGAAGTACCTTTGCTGCACCTCGGCACGACTCCAGCCTTTCCTGCCCCGTTGGCCCCGGGAGCCCTCCACTGCTCCATCCACCACTCCACCCCAAGGCAAACACAAGCTTGGCAGAAAAACAGTGTACTGCACTCCCACAGGCATTCAGCATCCCTCTCCTTCACTCCTCCTCCTCACAAAGGAGCATTCATAAATCATAGCTCCCACCATGCTTCATTAAAGCAAGATAAGGAGTTGAAGGAAACTGACCTTTGCAAATTTCCACCACCACAGTGAAAAAACGGCTCAATATCATTAAAATAAGCTGGTGCCAGCCTCAACTTTCAATTAACTACCTTCAAGTCAACAGCTCTGCCCTGCTCCTCACAAGAGGACATGAGTGGGCTTAAGATGGGCTGTGTCACTTAGCGGCATGATTGTCAGAGCACAGGAGAGCACCTGGGCAAGCTGACAGCATCTCAGCAGGATGACCACTGCCTCTGCCAGCCCAACAGCACTGAAGATAGAGAAGGTCCTGCTTTGGCCCCATGTCCTGTTTTGCTCTGAAGTTCTCACAACGATCAGCGCCACACCTGTGGAGCATACGCTCCGTATGTATACATATGCTCTGTATGCATATAGCATATGCTCAGCCACGTTCCTGGCATTATTTCCACTCCTTACAGCCACCAATTTTATGGAAATCTCATGTAGGCACTGTACAAAGAAAGCACCTGACAGACTGGGAGCCAAAAGCAGCCTTGGCCTTGTCCTAAAATCGCTACCAGTGAGCTCCCCCTGGTGAACTACCACATTCTGTGCTGCCAGGGAAAACTCCCTCTGCCTCGCTGGGAGATGGCCACGGTGTCAGTGAGAGAAAAACACTCACAAAAACCCCTTAAATCATTGAGGTTGTGTACTGGCCAGATTAGACACATAAGTAGGCAGAGGGGTGCTCTCTGAGGAGCAAACACATCACCCAGGGCTACCAGCACCAGAGGACCAGGAGGATGCTGTACCAGCATCCATCCGCAGGTGCCAGGCTGCCCAGGCCCTCCTGGATCAGACAGGACATGGAGGAACGCTGGCCACCAGCTCATGATTCTTACCATTAAAACCTACAGAAATTTAGGAGATAGATATACACATATATATAAAAGGATATAAAACCTATAGGAGTTTAGGATATATATATATAAGGATGCTCTTCTAAGCACAAAGCAGAAGTATCCGGGCACCATGACTTATATTTCCCAGTGTCCGTTTTATGCCCGAAAAGCAGTTTGTTCTTACTTTTAATAGGAGCAGCAACCTGTGCACTCTTGCGCTTCTCTGGAGGTGGGGGGGTGACGGGAGCAGCACGCCGGGGTTGTGGTGGGATCTAGAAGGAAAGATTTGAGAGCAATCAAAGGAGGTTGACAATAAAGACATTCTCTTTTATGAAACCTTTTTTCTCGCGTGCACGTGTAGATTTGTCCTTACATCTCTCTCATCATTCGGGTAAGTTTTCTCAGGAGGACAGATATTAATAGGCAGCTTCCTAGAAGAACAAAGCAGGACTCAAGCCTGCTTCATCCCCTCCCTGTGACAGGCAAAGCAGCCCTTGTTTAATTGCTGTGTTCAGCAGCACACAGCACACACGTCGTGTAGACCTGTCAAGCATTTACTCCTCCTTTATTCCAAATGCAATCCCACACACTCGCCGTGACTCCACATTACTCTCAATAGCTCCACAGAGGCTGCACACAGAGCGTGTATTTAGACACTCTTCTGGAGAGATCCATTACATCAGCTACAAATACCCTTGCAGAAAGACAAAGCCAAGGACTGGAGACATGTAAATGCCTTTTCCATGCTTTCAGAGCTATTTCTGCTCATGCAGGGAGAAAATAGGGCCAGACCTTCTGTGCAATGCTACGCTACCTATAGCAAGCCCCACTGGGAAAAGCTTTTGCCAGGGAGTTGCATTAATTCTCTGCATCTGGGATTTCTCCTGTAAGTCTCCTCTGCTAGGAACACCGATGCAGCAGCACACAAGCCCCCAAACCCAGCTTCCAACTTTTGGATCCAAACACAACGATCACCAACATCACTCTCACCCAGAATTACTCCGGTGAGGGGTAAGCTCAGGGTTAACTCTGATCAGTAAGATGCTGCTGAACAGAGTGGCCGAGCCAGGTGGGAGCACGTTGCATCAATACTTTGATCCTCACACCCCAGCAGCTCAGGGCCAAGAGACTCAGTTTGGGGTCTCTCGGGAGTTCTGCGATTGAGAGCCCGCTGCCTGCAACACTTAGCTGTTTTTATAAGATATTGCAATCGCTGCCTGCAGCAAAACCACTTAGGATGGCATGGGAAGGGAGAGGAGGCGATGGCCTAAATGTCTCAGGTAGCCCAGGCTGAAGCCAGCTGGAATCTATAGTGACATTCAGGCCATCAGACTGTGCCAATTTGCCAGGTTTGTTTAGCCCTGGAAGAGATGTTTTTCTGTGACCTGTCAGTGCTGAACAGCGCTGTAACACCACGCAGGGCACGGAGCAATGCAAGGTGCCACAGCAAAAAACTTGAGACAGGCCCTGGAAAGGTGTCTATTTTAAATAGTTCAGGCCAAGGAAAATAAAAAATGTACTTTTGTTTTCCCTGGATCCAGAAAGGGCAGAAACCTACTCTGAAATGGGAGGAAACATATTCCTGGAAATAAGAGAACTTCAGGAGCCACCTTAATTTTTCAAGACTCAATGCCAAAAGCTGACAATACAGTGCTCACAGTCCACGGCTGGAGCCCACCAGACAAGTGAAGACAGGGCAGTTTGCACAGCTTACAAAGAATTTAAAAAAAAAAAAGAGATCTCTTAGTCCCTTCCTCCCACCCAGCACCCAATATATCCAACCTTTTACTATGTCACATAACAAGACGCTTCTTTACAAGTGCCTTTAGCTGGTGGATTAGTAGGAGATAGCACTGCAGGCTCCCAGCCTGAGCTCCTCTGTTCTTGTCAATCCATCCCACGTTGTTCTCTGGGTAAAACGCTATACGATACTTGCATTATAGCTTCAAAAATTATCCACGTCGGTCCAAAAAGAGACTGCACAGCTGAGAGAGGCCAAACAGATGAGGAGGGGTCTGTGCATGGCATGGTTGGAAGGCTGGTCCCAAATCCGGAAGGCTCAGCTGTGCTAAAAGCAGAGCCCTCTCTACGGAGCGCTGGAGTTAACAGCACGAGTCGGAGCTGCTTGGCACAGCACGGTCGCAGCAGCAGTGGGATTTAGCAGACAGGCAGGCTCAGAGCTTAGAGCAGCAGCGTGATATTATTCAGAGACGGTTAGGGCTGGGTCATTCTGGAGTATTTCCATGGCTTCGTTAGCCCTTCCAAATTTACCATGCAATTTTAACACAGCTATTACAGACTGGAGCTTAAATTAACCGATGTACACCTAGTGTTAGCTCAGAGCCCTGCCAGCCTCATTTAGATGGCCACCCACCACAGCCCGAGCGACCGCGATGAGAACATGGAGCATCACAGGAATTTCCCCGTGCTGGTGCCTGCCTGAGCGGTAAGTCGCAGCACGAGCAGGAGTCACAAGGGGTAAGCAATGGCCATCCCCTCCCTCCATCCCATGCCCCAGCTGCTGTGTGGGGCCGAGAGGAGGATGCACAACACCAAAATCCCCTGAGGATTCCTCTCTCCAGCTGCCAAAGGGAATATGACCATGCAGAAGTCCTTGCAGCTCAAATCCCTCCTGTCCAGAGGGAAGAAGAGAGACTTTGTCCAGGGTCCAGAGAGAAGCACCTACATACGAGTTAAAAGCCTTCCTCTCTCCAGGCCCCTACAAGGGGGCTGTGAACCTCCCTGAATCCACAGATTTTTACACATATGCTTCCTCTCCTTTTTCCATTTTGCAGGGACTGCTAGCAGAGGCTCTGCTCCCAGCACTGCTTGAGACAAGAGCTGACTCAACCACAACACTCCCATCTCCTTTCCAGCAGAAACCACCACCCCTCCCTTCCATGTTAACTCCTGCGGATTATGCTAGTATAGTAGGAACATTTAAACAACAAAAAAAAAAACCCGACCAAACAACAAATCAACAATCCCCTGCCCACCGCCTCCTCGAGGCAAGCTCTGCCAAGCCAGACACACGAGCCTACAGCAAAGGCTTCTGGAGATGAGCATCACAAGCCCACTGAGCATTGACAGATGCAGCAGGCTGACTAAAATACTCTGAGATTCCAACCTCCTCGCTTGGCAGCTGGCGTGTAACTGCCCCAGCTTCCCACCTCACGCTAACTACAGAGGAGCTGAAGAGAGGGCTCAGCACGGGCACCATCAGCAACTACTTCAGTCAGTTCAGCCCCTTGGGAAGCAAAGCCACCAGCAGGAAAACTGCACTTCCAATTTTGCTTAAGTTTCTACATGCAAACACTCAAAATCCAAAGGAGTGAAAAAGCACATCCCAAGACCTCTGCTCCTCCAGAGTTAGTGGGAACATTTAGATTTCAGTGGGTCTCTGCTTAGGCAGCTGCATAACCAGTGGAAGAAAGCAGCGCTGCTTCCTCTATTTCAAAGCACACAGGAAATCCCTCGACGGAGCTGTTAAACCCTCAAGGAGCCCTTTCAGAACAGGGCAAAGCTGGAAGCCCTTTGACTGCACCCTCAGTGCAACCCGGGCAGAAACAGCTCTTTGTCAGCCAAGGAACCTGGCGAGCCACCAAACCACAGACCAGATAAAGCCGGGGAATCGGCACAGAGAACGGGCCGTAAGGTGCTCCGTTCGCTTAGCCTGTAATGCATGGGCTTGAGTACCCAGCTGGTTTGGCTGCCCAGAAAAGGAAATGAATAACCAAGGAGAAAAATGGGGTTTGTAGGGATTGCCGTGTTCTGCACGAGCCAGATTTACCTTTCATCTCTGCAGAATCACAATTCCTCAAGCGCAAAACAAGCCTCATCTGCTAGGAGTGACAGTGTATCAGTACCTTATAAACACTGCCTCCGAACACTTATCCCAGACAGATGAAGAAAAACTACAGTGCACATGTTCATCTGTAGGAGGAAAATAAAAAACCACTCCATGCTCATCCTTGCTTGGCGCCTTTAGCCCTAACGCCCAGCTGTTCCTACACAGCGTGATCGGCCCCATCATTCATCCCCAACAACCGCTGCATCCGTCCCGGGCTACTTCTTCAAAGCCTTGCTGACACCACACAGTAACCTTGGACCTGTGTGCCACTGTGATACAAAAAAAAAAAATCTGCTCTAAACCGTATTCCCTGCAATTCACCTTTAATTCATCATGACAAGGAACATTCAGACAAAGCAGGATCTCTGGGTTTTTTGTGTTTTGAGTAGTAAAAAATAGGCAGCTGTAGCAGATGAAACGCTTAAGGACCAAAGATCTCGTGCAGATTTAACAAGGAGGAAACACGAAGCAGTGCTGAGTACTCAGAGGGAGTACTCATGTCAAAACTGTTTTTCAAAGTATTCTCTGGGGATCTTACAACTCTTTTAGGAAGTTGTCAAGAGACAGTCATACAATCTAGAGCGGATCTCGCATGTCTCCATGAAACCACAGACCCTCAAGGATCCCAAAAAGCATCAGAAGTGTAAATGGCAGAGGGACTGTTCCAGACCTCTTAGAGACAGCATCAATGAGCATTGCAGCAATCCCAGGTGACCAGCACAAACAACTTGATTCATGACTTCAGCTGCAAAGACATTTTATTAAACAGGACAGCGATGTCATACCACCAGAGGAACCTAGAAAGTGTCCAGCTGCTGTTACCTGATAGAGACCTTCATCCTCCTCCTCGAACTCAGTGTTTGGAAGACTGTGATGTCTCTCGTACCCCGTCCTGCACACCCCGTTGGGCTGTCGTGCCACATCCAGGTGGTGATCGCTGGAGGACTGCGTCATAACCATCCCCTGTGGGGTGGGAGAGTGACCTTTGCGGGACACAGTCTCCTTCCGGTGATGGATCAGTTTTCTGAAACGGAATGACAATGTCAGGAACAGCAAAGCTAAAGGAAGGGAGTGATTGTGCTACAACATTTAAATTATATATTTAAATGATTTATTGCATTTGGGCTATATATATCAAAATGGGTTAGATTACTCTGAATTCCAACTCCAGTTTCATTAACAACTAAGGAAGCACTTCTGGGGGAGGAAGGAAGAGGCCTTGCAAGAACCCATGATTTATTCATCATTTTTCGCTGGAGAAAAATGCCTCTTCCTCGAGGGAGAATCACATATTGCATTGCAAGCGTCAGAAATTGCCTGCACTTTAGAATCGCTGTTCAACTGAGATTAAACCAGCGTGCCTCAGCGTAGAATGTGAGGTGTCAGAGAAAAACAAAAATTCTCCTCACAAGCAATTATTTGAGAACATATTAAGGGCTTTGTGCCACATGCCAACAACCTCTACAACTCCTGGCTGGCAGAGAGGAGAAAAGGCATCTGGAATGGTTTTGGATTTCTCCTCTAAGCCTACAGTGCAGCTGAGAGTTTTCTCTTCTTTACATGCGCAGGGAGAGAGGGGGGAGACTGAAGTACCCGTTTGCTGGATGCGGTTGACAGGAGGAGCAGCACCAACCAGCTCCAACACAGGGAAGCTCTCTGAGCACATCGGCACTCGGACTCAAATCAACCATGTCCGACTTCATCCCCAAAAATAAAAAAAGACAAAAGCATGCCACTGTCACCACTCTCCATCTGCCAGCTCTCCCAGACGCCCATCGTACTTACTGGAGGACATCTCTCTGCTCCAGGTTGTACTTTCCCCCATTCTTCATGGCCGCATTGTGCACAGCCTCAATGGCACGGTCAATGGACTGGAGAACCACATCTTGCTCCAGCACCTGAGAAACACAACATCCCACACATTACTGTGCTGCTTCAGCTGCGGTTCTTCTGCACCAGAACTTAAAGAAATTATTTACTGTGAGGGTGGTGAGATACTGGAACAAGTTGCCCAGGGAAGTTGTGGATGCCCCATCCCTGGAAGTTTTCAAGGCCAGGCTGGATGGGGCTTTGGCCCACGGCAGGGGGGCTGGAACTTGATGATCTTTAAGGTCCCTTCCAACTCTAACCATTCTATGATTATGGCAGGA
>JAOTQQ010000003.1:2615922-2636712 GCA_026546715.1 Gallinago undulata | reverse complement strand
GATCTGGAATTCCTGCTGATATGCTGTGGTGGGTTTCTAACAAACAGATGGGTGCTTTTCTGTGGGGTGCTGACAGCGGGCACAGCCCGCACAAACGAGGAGTGAAGGGGAAGGAAAGCTTAAGTTGTGCAAAACGTGCTAAAGCAAAAGCCAGAGCTCCCAGCAAATGAGACAGACTAACTAGGGGCATTTGGGACAAAGAAAAGTCAGCAGAGGGATGCACAGCAACCACACACTTCAAACGATTCCTCTCCCATGAGTGAGCAGCTTTGGAGTCAGAGAGACGGGGGCAGAGACAGGCAAGGAACAACGAAATGCAGACAACCCACCACTGCACACTTGTACTTCCCAAGCTGGAAATGCTTTATCCCGGGTCTCTCCAGCCATGCTCAGATCCCATTTACTGGCCACGATGATCAGAATCGGCCACCAATTCCTTCCTCTCACAATTCTGTGCCCTCCAGTAACCAGAACACATCTGTTAAGCCAAAACACACTAAGGGGGTAAAAGCAGAGACAGAAGCTTTAAAAATAAAGTAGTCAACACATACTTAAATATCTTGCTGTTCTCTGCTGCCCTGATTCTTATTGCTCTCAGTGCTTCAGGGGCCTGTCCCAGGTGAAGAGCTGTGAGACAACAGAGCTGCTCTTTAGGGTTTACCCATTTGGCATCCTTTTGGCATGTAATTGGCAAGCCAAGTCAATATCGGACATGCATCTGTGCAGGGGAAGCATGTTTCTACCTATATACAAATTATACACAAAA
This sequence comes from Gallinago undulata, assembly GCA_026546715.1. NCBI lineage: Eukaryota > Metazoa > Chordata > Aves > Charadriiformes > Scolopacidae > Gallinago > Gallinago undulata. Next base: position 2,635,946 of record JAOTQQ010000003.1, on the reverse strand, counting down.
AATACATTAGAGTTACAATCTATACTGAAAAAAATCCCTGCAGATAGCCTCTGCTTCAATGAAAGCTCAGGATTATGAACCAGGATATATCAAGGTGGAAGGAAAGACGCTGCAGTGAAGTGTGAGCAATTATCCTAGGACTTTTGACATACTAGCATTAAAAGCCACAAAAAAAAAGCCCAACAGATGGGGTTGTGCCAGTGTTTGCCCAGTCTTCTGTTTGGTAGCCCAAAAAACAACTACATATGCCCTCTGCTCACTGAGATTCAGTCCTAGATGAATCGCATGCAATTAGCGTAAGTGCATATTAAAGCCCTTATAATAAGGATGATGAAAAATGCAACTAATTTCTAACCTCCCGGAGTGCTGAGCAGACCTCAAGGTGCTACTCTCAGCCCATCATTGTTTTGATTGGCTTGGTGAAAATGTGGCTGTGGGCTGAAGACCCAACCACAGAAACACTCTTTGCAGTTAATCAGGTTTGCCCAGCGCTGCCGGGACAAGGACAGAGTCTGGAGGAAGAAACAGCGGGAAACGGTGCAAGTTCTGGCTCCTCTTCTGGCGTTCAAGGAATAAGGTTCATTTTTCCCCCAAAATCTATTTCCACAGCAGAGATTATAGCAATGTGCTGGAAAAGGAACGGTCACAAGAAGCCAGATCAAAAAATTCAAATTTCTGCCACGTTCAAGAGAACTCTCTGCCCTCCCTTTCACTTCTGCACTGGAGTACATTTCCAGCATGCGAGGATCAAGTAACTAAAGTCTCTATGGGTCAAGCAGGAAAAACTGCAAGTAAGTTGGCAATTCAACTGATGCGCAAAGACAGAGGCAAGCGAAGAGCACGTACATACACGTTAACGGGACTTTCCTCCTGCATGCCACAGACTGGCACTGATTTCACAGCATGCACTTACGTGTTCGAGAAAGCGGTAATAACTCATATTTCATCTTGCAAGGGAATCCTCCCTCTCCCGTGACCAACCTTCCAGCAAGGGACAGAAGACGAAAGCTGCAGCTGTGATGCTCTTTGGGCATAATTACCGAATTTCCCAAACCCAAAACGATGAACAAATTGTAAAGCATCTCTTATTGACTTAAAGCAAAGGAGAAACTGGAAAAAAAACCCTGACCTGCCATCTCGGCCCCAGTGAACACGGGAGAGCAGAGCTGGTGGTGGGCATGGGGGTACAGCCCAGGAACTCTGGCCGGGGATGTGAGAGAAGGGGCAAGGAGGGAGGACAGGCCACGATCTGGGGGAGCACAGGACCTGTGGGCTTGGGCACCATCGATTTGAGTCTGCCACGCAGAGAACAAGTGCAGCTTTTGGTACCCTCTGTAGGAACAGCCATAGGTACTTTATTAAAGCCACTAATAAGGGAAGAGAGCCTCCATCCTCACGGGGCAAACACAGGAAAGTCATCAGCTAATCTTATTCCTGGACAGATGTAAATTGCACAAACTTGTAAACCAGACACAAATCCCCAGGATCTTTTTAGCGGCGCTGGGACAGGAGCTGCCGGGCCCAGCAGAGCCATGGCTCCTTCCTGCAAAGCTGTTGCTGAGAAGATGAAAACCCGCCTTGCATTACCCTGAGCAAACCTGAAAGAGGCCTTGGAAAGCTCTCCCCAAAGATGATTCCCGTCAGAAGGATCAAAGGCATCTCACTTGCTGCAGGATCAGTTAACAGTCTGGCTAGAAAATGTTTTTCCTGTGCTGGACTCTGCCTGTGAAGCAAATGCTGCCTCTTCTGCCATAAAGGCACGCAGCTCCCCCTGCACACCCCAAAATGAAAAGAAAGACAGCAGGGCAGGATCAGAAACCACATTAGCTCATACAGAAAACCCAGAATTTTCCTCTCTAATGAGCATTTCTGTTCTTCAAGTTACTTGAGCATCCTACCCAAAACACAGTTTATCACAGCAATCTGATCAGATCATATCTGCAACCTGCTCCAAAACAAAACGACCCCCAAAGCACCATACGGAAAAAGGCAAGTATTTGTTACCAGGAGTAGAATTGCTCCAAGCAGCTGCAGAGTAACAGCAACCAGAAAGGCTGGGTTTATGCTCTCCCTTTTCTCAAAAGACAGTGGCTTCCCCTTCCCACGGAGCAAAGCTCATCCCAAGGTGGAGGGATCACTTACAAAACAGCCCTTTTACCACCATCCCTTCACACAACTCCCAAGTACATCAGGTGCACCAAGATCCTTGAGGACTTCTCCCGCTAATGGTGCTTCAGGGCAGGGACCCATGAGAGCAAGCACACTTACAAAGCTTCTCCAAAGTAGGCGCCCCAAAAAACCCCCTCATTTCTATATAATGTTCCTCTAATACAGACCTCACCAGCAAGTTCTCTTCTGTCCACAGCTTCCCCCAGGGTCACAGGCACAGGTATTTGAAATACCAGTACCAGGAAAGCCCTGGATACCAAACCATCTCCTTCCCCCAGCATTTTCAGCCATACAGACCAGCTCCCACTGGCGCAGAGGAAACACAGCTCCCCTCTGCTGGGCAGGGGCTTCCCAACATGGGAATCCCAAACAAGTCTTCCACCCAAGTAGAATGGCATGTCTAGTCCCAGCAGCCTCCTGCCAGCCACCTTCATGACTTTAACCTGGGTACAAAATACTCATTAAGGGATTTAAACAAGAAGTATGACAGTTGGGCTCCCAGTAAAACATAACTCTCCAGCGCTCGTTTGCCTTGAGGTGGGACATCATGAAGCTCATACAAGAAGGAACCCCTCCTTCTGGAAGAAAACAGGCATCTCCTGTGCTCCCCAACCATGGATTTTGGTAGCTATATATTTCAACACGATCAGAGTAGTGCTGTCAAACGCTTCAGGCTTATTAGTGTTATACACAAAAATTACACTAATTTCAGTGTGCTGGCTAATTATAGCAAAGCCATTTAAAGACTGTTGAGGGTGCAGGTGCAGGTCAGCAAGGCGAAGGGTGCCAGAGGGGCTGAAATACTCCACGTGGGCTGCGCTGTCAAGAGGTAGATCATGCTAATTGGCCATAGACAAACTACCCAAGTATGCCAAGGTGCTTGTTAGCCGAGAACTGATCCCGCAAACACATCTATTTCCAGTAAAGCAGACACTTCAGCACCCAGACACTCACCAAATTCAGGGAGTCAACACAGTTGAGCTTTATTGGGACAATAGTAAAGCTAATGTTAACTCAAGCCCAAAAAAACCCCAAAGATACCAGCGAGATCCATGGCAGTATCTTACAACTGCTACATGCATGATCACAAGCCAAAAAAACCCCAGAAAATCGTGAACTAAAAACCCTGCAGCCTCCCGAGTTGCTTTTTGATGGGCAGGCGGTGGGAGTGGGCAGCAAATAACTTCTCTGTGCTGCAAAACTTAGACAGACTGACGGTTTCCATTGACCTACAAAAGTACCTTGAGAATTGCAAGTTTAGCTACGTTTATCAGAGGAATGAGGCTAACTTGCTGTTATCTCCAGATTCAGTTCAAGAACAAATCCAGGCGTCTGTTTAGTGCGCTTTTTTTTACTTTAAAAAAAAGATTAAAGGGTTCAACTGGATTTGCTGACATTTCACCTGTAAGAAAGTAAGAGGTGGGTTACAGAAAAGAAGCAATTCGTTAGTGTCCCACTCTATCTTCAGGGAAAAGATAACCTACAGCTCTAGCTTCAAGGTATAATCCCATCTCCTTTTGCAGCTTAAAGTGGCACAGGCTCCCCAGAAACACGAAGAAATGGGAACAGGAGAGGAATGTCCTCTTAGGACATTGTGCTACAGGCAGCAGAACAGCCATAATCCTGTTTTCCTCACTTCCTGAGAAAGCAAACAAAAAAGTGCATTTGTTGGACTGTTTACTTCTCATGTGCAAAACTTTCAGCCCAGCTCATGTTCCTTTTACAGTATGGATTTTTCACCTCCACCTCTTCACATGCCACATTCACCCACACCAGCATCCACCTCACCAGCACTGGCGAGAGCAAATTGCTGTATTTCAGGGAATCTTCAGAGCCCATCTCCACTTGGACAAATCCCACAGGAAAGGAGACAGCCAGGACTCAGCTCACCTCCACCCAACCTAGCCAAGTCAGTAGCCCCTCCGTGGAGAGGGTCCAAAGGAGGAACCTGCAAATGCATGAGGCCACCACAGGGCTGAGGTGGTGTTGGAAGCTGCCTGACAACAAGCAAGGGGCTACAGTCACCCTCAAGCTGTGTGGCTTACACACCCCTGTGCATACCATCTCTCTCCCCCCATCTCTTCAGGCTGAGGTTGATCACTCTTCACCACTCATAGCTCCCCACAGCCCAACCATGAGAGGTCTGGGTGGTCCTCCACCCACAAGACCAAACATCACCAACTGGGGTTTTACTGGAAGCCTTTTTTTTTTTTCCTCAGCCATTAACAGTATATTAATAGTGTTTAAAAGCTTTAAAAGTGACCAGGGCTTGACATCATTTTGAGATCTTAAGCTTCTGAATGATAGCTCCAGGTAGCTCACATGTGTTCATGCATGTGAAAGTCTCAGATGCCACCCCATATTGCTGGGCAATGATTCTAAGACAGCTCAGACCACAGATGAGATGATGGGTCCCCAGACTGAATGCTGGAGGGGGTTTCTTTCCATCCCTGACGTAAAGAATGATTCTCTACAGGCACCTTGACAAGGCTGCACCATTTCAATGCTGCTGCTATCTCTTGTGATCAAGCTAATGGAAGACAGACACATGAAATCAATTCAAAAAACAAATAAAAGGGAATGCATTTTTCAGTTTAAGTCAATAAAGGTGATTCTGGGGCAGAGAAAAACTTCATTACTTAGAAGCCAGCACTTCAAGGCATGCTGGGGTTTTTATGTCAAATGGAAAAAGTCTTCAGCTACAAACACTTTGATTTGACCAGGCTCAGGGAAATCCCTAAGCTTCTGCATTAAGTAGGTAATGAATTTTTATGATCATCATTCTTACTTGAGGTACTGGATTTTCACCCGATTATTCTTTTTACATGCTGAAAAACATGGGCTTTCCCCAGTACTTGAGCTTCTCCCGAAATGTTCCTCAGGGACAGCCAAGCCCGGGCACAGAGGGCAAGGGACTGTGGACCTGCCTTCTGCTGTGTCACTCAGGTGTGATTTGTGATCTGGGCACAGCACACTATGTTCAAACCATGGTGCCCTCTCCATCCCCTGCAAACACACATCCTCTCCTCAGGAGTGGAGGAGAAAAGGGCACCTGCAACCAGCCTGGAAAGCCACAGAACTGAACAAGTTTACCCAAAAAGGAACTGTCACCACATCAGACTGAGAGGCCGCGGAGGTTTACATTTGTCTGCTCGGTGGAGAGCTTCAGCTTGATCTCTTTAGGCAGCCATCTGGTTTTTGCAGGAGCTGCCACAGTTCTCCGTACAACTGGCACAGCAGACAGACAAGCACATTGAACTCAACTGACGGAGAACCCTCCACCCTGAAAACCTGTCCACCACCATTTCCATCTTCCATGCATGAGTGGGTGAAACTTGCCTGCGTGGTCCATCAAGGTTTCCTTCCCACCTCCAGAGAAGGAGGACACAACTCAGAGGCCATGGCAGGAGGAGCTCGAGGGCAGTGGGGCTGGAGTGGGCGGCAGGAAGAGTGGGAGATGACCCAACTGCATCAGCAGCTGCGGATCTATCACCCCACGTGCAAACCCCACGGACAAGAATTCAAGACCTTTTCATCCAGACATCATCCCAGTTTCCAGGCAGCGCCCTCCTCCTCGTGGGCAAGTGTCTATTTTTGCAGCTCTTGCCTCATCTTCTTCCTCATCCCTTTGTTTTTATTCAATTAAATAGAAGGTTTGGAGCTGAGGCTTGCCCTCAGGTTTCTATAGTACAAGGCACTGTTCCCCACTTGTGTTTGGAAAAAAAAACCCCAAGAAATAATTAATAGCTATTATTTAGAAGAGATCTAATCTGCACCTCAAACCAGTGATTTAGCAAGAACGATTCACAGCCTGGAATTATCTAGTGTGCTTAGTTTGACAGCTTGATTTTTTTTAATTTTTTTTTTTTTTAATTAAACCTCTTGAGCAGCTGAACAAACCGAAACATTGGCCTGTGGTGGCATTTCCAGATGACAGGCACAAAACCCACCGTCTCACAGACCGCCTTCATGCATGGCATCCCAGCCCCAGCAGCCTGGGCAGGACAGGGGGACACAGCGGTGTAGGTGGGACCCTACCAGCAAGACAGCACGGACGGACACCCATTCAAAAGCAGATCTCACCAGCGTGAAGGCCGGTCTGAATCCAAGGAATGGGCTCACCATGCTCACAGCTGGCTGTCGCCTCCCTTTCAGCCCTACCAGAGGAACAGGAGGAAGAACATGGGCTTCACAACTCATTCATCAAGAAGTAAGCAGCTTCCAAGGAGGAAGGGTGTGACAACTTCTTCTAAACAACTTCAACATGCAGACAAATAACCAGGAAAAACAAACCCGTGAACTTCCCACCTCATTCTAAAAAGCCCAGGCTGCCAAAATTTTACTTCCCCTTCTTGCTTAAGCCTCATGCTCCAAGAGGACAAGTATTAGTGCTTTGTTCCCTTGAAAATCACAAGCAGCTCTGCACCACAGAGCGTTAACACAGAGGAGCTGAAATTAAGCTAATGCTCCCCTCCTGCTGCAGGAGGTCCTGTCTTTGGGACAATGCTGCTTCTTTGTTAGCTGCAACAGAGCTTTGCCCAGAATAGTGCTCAATGTCCCCAAGACAGGAAAGCGATGGGAGCGTGAAGGGGAACGGAGAGAAACAGATGCAGTCATGAATCGTGTGCTCTGTCCCACTTACCACATGACAAACTTCAAAACACTTTAAAAAAAATTAAAAAAAATCAAAGGTTATGTCATGTGATAAACATCAAGACAAAATAGACTTGACAAGTCCCTTCCGTAAAGGTCAAAACTCTATTTGTGAGCCAGTGGCCAGGGAGGCAAAGCGATGCTCCTCCAGAAGCAGGATGGGACCTACCACAATTCGTGCTGTAACTCAGGACTGGAGGCAACAAGAGCAGTCAGGGGCCACAGAAAGAATTTCCAGTGGACCTCACCAGAATGTCATTTCAATAGAGATTTTTTCCTCTTAAATAGAAGCAATTTGGAGCTCCAGACGCCAACTATGGAAGAACACCAACTGGGGTCCTCCCAAAGCGCTGTCTGCTCTCTGCTGCAACATGGGGACCCTGTTACAGGAGGACCTGGGAGTAGCCCCAACAGCAAACACTTCCAGCCCTCGCGGCCCCCGTGAGCCCGCACACAAATGCACCTCTTCAGTGAAAGAAATTGAAGCAACTGTTACTGCCATGGCCAAGAAGAAAGCCTTGGTGTAAGGTTTTCTCTCTGGAAAAAACGCAATGCACAGGCATTTTAATTTAAAAGCTCCATCAGAACCTGTGGCTTGTAAAATTTTGGTTATAGCATTGACCAGGTAGGATGTCGGCATCTGTGAAGTCTAATGTTCTTGTGGACTATCCAGTGCTATAGTCACATCCTAAGGCTGCTTGTACCTCCCTGCTTATAAACCCCTTCTGGAATTTAGCCTTTTTCCAGCCCCCAGACTGACAGTTCATATGCTGAATACATAATGCTGGTTGGGAATGACAAAGTTTAAATCCTTCATGAAGGAGAGAAGCTGGGATGCTCTTAAAAATTCTGTTTGTTTTATGTACATCTGAGCTATATAAGTAAGGAAGGAGAAGGCTGCCTCTGTTCCAGAGCCACAGCTCCCCTAACAATGACCTCAAGAGACAGTTTCAGCTGTTTTTCCACATTTCAGCCACTGACTGTAAATGTAAATACCCACTTTGCACCACGGGATTTGACTTTCCCAATGGGCATTAACATGCCATGTCCCAGAACTCGCAAGGGATCTTCTTAGATGAGCCAGTGCCCATGATAGAGTCTGCTTTTGTCAAAGCCCTTCCTAGCATCCAGCCTGCTCCCAGCACAGAGGTTACTCTGCTACTGCAGGGACAGTCACTTTTCTTCATGTTGTTTTCCCATCATCACTAGCAAACACCAGCACATTCTTCTCCAAGGAAACACAATGAAATATGAATTCTTTTTCCCTGCTCTTCAGTGTCTTGCTCCCACTGCGCTTGACAGAGAAAAAAAAAAAAAAATCACAAAACCTCAATTTCCATTAACTTCCCGGTTTATTTGTTTTAATATGAATTTCTTCTTTCCAGCCTGCCCCCTCACCTTGCCCTTCCTCCAAGGTGAACACAGCCACATCGCACAGGAGCTGACGTGGGCTCTCAGACATCTCCCTACTGCTTGTTCAGTTCTGACCAAGACAGCCTTCACGTTCTTCAAGCCTGAACCAGGCTTAACGTGTCCAGCCCAAGGCAAATCCACTGGGACCATCCCATCCACTGCCACCCCACCCCGTGCTCCACCGTTATGCAGCTACAGGAGCAAAAAGCCCAGACCACCAATATTGTGCACACATGGGCTTCCAGGTCATAAGGGCAAATTTTATCTGATATGAAAGAGCCTAATTGCTCTTAATCAGAGTAAAAAAGAGAAGAACATGCCTTCACACCCAAGCAAAAATAGAGGCTAAAGATCATTAGCATATTTCTACTTCAATCGTTCTGAACTGTGAAAGATTGCAGAACTTCTGGCTAAGAATTTTAAGTCTTTAGCTACAGTAATTAGGAATGGCTATAATTCCCCTGACTGGGTAATTTAGTCTCAAGAATAAAAGTTCATCTCAAAGCATTAGCAGCTCTGACACGATAGCATCTCCGTTACTGCGACAGCCCAGAGAAAAATGCTTCATTCTTTCAGCTTCTTGCACATGTCAAGAAATGCAGCCTCAGCTGCAAAGCGCTACCAGCTGCTTATTCTCCAAAAGAAAACCTTATTTTTAGCCTAAGTGCTTATTCAGGATCTGTGAGTATTGCCATTAAGCTCTCGGGCCCATCGCAAGCTCTGTCAAATCTGCAGCAGATGACAACTAACGATAAGGCTCCAGCACAGGAGATGGTCCATACAACAATCTGCACAATTGTCACCTTCTGCTCAGGAGCGAGGAGAGGAACCCTGCCAGGGGTCAGGAACACTGAGCGTAAAGCTGGATTTTATGGAGATGGAAGGAGAAATTCTCACAGCAAAGCAAAATTGCCAAAGCTCCATCTCCAGCGACAGGGGATTTGCTGTCAGGACATCTGATCATTTGATTGACACCGTACAACCAACTTGGTGCTCCACAAACCATCATCATCTCCACATTAGCGTGAAAGGCTTGACAGTACCTGAGCTACCACAGCTTCCCCAGGGTTCCTACCCTGACACCAGCGCTGCTCTGCCACCGAACCAAGGCATTTGCTGTTCTGGCAGAAAAGTGACTAGAGTAGAAACAGAGAGCTCTCCAACAAGCCAGTGAAGTGAATTCATGGAGAACAGGGCCAACGAGCAGAGACGGCGCAGGAGAAGGCTAGGTGTAGGATGTGGGATCAGGCTGGAGGAGCAGCCATGAGCTGTTGGACCCATCCCTGGAGCCCTGGCGTGCCCTGCTCTGCCAGGAAAGTGACTCCTACGCTCCCTCACAACGCGCTTCCAACCCTGAACCCATGACAGTGCTACCACACAGTCTGGGATGAAGAGGTTTCCCGCAAACAGAGAGAGCTCAGAATTCACTCCTTGGCAGAAACCTCCCTTCCCTTCACAGCCTGGAGGTGGAACACCACTCCTGTGCCTGCCCCGCCACAGCTACCTGTACCCTGACGCTGTGCATCTCCTCCTGCTGTAGGAGAATTTTTAAGTTGTTGCTAGGCTGCATGAAGCCCTCTCTTATTTTTATCACATGCCTGCTTATTTTTGTAGAAAGAAAGATACAGCAAATAATGATCCAAGGCACCCTCAAAACGCTCATTATACTTTCAGCTGGGTCCATTTTATCACCAGGGGCTCCAAAGCTTCTTGTCCACTGGCACAGGCACCTTCCCACCCACACCACCCCCATCTTGCTCCTCCAGAAGTACAACATGAAAGTGCCACCACAGAAGGCCTCAGCTGAACAGAGAATCTAAACCCACATTGCAAACAATTTCTCAGTTATCCCAAACAAATTTCAAGTAATTTTGAAAAGGCTATAAATAGTAATTTCAAAGCTGTTTCCTAACAGCTTAACAAGGCTGATCTGCCTCCTTAGTGCAGCAGGCAGCATGCTAAACCATTCCTGCTTCACCAAGAAACATCCCCCTGCAACTTAGCACTTATTTTTGCACCCCTGACATTTACCCATACAGCATTTTACAGCTGCCATTCCCCTCCTCGGCATGGAATATTAACACTTCCATTGATGGGGAATACAGCCTGGGTCAGCACAGATGAGAGACGAGGCAGGACCAGCCATGGTGCCTGGTGAAGATGAGAGCTGAAGCAGAACGCTGCTCCCGTACCTGGATCCCATGGCCACCAGTAGGCCACTGGGGCCAGCCCTTGCCCCGCTGGGATCATGGCAGATAAGCCCTCCTGGCAGGCCCAGTGTCACCCGTAGTTTGGCATCCTCAAGGACAGCAGCTCACTTCACACTCCTTCTCCTGCTGTAGTACGCTCTGAAGCCTTCAGCTGAACCTGGAATAACTCCAGACTCCTGTTATAAAGCTACAGCAACACACAGGCTATTTAACCCATGGGAAGGACCCTTAGGATTCGTCAGATTGTCCCTTCCTGACACCGAGTGAACCTCCTGCTCCTATGGAAGCTTTCTAAATTGAATCTTTTACAGCTTCACATAAAGCTGTGAAAGGCCTGCTTTCTGGAGCCACTGTCTGACTCCAGAGGACAGCACAAGCTCCAATTTAACCTCCACGTTTTTCTGCCACTCGTACAACGCTTCAGCATCAGCAGGCAGCTGGGGACAAGAGACCAACCTCGTGCCGACGGGCACCCTCCCACTCAACCAGAAGCCCCAGCATTCGCACCGACAGCTGCGCTGCAGCAGTATTTGCCTGGCATTGGGTATTAGTGGTTGTCTCTTGCTCCGTCAATAGCTGCAGGCAATCACCCTACGTGGTGGGACCGGCCGGCGCAGCGCTGGGTGCACATTTTGACTCGTCTCGGCCACAGCACCTGTCAGCCCACGAGTTTGTCAGGGCTTTGCTCCCCACCACCATGCCTGCCGGTGTCACCGATCGAGACCTCCACCGTGGGCGAGTGGAGCTGGGGCTCGGCCGTGTGTGAGGCTGGCATTTGGGCAAGCAGCTCCCTCCACCTGCCCTCGATCAGCAGCAAGCAGCCAGATCCTTCCCTCTCACTTCTCGATGGCTTTAATATCCGTCCCCAGAATGGCACTCGACTTGAAATGACTCTTAATAACCCACAGTGGAGCTAAAAGGGAACTACGGAAGGGTGAAATCAGCCGAAACACCAGCTGAAGTTGGGCGTTTCCAACTGACTCCAAATTAACTGCACATCATCTGCAACTTCTGATGCCCTGGCTTGGACCTAACTTGTTTCTTAGAGGCGTTATATCTTTCCAAGAAGGGTTTTGTTGGGGTTTTCACCCCCTCTACAACTAACCCTCTTTTAATAGCAACACCAAGCCACAAAGATTTTAGTACAAAATTCAGCCGCATTTGCGAGGAGAAGACATTAGCCAGGAATAAGCTTTAAATAATAAATGGGAATTATATTTTCCTCTAGAGAAGCCAAGGCATAAATTTTCCATATCTATGAAAGCTGAGCAAAAAATCCCTGAAAATCAAGAGAGGCTTGGAAGAAAGCTGATGCTCCTAATAGTGGATGGCAGCAGCAACAGCAGCTCGAGTCTCCCCCGTGAGCATCCTCCCAGCAGGCTGTTGCGAGGGGCTTTGGGGAGATCTGCTGCTCTTGGCTGTGGCTGTTGTGCAACCTATTGCTCACCTGGAGCCTGACTGCACTGCTAACGAAGCCCACAGCTTACTTTTACAATGGTGACTCCTGTTGGCCACTCTCTCTCCCTGCTAAGCACACTAACACTAATCATTAGTTGAGTTTTTTTTCCCCTATTGTGGTTGGGGCAGCATTAATCGACCCTCAAATCGCTGTCGCTAATTAGTCTCAGCGCCCTTATTAAATGGAAACTGGGCGACAAATTGCTTGCACTCTCATCCTGGCTATTCAGCAAGCAGTCTCAGGCAAGCTTTCAGTAAGCAGATGCCTTCTCCCATGAATAAAAGGGTGTTCTGACTTCAGGTCAGCTCCTCAGAGCTGGCAGGATGCAACAGCAGAAAGAAAGTCACGGACACAGAGCGTTACTGCAACTGCAGAGCAGCAAATTAGGTCCTGCGGCCTCACGCATTGTCAGGCAAGTTCTAGGGCAGGAAACTTAATGGCCAAAAAAAAAGATGAACGTAGGCAGGAAAAGCTCTTCTGTTTCCTGCTACCAGGTCCAAGGGCATTCGGAAAAGTTACATCTGAACTAGAACAGAGCGCTCACAAAGTCACTGGCAACACTGCTTTGATACTAGTGAATTAGATGATCTCAAAAGTTCCTTCCAACTGTGAATATTCTGTGATTCTGTGAATTACAAATGCTGTCAGGCGTCAGCTGTCGCAGGTTGCATGCTATCTTACAATAGTGTGAAATGTACGGTCAGCAAAGAAGTGCTTTTCCTGTAAGATGTTGAAACTGGTACAACCGAGATGGAGAGATGCAGGAAGGCTGCTCCAGAAGGCAGCCTGGGAGATGGCTCTCGCACCTACGGCAGCGAGAAGACGTCATGCCACACAAGCAAATGAAGCAGGGGACTGCAGAGAAGAAAGTCATGGGCAGCAGCCTGGAGCTATGCCACCGTGGGTTTTTAAAATCTAGCAGTTTAATAAGGTCCTTGCTCTGTAACTAAATAGCTCCTGTAAATAGCTTAAGAGCTTATTGATAGACAAGATGTCCTCTCCTGTCAGGCCATCCTGGCAGGCTGCAGAAGAGCCCCAGCCTCACAGGGAGGCCGGCTCCTGACCCAAGCAGCCATCAGAGAGACCCGGTGTTGCCCTAACACACACACACACACATGCTCCCCAGGTAACGCTCATCTCACTGGAGTGTTCTGCAAAGCACACACCCACACGTACTTACAGGCTGGGTTACTGCTAACCAGAAATTCAGTGGCATCTGGAGGAGCATCAGCAGCACACTGAAATAAAGTGGTTTGTCACCATTTGCAGCCAGACATTAAAAGGCCCATTTGTAACGTTCACATGCAGTTGAGTAGTTATCGATCCAGTGATACAAGGAGTTTTCAGCGTGCAGTTCCCACAGCTGTTCCCTTAGGCCCAGAAGCAGAAAAACACCATGAATTAGCTTTACATGAAAGATCTACTTTCATTTCAGAAGCCACCTTGTCCCTCAGAAGCCTCCACTAAAGAGACCCCTGCACTGTACAAGCCGTAAGCAATCTCTCTTCTCCAACACCCACACAGGCACAGGGCTCACACCCACAGCAGTGACAGCCCAAAGTCCCCTCCCTCCTCTGGCCCCAGTCTGGGCTGCAGCAGCCCGCTGGACTTTCTGCAATTACCAGTATCACCGACTTGGCTGCAATTATGGCCATCGCAGTGCATACAGCTGCTGTAGCTTCTCCCAGCCCCCAGGACTGTACAGTCTGCCACTGGTATCATGGTGTGTTGGTGGAAGGAGGAGGAGGATCACCCCCTCACTGCCCTCACAGTGCAGGAGTGCTGTGAGAGCAGAAAGCCCTGTGGCTGAGCAACTAGTGGAGCTGCCAGCTGGCAGATTCCAGGGTTATCAAGTCATCATGTAAGCTCCTGGGAGGAGGATGCCCCTCACCATCTCCACAGGGTACCACCCAGGCGTTTTCCTGTCCTCCTCTCACAGTTCTGCGGTGGTGAAGCCAGCCCTTCAGCTCCCGCGAGATACCCATCTCCTCCAGGTGAAGCTGCTGAGCTTCGTCCCTGACCTGTAGAGCTTGTGCTCCCTGGACCTTGATCTCCAAAGATGACACCCACAGAAGATGTCGCCTGCCTCCAGATTCTCACACCCGGCGGGCACACGATGTCCCAAAAATTGTGCTGAAGCCCACTGCAGCGTGGGTGCCCACCCCCGCCAGGACCACACACCCCACCTCTCCCAGACACGGCCGGCGGCTCCCAGAGCCGCCACAGACGAGACGGGGTTGCTCCAGCCCCCCGAGCCGCTCCTCCACCACCCGCCCCAGCACAAACCCAGACCGGGGCTGCTCTTAAGCCAGCAGGCCCCGCCGCCCAGCACCGCGGCCTCTCTCGGGGCGGAGGGAAGTGCCGCCCAGCCCCGGGACCCCCAGCGGTGCACAGGACGGCGGGCACAGCCTCCTCCCCCGCCAGCCCGCACCCTGCCGGGTCTCGCCCGGCCCGGCCCGGCCCACCTGCAGCCGCTGGAGGTAGGAGGCCGGCGCGTAGCCCGTCTCTCCGGAGCCGGCGCGGGTGACGAGCCACCAGTGCTGGTTGCTGCGCTCCAGCAGCAGGAACGTCTCCCCGGCGGCGAAGGGCAGCGAGTTGGGCTCGGTGGAGCGGAAGCTGTACAGGGCCCGGTACATGGCGGCGGCGGCACCGGCGGGACCGGCACCTCCGACCGCCGCCTCGGCCCGGCCCAGCCCGACACGCCCCCTCCCTTACGTCACGGCCGGGCCACGCCCCCGAAGCGCCACGCCCCCTCCCCTCCCTCCCCCTACCGCCCCCTAGCGGCGCGGCGGCGCCCCGCCCTCCCGCCGCACCGGCTGTCGCGCGGCAGGGGGCAGCCGCGGCTCGCGCAGCGCAGTACCGGGGGCGGGGGAGGGAGGGCAGGGCCCCGAGACGGACCCCACGGGAACCGGCAGTTGGCGGGATCCCGCCTGCCCAGCGCCGGCCTTTCGGTGTCCCGGTGTCCCTCCCTCCACGGCGGCTTCAGGGCACCGCCCGCCCCCCTCGGGGGTCCATCGCCCGGTGCCCATCGCCCGCCGTGTCCGGGCTGAAGGCGAGAGCATCACTGTCCCAGCCCGAGTCCCCCCAGCACAGCCGGGTGCCCCCCGAGACGCCTCCTCCTCTAGGAGCCATCTTTTGGCAACCAGCGCCATTAAATCCCCCGTGTGTCGGTGACCCCCTGCCCCGGGGGCTCTGCTCCCGGCACACGGGGGGGCTTCACCCCGGTGAGGTTCCCCGGCACAGTTCCTGCCCCCCGCAGAGAACGGTCCTGCCCAATTCCCTCCCCCTCAAGGGTGGAAATGGGGCGCAGCCAGAGCAGGCGCCTGGCTCCACGCTGCTCCCCACGGAGGGCACGGTGACCTGGCACTGGCTGTGGGGACGCTGCCCGTGGGGCCAGGAACTCTCCGGGAGGACACAGCCACCCAATGCCCCGTCCATCTCTATGCCTTGATGCCCCACCGCAGGAGAACAACCCTCCAGGCCACCACCCCCAGCAGCTCAAGACCCCTGTTCCCCATCCCAGACTTTCAAGCCCCCCAGACCCAGGGGTCCAAGCCCCTTCTGCTGTCATAGAATCATAGAATTGTTTGGGCTGGAAGAGACCTTTAAGGTCATCAAGTCCAACCATTAACTGCCAAGATACCACTAGACCACGTCCCTCAGCACCACATCTATATGTTTTTTAAACACCTCCAGGGACAGTGATTCCACCACTTCCCTGGGCAGCCTGGTCCAGTGCTTGACAACCCTTTCAGTGAAGAAATGGTTCCTAATATCCAATCTAAACCTTCCCTGATGCCACTTGAGGCTGTTTCTTCTTGTCCTGGTGCCTGTTACCCGGGAGAAGAGAGGTGGGTGGCAGCCCTGCAGCACATCTCGCCCCCTCCCTCTTCCACAGCCAGGGACTTCTCTGAGCAGCCCTAAAGGACAAGAGGAATTTTCCACCTGGCAAAACCAGCACCGAGAGCCCAGTGTGGGGCTGAGAGCAGCGAGGCTGGGGGTGCCTGGGTTATGGCTCCCCAGCAGGGCTGGTACACATGGTCCTCCAGCCAGCCCCATCGCAGAGATGCCCCTCTCTGGGTCCTGCCCTCCCCTGCACCCTGCTGGAACGTAGGGATGGGGGGATGCAGAGGTGGAACTGGTGCACAGACCCCTCCATCCCAGCAACAGGGGAGCTTAATTCATCCGGAAACCACCAACAATGAAATCCAGCTGGCAGTTATACAATAAAAGCCAGGCTTGCAGCTGCCACGACCCCCTGCCTGCTCCCACCACAACCCCCCTCCCCCCCCCCCAAGTTTTCCCAGTGCTGCCACTGAAGTAATTCTGGCTGAACCTGGTTACAGCTGTGAGGATGGAGGATGGACCAGGCGTTGCCTAGGCACCCCCACTGCCAGCAGTGTACCAGGGGTCGGCTGCAGCCGGGCACATTAGGGCTGGAAAGGTGACGAGGTGCTTTGAGTGGGGACTGTGAGATGCAAGAGAGTGATGGTGGGCAAGGGGTGGGCAGCTGGAGAGCAGCACTGCAGGAGGGCAAACCTCCCCCCATCTGGGGGGGTCTTACTCCTGGTATTACTGCATCATGAGGGCCTTCATGGGGCCGGGATCCGCCACCTGCCCATCCCGGTTCGGGCTGCAGTGTTTGTCCTGCCTCAGGCTCCGCGTGCAGCCACATCCCCACTCCAGGTGAACCCCGGTTGGTCCCTGGCGTGGCCCCAGCTCCTGTTTGCCCTGGGATCATGGTGCTTCACTTCCATGAACAGGGCAGCACGGGCTGTGCAGGGAGGTGAGGGCAGCCAAGGGGGATGGAGGGACCCACCTCCCACACGTGTGGTGGTGGCATCCCGGTTTATCCTTCTGCTTGGCACAGCAGAGCGGTGGCCGGGAACAGGCCCTGATCTCCTCTGCAAGGGCTCCTGCAAACCCTCCTGCTCCCGGGTACGATGCAGAGGGGGGAAAAGACCCTCCAAGGCCCCTGGGAGCCCGGGATGGATTCCTACAGCTGAGGAATCAGCTCCGAACTGCAAGCACCGGGTGATCTACCTTGGGTAGGGAGGGGCAACGAGCAAGGATCCTGCGTCATTTGTGGGTGGCTTTTAAAGCTGAACTTGAGACCTCAGATAATAAGTCTTGCACCCCTTGCCCTCAGAGCCGTGGGGACCAGGATCACCATAAGCACTCGAAGGGCTCGGGGTGTGCGGGGCAGCCTCTGCCGAAGCACCGGTGGCGGCGGGGAAGGGTTGCACAACAGCGCTCATGAGATTGAAACACAAACTTTGCCAGCTCCACGTACACTTATATAATTCTGCACCGCCTGGTCGTCAACACGTTGCAAAACAGCAGCAGGATCAATCATTCTACTTTTAGGTATACAAATATTATTGTCCTCCCGCCAGCCGTCTCTGGGCGAAAAGTCATTCGGGGCGGGAGGTGCTGCGGGGACCCCGTGGCTCCGGGGACAACGGCGCTAGTGCATCCTGCAAGGACTGGGGATGTCCGAGAGGCAGGACAGGGAGGCACTAGGATATCTCTCGGCCATACCTGCATCTCCCAATGTCCTGGCAGCCCTCCCTCCTGGAAAACCTCATTAAAAGGCTGTAGGTGGGCACTCCTCGCCCAAACCGGATGCCCTGAGGTGTCCTGCCAGCATCGGCCTTGGCCACCCTGCTGAGCAGAGCAGGGCCACCCAGGAGGGTCTGGTGTCCTGCCTGCCTTACAGGCAGGAGGGGCAGCCCATGCCTCCTGGAAGGAGGTTTACAGGCTACAGGAGGTTACAGGAGAGCTGCTGGAGCTGCCATGGACCAGTGGCATCTCTGCGGAGGAGCAGGAGGGCAAGCTGGGTGAGGCACGGGGCTGCACTCTGCCCACTGACCCGCTTGCCATGGCAAGCTGACATGCAGGACACACTCATGTCCCTGCTCCTGAGAAAGATGTGGAGCCAGGCTCACACTTGGGAGGCAGGGATGGGCTTGGGCAGCTCTGTGCCCTGTGCCATGTGGACACTCCTGAATGAGCCAGAGCAGCTGGTGGCCAGGAGAGCAGCCCCAGGTCCAGCCTGCACAGCATTTGTCAGCATCGCTCACAGGGGATCTCAGAGCACAGGGGATCTCACCCCTACAGCTATATCTGGGAGAAGCCCCAAAACCAGCAGTGGGGACGGGTCCTCTGCCAGCCAGGAGCAAACCCTGCCCCTTCCTCTTGCTGGGGACACGGTGCTCCATGCTGAGCCCAGAAACACCAGCCAGGGGCTGCTCGGCCGGTGTTTCCCACAGAGACCCAAAAAGCCTGAAGGAGCCCGAAGCTGTTGGGGTGGCGGGTGGCTCGGGGACCCGCTCCGGCTGCCGGTGGGGCTGGGGTGTCCGTGGGGCTCCTTGCGCAACCCGTCCTGCACAAAGCCCATGGCGGGGCTGGCAGGGGCCCAGACCCCTCCTGCGGCCGGGAGGAAGGAGCGTCCGGCCGCTGCCAACAGCTGTGCTTCCTGGAAACGAAGAAGACAGAAGGTCGGGAGAGTTGAGGGCCGGGGAGGGGGGGGACAAGGGGGGATGCTGCGGGAAGGACCGAGGCGCTGCAGGTTGCGAGGCGAGAAGCACACAGCCCAGCCCGCCCTGCAGCTCCGCTGGGGGAAAGCAACCTCTTGGGGTTGGCACAGTGGCGCCCTGTTCTTTGTTTAGCTCTCTGCTCCCATCCTGACCCTTTGCCAGCCCGCACGGCCCCTTCCCGGCTCTCCCCCGCCGGGAACGGCCATTCCCGGGGAAATACCACGTTTTCTGCCGTCAGCTCAGCAGCCGGGCTCCTTGACCTGTCCCCGTCTGCGGTGTAAAGCCTGGGTGCAGGCAGCAGGCTTTTGCCCAGGGGGAGAGGTGGGGTGGGGAGCTGGGCAGCGGGCAGGCAGGGAGCAGGGCAGTGTGTGTGGCACCGGGCTGCCCACGCCACCCATCCCACCCCAGGGTGCTGTGGATGGAGAGAATGACCTCACTAGTTAGAGCGAAGTAGTGGAATGGTTATTAAGGTGAAACAGTGATTGAACAAAATCAGTAGTAAGTGCGATAAAACCGGCAATAGTTGAAACAGTGTTTTAGGAGATTTGATGTCAAGGTGCACTCTATCATTTACTGCACAGAGGACGGGGTCAAACCAGCTGTCAGGGACATCCTCCCGTCAAGTCACGAGGTTCAGAAAGGACCCCCTTGCTTTCTGAAGCCCTTCTCAGAGAGGAGTCTGGGTGCAGCTGGATCCAAACCTAGTACCAGATTTGGTCAATGGTTTATGTCTAAAGGATTATATAAGCGCAATCAACCCTCCATATTACTTAGCTAAGACTTCAAAGTTTAGCATGCTATTAGTCACGTACCGAGAATCTGTCACGGCAAGGAATCCTCGAGGAGTAGGACCTTAAGCAAGTGTCCTCACAGAAGGGGAGACCCTGGCGTGCAGCCCACTGCCGTGCAGGAGAGCTCCAAGGGCTCTCGGGCTGTCCCCTGTTTATACAGTAAGATAATTGACCTATAGACATATTCTCATGGGAACAAAATGTCTCAGTCCCCACTCCAGGCAGTATTTTGGGTATGTTGCCAGCCATCCCCCAAAGTCCAGGTGTAAGTTATTGCAACTGATGTTGTGGTGGCCATGGAGCAGGAGCTGGGGGGATGGAGGGGGTGGGGAAAGAGGGGAAAAAACAGGGAGAGCACATGCTCCCAGATCCGTGTCTCCAACCAAGGCAATTGGTGGAGCCAAGGTGGTGGAGCCAAGGGTGTTGCTCAGCATCACCCTTCCCATGCCCCTTTCCTGCTGCACGTATTGGCCAGGGAAGAGCTGCAAAGCAAGGGGTTACCCTGGGTGCAGCGGCAGATGCTGACCCCAGGGGCTGGAGGAGCTCCCCTTCTTCCCTTCCAAAGAGAGACTGACCCCGTGGGGCCAGCAGTGGGGACATTGCTAAGGTGCAGACACGGAAAAGAGGACAGAGCCCATGGCCTCATCCAGAGCTGGCAGCCCATCATGGTGGACACCAGCCTGCATCGCCTGAGGCGGCCTGCCAACGCCATCCTTTGCTGCCCACGCTGTTCGTGGGGCAATGACAGAGTCCCTCCTCGCACCCCTCGCCTGAGGGGAGCCCTGGGCAG
>JAOTQQ010000003.1:2582287-2615822 GCA_026546715.1 Gallinago undulata | reverse complement strand
CTTTGCTGCCCACGCTGTTCGTGGGGCAATGACAGAGTCCCTCCTCGCACCCCTCGCCTGAGGGGAGCCCTGGGCAGCTGGGTGGGTGCAGCAGGTCCTGGTGGGCAGGTGAGGGAGTGCCGGGACAGGGATCCCCGCTGGAGGAGCGGGATGCTCGGCGTGGCGGGGGCTGGCTCCAGGCACCCCCTGGGGCTTCCTCTGCCCTCGCGCAGGCGGCCAAGGCACGGGCCAGGGGAGAAGGCCGGTGGGGGGCGGCTGCAGGAGGCCCCTCAGCCAACCCTCATTTCCATACAATTCAGGGAAGGCGGCTTTGCCCCCCGGCAGCTCCCAGCCGGGTACACAAGCCATTCCCAGTCCCTCTGCCCTGCCCTGGGTGGCTCCAGGCTGGGGCACTGCTGGAGCTGGCCAAGGGGCAGTGTGGGTCCCTCAGTGCCCTGTGCTGAGGACAGACCCATACGTGGGATGGGTGGACACTCCCCACTATGGCATCACCATAGAAATGGCTTAAAACCGGTTTTATTAGTGTGCAGGTACAGAAAAGTGCCCCCCCCATTAGAAATGGCAAGGTCAGAGCTGCTCAGCCACACACAGCACCTGCTGTTCCCAGGGCAGGGGGTGTCACGGAGCCATGAGGGCACAGGATCCCTCTGTCCTGCACGCACGTCCCCAACAAGGCTTGGGACAGCAGGATGTGCCCCGTGCCTTGCTGGGGGCTGAGCGCCTTGCAGCCCTGGGCCCATGGGGTGAGCAGGGGACACCGCTCTCCCTTGAGGAGGGGTCAGAGAGACACTGGGCCCCTGCCTGGAGGGCATGCTGCTGCCTGGCAACCAGGAAATATTGCACTCTTGCTCCATAAAAGCCATTTGTGTGTCCCTCCCTGATGGCAGGGACCCAGCTCAGGGGGAAGACGTCCAGTGGCTACTCAAGAGGCAGTGGCACGGGATGGGGACGGTGTGGGGACAGAGGTGTCCTCTCCTCCAGTGGGGCCAGGGTCTGTCCCTCACCTCTTCTTGCTTCTGCCCAGCTCTGATGCCACGGGGGCCACCTTCCACAACACTCTGGCCGGGTGTCAGAGCAGTCCCCCTGCCCTGTCCCTCAGCCTGGTCCCCGGTGGCCATCCAAGCGGAGCTCCCTTCACCAGAGGAGCCGTCTCCAGCTGCAGGAACGCATTTCATCTGTGGCCAGCTGACCCCTGGCGCTTCCTAGCAGCCACCCCAGTTTGGGGCCAAGAAGTGACCTATTTGCCCGAGGTGAGCTCCCCAGGAGCCCAGGGCCAGCACAGCATCGCGCGAGGGAGGCCGTGGGGAAGGAGGGCTGGACCAGGCGCTGCCACTCACCCAGACCCCACAAAGCTCCCTGTGCAGGGTCAGGCCGGGCCTGTTACAGCCACCCTGGGCGATGGCCTTGCTGGCAGGAAAAGGTGGGTCCTCTCCAAGCATCAGGAAACAGCCAGGGAGGAGACCAGACACGGGGGAGCCGTGAGGAACGGGGACGTGCACTCAGCATCATCCTCCACGGGGCAGAGGTTGCAGCCACGGCCCCACCTCCCTATCCCCCCACCCCACAGCTATAGGGCTGCCCCCTGGAGGTCCCACAGACTGGGGAGCCATCCTGGGTGTCCCCAGTGCTCCTGATGGTGCAGCACTTAGTGCCCATGGAGGACCAGAGCTGCGGGGAGCTGTGCTCAGAGGGCGGGCAGGATTTGTCCCTGGAGGGGGAAGCGCCTTCTACAGAGGCAGAAGCACCGGTTCCCATAGCACACGTGTCCCAGGGACTGCTGGAGGCTCTCACTCAGAGGGGTATGGGGACCAGGCTGCTTCCTCACCACTGTGCCGGCAGCCCTGGCCGGGAGGGACATCTCCAGAGCGTCCGCCTCCAAGGTCAGCTTGGCAGCCATGGAGGAAAAACAGAAGAACAGAAAATCCCTCAAGCCTCTTTCCCGTTATTCCATCGCTCGCTCAGTCCTTGGCCACGCCTCAACAGGCCCCCCCAGCAAACACACGTACCCTCCCCAGCCCCATAACCTGCTGACCCCCATCCTGTCCTCCGAGGGGTGACAGTGGCTTGGCTGTTTGCAGGGTGGCAGTGCGTGGGAGCCCCACTGCCACCCCAGCGTGTCCCAGGCTGAGGGTGACGCAACTGCCTTTCCACAAAGACAAGGAACCGCTCGGAGGGATTCGTGTGGAAGGAAAACAAACCCGCTCTTGAACTTTGCAAGAGAATGTGTCATTCAGAGGGACTCGCCGTGTGGGTCACCGCCTCTTTAACCCTCAAGGACACGCAAACTGGGCCAGGACACCTGTGGTTTAGATCAACATGCAGCTGAGGGAGGGGTTTTCTCCTGACATTTTGCTCTTAAAGCCACTAATAGGAAAATGTCACCTCTGCCCCTGCTGTGTTGTGTCCCCCCCCCGCCCAGCACTACCCGAGGCCCAGGAAGCTCCCAAACACCTTGTCACCTTGTCATTGCTCCGCAGCGCTGGCACGGCCCTCGCTAATCCTCAGACAACATTGGCAAAGGGATTTCAGCAGCAGGGGCCAGGTTTGTCCTTCCCTTCCCCCCAACAGCACCAATCCCACTGGGGTTTAATTACCACTGTTATACACGCACCCCCAGGTGCTCAGAGTCTGGCTGCTGCCACCCGCAGAGGGTCCAAGAGCGGGTCCAGACCCAGGTTTCACCACTGGCAGCATCGCTGAGATGGCAGCTCCCAGCCTGTCCCCGGGAAACAAAAGAGGACTTGTTCCACGGGCAGCTTGCATCAGAGCAAATGCGATTGTTCTCATCGGATTTTATGAATTCCCTCCAGAGCTCCCACGTAACAGCAGCGTACGTTAGAGGGCTTTATCCCTGCTAATTTCAGGCTACAAAGTCAAACCAAAGTGTCTCAGATGAATCTGCACGGCCGGGCTTATCCACAAGTAGCCAGGAGGCTCGTCATGAGCTCATTAGTAGAGGGCACTGCATCCTCAGCAGGAGGACCAAAAAGGAAACATCACATTGCAGCCACGGCCCCTCTCCGTGTGCCAGGCACGCTGACCCACACCTTGGGCACATGGCGGGGACAGCAGCTGGTGGCCACATGCAGCCTTTTGCAATAGGAAATGCCTGGAATAAATAGCCCCATCCTCCCCCCCCAGCTTTTCAGAGGCAGCACCAGCTCACAGCCCTCCCCAGCAACCCAGACTCATGGAGCAGCAACAAGTGGCAGGTTAAGGATGGACAATCCCACCTCACAGGGAGAGCCCCCCTGCCCCCCTTGTGCAGACATACAACAACGAGGTGACTGCAAGATGCAAAGATACCTGTTCAATACTGACATCCATCCCATAGGGTTCAGGCACAAATGGACAAGAAAAAAAAAGCAACCACAGACTGATGTCAGGAGAGCAAAGGTAAAAAACCTCTTCAAAAAGTACCCAAGAGCACATGACAGCCCTCAGAGAGACTTTGGTCAGAAGTTGATAGCAACAGCTGGGGAATACGAAACTAAAGCTGCACCTAAAGCTGCGGGGCTATAGCCCATGAGAGAGAGTGACCTCCCACCACAGCCTTCCTGTCACATCCCACCCCTCCTCAGCACACCTGCAGGGAGCCGAACGATGGGCCAGGGAGAAGATCCTGGCATTATCCACCTCCCAAAGCTTTTCACTTCTACAGAAACTTGTCACTTTGCCCTGGGCAAGTGTGAGGACAAAGAGAAGGAAGAACATCCCCACAAGTTTCCTCCGCACTTCCACACACAGCTCTCCATCACGATAACCTACAAGCTTCACAAGGGGAGAAGTCACTTATCTAAAAACGGTTGGATACATCAGTCTGCCCCTCTTCCCAGAACCACCACTGCTTTGGAGTTACTCTGATCTCCTTATTTCAAGTTACTCTGTCCTCTCACTTTCTGACACATCCTTCACATCCATTTGTCCCAAGTAAGATTTTAAGCTGCTTAGGATACCTTTCAGGCTCGGCAGCTCTCTCCGGGTTGCTGCCATTGCAGCTAATCCTGCAGGAGTTTCTTACGCATGTTTTGGCTCAGCTTAGATTAAAAAAAAAAATAAAAATATCAATAGCTCTCTAGAAATGGGTTACACAGCACAAGATCTAGTTTACAAGATCCTGAAGCAGGAGAAAGGTTATTGGGAGATTTTAAGAGACATGTTGTCTCTTATCAAAGTCACATCATTCTGGCTAGAAGGGACCTCTGGAGGTCTCTCACCCAACCCTCCGCTGTTTGGTCCTTCTGAACCATCCTTTCCCCAGCCTAAGCAGGCCCCATTGCCATAGTCTCTCCTCCAGCCCCTGGTCATCTTGGTGGCTCTGTTGGACTTGCTCATCCCTCTTGACAGGAGGCCCAGAACAGAAGTGCTGCTCCACACATGGTTTCACGAGGCAGGTTAAGCCCCGCTGCTCATACACTGCTTTTGCATCACACCACCAGAAAGATCTGTGTTTCATCTCCTCCTCAGTCACCAGCAACAACAGAAGCATCACTTACAATGAACAAAAAGAATTTTATTGGAACGTATACACACAGGGATAACAGAGGTATCTGAGTAATCAAATATGGAATGTTTAAGAAAGTTAAAATAAATAAGGATACCAAGTTTTGCCAGTGCTAGGTCCAGCACCAATATAAGTAAATGCCCTCTGAACAAGTCTGACTCTGACGGGGCCATCCCTGCAGAGCCTGTAAAGATTCCTACCACCAGAAAGTGGCCAATAATTTTGGAATACAAAGAGTCACAATAGTGCTTTCTACTGATGTGCATTCACACTGTTTATTCACCACTTTCGTCTCTTATTTCTTTAATAATATCTATTAAATTCTGAAGTCCAAAAACATAACCCGTGTCTTGGCCCTCATGCACCACGCTATCTTCTCCATAGTACTTGCAGGTTGTGTGGGCAAAGTCTATCATACGGACATCAACAGTACTAGCAGTTGGTTTGTAGGCATAAGCTCCTGCCGACTCATCTGAAGATTCCTCTGAAAGGTCCTCTAAGTCCTCTGGGTCTGAGTCGACAGCAACTTCCTGCCTTTCCTTCCCATCATAAATGATCAGCAAG
This sequence comes from Gallinago undulata, assembly GCA_026546715.1. NCBI lineage: Eukaryota > Metazoa > Chordata > Aves > Charadriiformes > Scolopacidae > Gallinago > Gallinago undulata. The sequence continues at coordinate 2,610,754 of JAOTQQ010000003.1, read as the reverse complement.
GAGCTCGAATAGAAGCGGTAAGACTCCTGTTTCTCTAGGACAGACTTGAGTTCAGTCAGTTTTTTAATAACAGATTCAAAGAGTTCCCTGCGCAGGTATTTGCCGTTATGAAAGAACTGGTAAAGTGCTTCTTTAAATCCTTGGACTGAGAGTTTTCTTCCGTGGTATTTATTCATGAACATTAGCTGGCCAGTGCCTGCCTGGTAGACCTGTACATACAAAGACAAGAGAAAAGGAGCAGTTAAAATTGCTGGCAATACTGACTCAAAGCCTTGAAGGGGAAGAAAAAAAGATGTGCTACAGAAAGCTTTTACAAGATGACACACTACCCTTAAAATTGCTCCTGCTCAGTTACAGAAACTGCTAACAACAACAGATCTGGCTGTATCTATGGAACTGGGATGAACGGAGGAAATGGAAAATTACTTCAGTTTAGATTTGAGCTTTTCCACCGGGAACTCAAGAATAAGGAGTTCAACTGAGATTGGAGATCTTGGCTGCAGCTTTCCCAAAGTCAAGCTACAACTTGTACCACAGCTACTCATTTAGCTCGTTACCTGCCTCTGCTCACAGTCGTACTGATTCCCAAACGCTGAGCTCTAGGCGACAGCAAACACTATACAAAATTAAGGTGTGCCCCATAATCCTCTGTACTTCAAGAAGTCAGAAATGCTCCTGCAGGAAGATTCCTTCCTACATGGAGAGCAGTGTATACACCACACAGCTCAATAATGCCTAAACATCTTGGTCAAGTTAAGGATTGCAGGTGCCTCCTAAGTTCCTCGTATTCCAGCACAGGTCTACACTGGAAGGTGAGCAATGAGCAGGCTCTGCTCAAATCCCAGCACACTGCAGTCAGAAATGCAGCTCCCACGCTTTCATTTCTGCCTCGTGCTTTTCTCTGAAGTTAAACACTGAGCTGAACACCAAACATGCCAACAGTCATGATGTGGAACAAGTTCTAGCAAACACTGCTGGCATTCCTGGAATCTACCGGATAGGAGGAGAGGCTTCAGAAAAGCCTCAAATACAAACAAGTTGTTTCCCATTTGTCACTCTAGGAATACAGAAACAAGTAAACAAAACACTCAGGTGAAAGTCCACACAACTCTATCTCCTTATTTGACCATGAGTCTTATCACATTTACCAACCTACTTCTTGTCTGTGCTTTCCAGCAAGTCTACTTTAAGCAGTGAAAAGCTGTGGCTTTTCAAGTGGGTAAGACAGAACTGATTGCTTCTTAATATTCTGGCAAAGTTTCCACACGCTTTATTCAAAATGCGTGCCCTGGCAGACCCTCTTTTTGATTGTTTCCTACGCTGTCCTGAAATGTTAATTGAATCAGTAATTTCACTACATAGTTTTTAATTGCTACTACTGCGCAGGAGTCTGTTTTTGTGCTGAGAGAACACTATCCCTGACAGAAAGCGTGTGCTGCAGGTTGCATGCAGATGCTGCCACCTTCAACTGGTAAGCGATACTCAAAAGTCTCATTCCTCTTCCCAAAGGAAACGAAGCACAGCATCTCAAGGGCAGCAACACATCAGGGGACTACATAAGCCCAAAGCTCCACTAACAGAAACGGGTGCAAGTCTGTTGCCTTATACACCATTAGTTTTCCTCTCACCTGCATGCCACAAACTCGGACTCCAATTACAGCTGATGTGCTCTGCTGACACTTGCGAATCTGATTTGCCTTCTTCTCTTCTGATGCATCATCTCCATGTTGTCGGGTTCCCATCTTAAGGTCCAACACACATGGTACTTCGTATCGAGATGTTAGGTTTTCCAGCAAAATGAATTCTGATTAGTTAAGGAACAAACGTTTTACAGCTATTATCACAGATTTTATGGTGCTGCAGTCTTAAACTTAAGCACACCCAAAACATGCCCAGTATATAATTGCCTATCAAAAATTACACTTACACATACTCAGCACAAAGCACAATGGATATACAGTTCCAGTTTCACTGGTATCTAGAGAAGCCAGGTGAATTTCTACGTAAGTGAAAAAAAAGAGCAACCAGGATAACAGAAATACAGTCCAGGAGCCAACTTGGAATTATGAAGTAATTCCTGCCTAGCAAGAGATTATTTTAGTGGGAAATGCAGATTGTGTGTGCTTCATTTACCATTCAGACTGAGTGAAGCATTTTTACACCACTGCTGAAACACAGAAATTAAAAAGCACTTCAGAACATCTGCAGTAATACTGTTCCAGAGATAGCACACACTTCTACTTAGGTAATTTAACAATCATCTACAGTGAAATGGTGAGGATAAAATGCTTTCTATCATTTTGAACTAGACATGTTCTAGTAATCCATTCACCAAAGCTCCTCATACGAGGAAACTGTTTACCTAATTATATAGATACAGCATTTGTGCAGAATTTATCAGTTGCATCCAAGCCTGCATACACCAAGAGCTCTCTCCCCCCCCCCTCCAAGAACACACAGGGTGGAGATGTTTGCCTACAGTTCCAGAGAACAAAAACATCGTCTTTCAGCTTTCATGGATTCAGTCACCGCTTCTATTTCTCATGCTCCAATCCTACATGACAGTTTATATTCAGCTTTTATCAAAAAGGCTCACTAAAAAAAGACTACTAAAAGCAGATAACTCCAGGCACTGGAATATCCTCTATATTTAAGGCAACACAAAGAAGTCTCTAAAAAGGGAGAGATGGCTCTAGTTTTTAAGGTCACCAATACCAAACAGTATTTTGAAAGCTTTCATTAGGAAACTGTTTTTGTGGAAGATCCCAAACAGGATGCTATAATACTTTTCCACTAACTAATCTGCAATTTGTAGATTTGAATTAAGTTATCTGAATTTCCTAGGCTCACTACTATTTTATTATATGCTGGAAAAGCCCATAATCTGGAAAGTGTTGGCAATCCTTCCAAAGTCACCAAACAAATCATGACTTCAGAGAGTCTCTCTAGATTGCAGTTAAGCCTGTGCTGTACTTTTATCTGGCATGTTCAAGAAACAGAAAGCAGAGCCCTACGCAATCCGCTGTTATGAGGTATTTTCAGTAAAGGATACTGTATTGATTCCGGTGTTTTGCATTTTCCTTCATCCGCTGTAACTGCTGCTGGTGACATTTCATACTCCAAGGATTATGGTGTTTAAACTGTGAACTGACATTTCCTTTTTTCTCTACAGTATAATACAAGACTTCAGATTTCTTCAGCCACTCAAATTCTTCCTCCAATTTGTGACTAGAAAACAGAACAAAACAGCAAGTTAGAATTCCAGTAGAAAAATAAACACTTTAAAGAGGTTGTCAGTAGACTTAACTTTACAAACTGTTTTGCTCACCTCAACTAGCTAGCATAAGCTTTATTTTGCTTTCTGTGCAACTGGTCAATTTGCCCATCAGTAATATTTCAACCTTTTTATAAAGCTACTTCCATATTAATATAAATTAGCATATAGCCAACTATATTACAAAACATGTAGTAATTCTATTTATATATTCTTTACCTGTGTAAATTACTGCCATAGAAGTAATGCAAGTAGCAGCAATACGCTTTAAGATTTATCCTTTATCCTTTGCTCAGGCCACTGTTTTTAGCGTAATACGTCACAGCTCACAGTTTACAGTGGGCACAATTAATATAAATGAACAAGGGGAAAAAAATGTCACTAACAGGGATAAAGCAGGATTCCTACAAAAATATGCCATATATAGTAACACTGGAATGTTTTTGGTTTGGTTTTATACAACTATTGTACTTTTGCAGGTGGTTGTTTCTTTGAAAGTTAAGAGCTCTGGAGAATTCTCTGGAATTCCAATGATTAAATCTTAACCTGAAAGCAAAAAATGTTATGCTTCAATGCTCTGGATTCCAGTTTCCTCTACAAACTTACCTTTTCATTTTTTCCTCTTTTCTGTGTTGTCGGACCCATTCCTTAGATATCTTCTCATTTTCTAACAACATTGTCTTTTTGTTAGTCCATCGCAACAGCTTACTTTTGGGTTCACAGTCAGAATTATCTAAGTTTTCTAAGTTATCGTGGTCCCCATTTAATGGATATGCTATTAGACATAAGTTCCCATCTTCATCCTCTTCAAAGCTCACAGACACCACACCTGAGGAAAGAAAGGACATAGACAGCTATGAATTGCTGAAATGACAAGCAAACCTTTTTGAACACATGATTTTATACTTAGAATATAGCAACTTTTGGGGTTTTTTCTCTTACCCTGGTCCTTAGTTTTTATCTTGCCACAGGCCAAACCTCATCTGCCAACCTAACAAATATCAAAAGACCTAGACAAAAATAACACCTCACAAAAGACAATTTATCAGATTGACAAAACAATGATACAAAAAGTTCTTTTCTCTCTCTGATGCAGTTAAGTAAGAATCAAATAATAACAGGAGACAATTTCAATTAATAAAAGTTTTTATTATTTAAAAAAAAACCTGACTGGTCTGACCCTAAGCAAAATATAAAATATTTGTTAACATCTTGTAGTGAAAAGTGATCTGCACAAAAAAAAACCCCAAACCACTACACCGAAAGCTTTAAGTTTTGCATGACAGCAAAGCAAAAAGCACTTATCCAAACAACATCTGGTTAATAGATCCCCAGGGGAAAGGAAAGATTTGCAAGTAGAGGAAAACAATAAAAATGCCACATTACAATAGAAACTAGTCCAAAAGCTTCCACTTCGAATTACCACGTTTAATTACACATTTTCTTCTCCTTTTTGGAATATATTTTATTGATACTGATTATGAAGCAATCTTGTGAAATAAGTAACAAAAAATGCAATACAAAACAAATCTGTTTGTGGTACAGAAACATGGTGAACCCTGAAAGCATTTTTTCCCTGATCCTCCCCTCACACGTCTCTGGAGCACTGCATTGAATTTTAAGAGTCTTAGTGGAGCACTCTGACAGAGATGCGCTCAGTGCTACATTAGCAAGTTTCAGTGGTTAATGAAGCTATAACAATTGTCTGAATTGTTTTTTTTTAATTTTGGGGGTTTTTTTCAGTCCTCTCTCTTTATTCTCATATCAATCAGTCTGCACAGTTCTTGCAGCTCATCACTAGGCCAGAGGGGAGATGTCTCGGCGAGAGATTGGGACTTCTGGGCTGAGCAGGTGGCTCCGAGACCTACAGTAGCAGGGGCAGGGAGCGCAGGAGCTCGGACTGACAGTCCTGCTGCCACAAAGGAAACGACAACAGGAAAAAAAAGGGGGGGAGCCAAATAGCAAATGGCCCTTGGCTTTATCCTGGAAAAAAACGACAGACGGACCAAGTGAGGCCCCTTACCCCTAAATCCCTCCCCACACTCCCCAAAGAGCCGTTCACACTAGTACAATCGTTCTATTACATTTTGAGCAGCATCATTCAAAGATCACATTTTCTTCCAGTCCAACAGAACTTGTAGCTAGACATGTCAAGAAGTCGCTGTAAGCTTGCAGGGAATAGAACTTTGAAACATGTCCTCTGAGGTCTTCCACCAGTTTCACAACAGCTTCATAACAGATGTTAAAATCAACGTGCTTTAAAAAGCAACCTCATTTTAAAAAGTGCTTCAGACATATTTATTAATCACCAAGCAGTAGTTGATGGAATAATGAAGAGAAAGAAAAGTGTTTCTGTTAACTAGCACAAGGCTTAGGAGAACTGGAATTTCCACTTATACATAACATCTGACTCAGCCTCATCGCGGCTACTTGATCCTTGCCTACCTAAATGCCATGAATTTTCATTTCCTTAATGGCAGAAACAACACTACAAGTATTCAACAAGACACCTTACCGACACATATTTATTGTGATCAAAATGACAGTCAGAAGAGAAATCCAAAAATAGAAGAGACCACAACTAAGCTTACACAAAACACTGTCAACCATTCTTACCAAAACCCTACAAACAAACATTAAACAAGTGCCAAAAAAATTACTTAGAAATCCACAAAAAAAAGCAGCAGAAAATTACTGAAAACATTCACAAGCTGTTAGCTACTTACCTGTGCCTAAAGGAGATATATGGGCTATCACCAGCAGAGCTGCTCTACTCTAATGCTGTTAGTCAGCCCAAACACCAACTTGGCAAGCATTTCCACCCTGCATCTCCACAGCCTGCCTCAGACAACATCAAAATACATGAAAAGAAAACCCTAAAATCTCTTCCACACAGAAGAGATTTCAGAGATAACAGAGAGCACAGCACACTCATATTTACAGAAAGAAAAAGCCCAACGGCATCCTAAGGTTTCCAACTTACCCTCATATTGCGGAGTGAATTTACGCATTTCTGTTGGGAGAGTCTCATAGAACTGGTGTTCCCTCTGAATAAGGGGTTTACAGATGGTCTTGTCATTAAACCGGAGGACACAGGAGTGTCCTCCAACTTGGTGGACAAAAGGCTCGAGCAGGACTCCCTTGGAATAGTGCTCCACTTCCATAGCTCCAAATGCTGGGCTCATCCTTGTAGTACATTAGACAGAAGGCGACAGTAGTGAAGGCAGTTCAGAGCCAGAAGCCTCCGAGACCAGAAGGTGTTTAGTCCGATTCAAAAGTCTGTTAAAACAAACACAAGAGAGCGCCGGGCCGTCAGTCTCCCCGCACGCTGAGGCCTGGGTAAGCAAGGCCGAGAGAGAGCCGGTGCCACTCGCAAAGCCGGCCGCGCAAGCGCCTCCGAGCCGAGGGGAGCGGAGCCCGGCAGTGACCGCTCGCTGCAGGGAGGCGGCCGAATGCGGGCCGGCCCCAGGCGCGCCCAGGCAGACACTCCGCGGACACGCCCCCCAGCGCGCCGCAGCCAATGGGAGTCTCCGCGGGGCGGGGCCGGCAGCTCCGCGGGGCGTTCGCCCCGCCCGGCCGCGCATGCGCATCAGCGGCGCTGGTCAGGGCGAGCTCCGCGTAAACACCCCCCCTTTTTTTTTTTTTTTCCTCTTTCTTAAATTCATTTTTAAAATATCGATGGTAAGTCCGGGCGAACGTTACTTCAAGTTATGCCTAACGCCCTCCAGCGACCGTCCGTTCACAGAGCCATTCGCATTCCCGTTCCCAACGGTCCCTCCCTACCCCGTGCACACACCCCAAACCCAGCCACAGAAACTCCTAAATAAACCCAAATTTACCATTCCTCCCTCCCAGACAACGACAGTAATTCCCAGAAACCTCCCCGGACACTTATTTCACCAGCTTATTCACAACACAACAAGATATTTTAAATATTTTATAGAGGCAAATTTTTCTGATGAAAACCACAATGCTAATAAGGCATTTTCCAAGAACTTATTTTTGCGTAAATCCAGCAGAAAGCAGAGCTGTTTGTGCCATCTGCATCCAAAGGGTCTGCGGTCACCCCTGTGACCGCACACTGCTCAGCCCTGGCCAGTCTCCAGCTTCATGCAACTTGCACTGCAATAGGCAATTAAGGGAGCAAAGCTGAAAAAAAACCACAAATCAACTATCTTGGTCTGTACCTTCCAGTAAATTTTTAAGTCAAGTTGCTCTAATTTTAGACCCGAACTGTAATCATTAACTTTTTGTGGCTAAAAACAACCTCCTACTTATTTTGTCTGAAGACCATTACGTGTACAATAATGCACTTAATTCAAAGTGACTACAAAGTGTTCTAGGTCACAGGTCTATTTTTATTTGTCCTCCTTAGATATTTAACAGCTTTACATTAACTGGAAAAGCAGAGACCTGCGGGCTTAAAGCAGGGGCACTAACACAACTACAGACACCTACAACATGCCCTGTACATAAGGGCATTAATTCAATTAAACAACTAAACTGCTTAAAGAAACAGATCGATCAACTGAACTCCAGCTCCTGGAATGTTTACCTCCACCTGAGGATAACAGGTCGATACAGTCGTACTCACTACACACCAGTTCACTTTTTTTTCCTCCCTCCCTTCTTTCAGGAATCTATTTGACAAAAAGCAACCAGCTTTTTCCTTTGTTTGTTTTTAAAAAACCAAATTATTTAATACAGAAAAAACTCAGGCTACCTCCGCAAGAGTATGTAAAATTTAACATGGAATCATATTTCCGAGAAACGGTACTCTCTTCTGATACTCTTTGTATTTGAAGACAAGAGCAAAATCAATAAGCTTTCCATCTTTGTACCACTTTCACTTTCCTAGTATTTTTCATAATGCAGCTACTGCATCCCCAGAGAAGTTTCTGTTTCTCATGTATCTCAACATCAACAAATTTCATAACTTGGAAACACACAAGTAAAAACCTCTCCATTCCAACCCAGACAAATCCAATCCCAGACTTCCAAATCCCTCTTCCATCCACCCCCAAGCCGAGCAGCCCTGCTGAGCACAGAGAGCACGGGGATCCCTGTGTGCAGCCTGGCCTGGGACACCGGGCAGTCCCACCCATCTGCAGCCACCACAGTCAGAAGGTGGCACTGGAGCTACAGAAGAGCTTGGTGCCTCCCCACGGCACCACCCACCCCACGCAGGACCATACCGCTCCTCGGTAAGACTGGACTGTAAGTTAAGTCACCAGCAAATGTCTAACAGACATCAAGCCTTCACCAGACACACACACTTAGGAAGCCACATCAGTGCCTGAATAAGCTCCAACTGAGAGCTGCTTCTATTTTCTGTTAGAGAAATGTTACGCATCAGTTTGTGTTTGTATAATGCACCAGTAATGTTTACAAGTCTCAAGAGTTTTAATCAGGATTTCCTAGAGCAAATAATGCTTCCAGTCTACTGGAATTTCCCAGGGAAAATCAGAAGAGTGCCAGCTTTCACTTGGGAGTGACAGTCACTGTGGTGAGAGCTTTACACTGGCACAGCCACTTTTAATAGCATCGCAGTACATCAGGATGACAAGGGCTGCTCTTTCCAAGACAGCATTACCATTCTGTGGCCGCCTTCCTAATTGCCCCTGATACAGAGACACTGATTGGCAGCTGCAGCAGCAATTCAAACTTAGAAAGTACCTTGCAACATCCCTTAGCCTCAAACACCCAGTTAGTCCTAGTCATACTGCGTTGGAGCAGAGTTGCGTCAGGAGTTACGCCTAGAAGATGTTTACACTGTAGAAAGGACTCTCTAGCAAAAAGCACCTGCAACAGACCATACACAACACCTTGTTTACCCAACACATCCTCAGGGAGCTCGTTAGCAGCAGCTCCACTTGTTTGCTTTCATATATACCCAAGTGGTCTGGATAGTCCTTGCACATGGTGCACCACGTTCACTCTGCAATGGAATTGCCAAGCACAGAACTGGACAGGACTACTCATCCTACTTAACTGTTTCCTGAAAAAGCAGGATCTGGCAGCACCCCATGGTGTAACTTCCCATTCGAGGGATGACAAAGCATGTTTTTTATAGCTCTGATATTGTAAAAGCACCAGTTATGCAATATTTAGGCAGGACAACAACAGGACCTGGAGCACAGTTGTAATGCCCATCAGAAATGCTTTGCACTGTTTCATTTATAATTACTTCCATAAACCAACTCACAAGTATGTCAAACTGGTTCCGCTTCCGTAGAAACAAAACCTTTAACCAAAGACCAACAGCTTCAAGTGGCATTGATGTTGACCAGCAAAAGCACAATACAGTTCTTCACCACTTTTCCTCCGATTCTACACTTAGTTTGCTTTCAATGCTCTTTGAGCAAGAAAGAGCACAGAACAGCTGATTTTAGGCAATTTTCTCAGACAGCAAATACAGGCTCAGCATACCCTGCCCTTTTGCTCCTACATGCTTTTATGTTCCCTTGGTTAAGATTTTTTTGCTCAAAGGACACATCAGCAAAAAAAAAAGCAGGTGTACTATTCCTTCACATGTCAAGCATTTTAAGAGAAAAATCTGACGTAACTTGAAGGAAGCAAATAAAAACTCATCTAGACATAACAATATCTTGAGTAATGTAATTCTTGCAGTAAGCAGCCAATAATGTTTAAAAAGTAAATCCATAAAACAGAAATGGCATGTACAGACATCTTATTCTCATTCACATGTGACACTGACTATCAAAATAATGCCACAGTGAACTCATGTTTTCAGACTTTTAATATTAATCTCAGGTGACAGCATTCTTTGGAAGGCATTTCATGTCATTACAGATTCTTGACTTAGTCCCATACATAATTGCATTAACAAACACATCCTCTGGAGAGCACAGCTCAATTAAGCAGCAGCTCCTTCCTTCATAACAACCTCAAAAATAACACTGTTTTCCCAAAACTTTGTGCAGAATTACTGATGCAGAGCTGCCCTCCTAACCAATCTGTTAAAATTGGGTTCTCTCAGGTGTAGATTTTTTTTACTCTGGGTGGTTGATATCTGCAGCCCCAAATAGCCATAAATCAGCTTTACAGCGACAGAAATAGCAAGGCAGCAAAGCTGTCTGCCTGTCCTTTTCTCATTTCACTGGGTAGTTCAATGGGGAAGCTGACAAGGTACGTACCCTGTGAACCAGACAAAGCTAAGATCCTTCCGAGATCCTGAGGAATCAGAGAAATGGCAGAGCCAGCCAACACGAGAAACAAACAGAAACAACCTATTAGAGACATCAAAGAGAAATTTGCTTGAACCTGAAGAATATCAGGAACAAATTAATACCAGCTGAGAAAGGAACAGGAAGATGCAAATATTAGTGTGGAAAGTGTAAGGCAAGTTTGTAAGAACCCGCCACCTGTTCTGTGCACAAAATCAAAAAGGTATCTCAGGTCCAAGTTGGTAAGTCATTAGACTGTTCAGAGAGAACAACCCTTCACAACTGAAGCCGAACAAACACACTTTAAGAATCTATAATACACCTATCAAACTGGAATAATTACAGGAATTTTACAAGTTCTTACGTGACCAAACAATGTGTTCCTACTATCCTGTTACTTTACAAGGTACATTCCTTGAACCAAAGGGCACAAAATACAAAGCAGAGGATGCAACATCAGAATATTAAAACCATTAGAGATGTTAAACATGCTCAGGCTCAAAGTTCTTGCACAACTTGTGATTCATTTTGATGAAAAACAATGCCATTTCTCTACACAATACTATTTTATTAGCAAATTTGGCCAGTTCAATATCAGTAAGTGTTTCTAACATTCACTTTAGTTGCTGCTTGGCTCACTGCTGCTTGGAGTTGAGGTTACTCCAGTGTGTTCTGTCCTACAAGTTCTTAAGACTCTAACGGAGATACTGAAACCCTCTAGTGCTCAGCCAGCTGCCTTAAAACTGTATCAGAAGTAGAAAATTATCTTTTGAAGATGAACCACGTATAGATTAGGGAGCTAACCCTGTACAATATGTGTTTTCATTCTTAGCAGCAAAAGACCTCTGCATTTATCACAACTGTTTTAATAGATTCCTAACTTTGAGAATGCATTACACCCCTAAATATAACACAAGTCCCACACTAGGACTTTTGAAGACTTGTATATCTTTAGTAGTAACAATATAATTGAGTTTAAGCAATTAAAGCTATAGTTTCTTGCTTTTTATCTTAAGGGACAACCATAGTGCCCACATAATAATGGACTCATAAGAATGCTGCAGTTTTGGAAAAAGCCTTAAAAGCAGCCTTAAACTCTGCACGATTACAGGATGCAAACACTTATTCTGATAACTACTTTTAGGGAAAAGGTTTGTCTTCACTACTAGAGCGCACTGACATTGTTGATTCTCAGGGTTTTTTTGTTGTTGTAAACATAAAACTGTCCCCTAAACAGCAAGCAATGCAAATTTAATACAGCAGGCTTAATAAGTTTCAACACCATGTGGGGAAGAGGGGGAGTGCCACAACAGTAAGTGTTGGGGGGATGGAAGACATCACACAGGTAAGCATATTGCTTTTTAGTTGTCTCATTTTCTGTTTTCTATTTTCCCCTGTTTTCCCTGAGCTATAAGTTTCTACACAAGTCAAGGTTATTTAAACTCTTCTGCAGCAAATCAATTTAGTGATCATTCGGTTATCCCCACATGACTTGTATTCAGAGATGAATAAGCATGAGGTTTTGTAAAAATACTCAGCAGGAACACATGGAAATCAAAGAGTAAAATATCAACTCCTCCACACCTGCATATTGAGAATATATGTGCATTCTCCTTCCATGCGGAAATACTTTTTGCTACAGCCTTCACTGTATGAAAGAATTTCTCCAGATAAAGCGGAAAAGAAAATAATCCTTGGAATAATTTACTTAATCACACAAACGAGACTGAACCTAGGAACCCAGAACTACACATGAACTCACATACAAAGTTTCTACATAACATGTTTGCAAAACCCTTTGGGAATCTGACAGAGCTAACTGGATAGCAGTTTTGACCCATCAAGATAGACAGCTAATCTTGTTTTTAACATTAGACCATGAACAAAAGATTCCCACCAAGAAAGAATGCATGTTGCTTATCAGGTAGAAAGCATCTACTCATCAGTTCAATAAATTAAAAGCAGCAGCCCTTGCCCTTCTCCATACCAATTACAGGAACTCCCTGTATCAAGTTGTGTACATTTTTCCTGCTGTATTATTGGAAGAATATAACAATAAAATTGAGTAACATCCACTGGCATTAGATTCTAAGAAAATTCTGAGCTCTGTGCCAGAGTTCATCTATCACTAGCACATGACATGTCAAACACAGCTGAAACAGTATGAAGGTTTTTTTGAATGTTTACAGAAACGATGGAACATTTTTTAACAGTTTAAATTTTCTTAAAAAAGCGTAAATTTTTAAAAAATATCTTGTCAGTTTTAAACAGGAAAAAAACATCCTGAAATGCCCCAGAGTCTTTTGGGGGCTTTAGGTCAGGTACAGCATGCCTAAAGGTACTACCCTTCTAGAACTCTTTCCCCTGTGTTGAAAGGGCAGGGAGGACACTCCAATTCTGGCTACAATCGTGTAGGACTCAATGGCTACATTCAAGAATCCTGTTCTGCTATGAACTTCCTAAGAATGTAAATCAGCACATTAGAGAGACTTTTTTTTGGCACAAGAGCATTAGACCTTTTCTATCCACTAAAAAATTTATCTATAATATAGAAATAAAAGATGATGCACTGAGATGCTGGAAAATGCATAGAAAGACACACTTTTAAAGCACAAAACTTTTTTAATTAGCAACATGTTCATGCTATCTCCTTTTACACTCTGAAGATGGGAGTTGTGTTTTGTCTTCCTCTAAACATAACCCAAACACAGCAGTCATTACTATAAGAAATAACCACCACCACACGGGTTACGACATGCATTTACATCTGTAAATTTAACACCACAGCTGCAGATCCACCCCTTTTAGCAAACAACAAAGACTTCAGAATACAACTTTCACCTAAGAACTATGGAACACTAAGAATAACATTAAGGGAACAAACTACAAACAAAACGCTCTGAAGTTACGTAATATTCTATTGCTGTTCTTTATGCACAAACATTATCCCCTATCTTCCTTAAACCAGCTCTACATTACTAGGCAAAACCCAGTTCCCCAGTCCTTTAGCCTGGGAAAGCAAGCCAGCAACCAAGGAGGTCTCCAAAAGCTGCAAGCTTTTTCTTAACAGAAGCGTGCACAGCAGCACCTCGGCTGCAGTTTCTTAAACCACAGTGAGAAGGTTACGTGCACACTACAACTAGTATTTCAAGATCCCAAAAAGCAACAGCTTTCCCTACACCATTTGTAATCTGTAATCTTAACAACTACAGACACAAAGTTCTAGAGAAATGCCAGAGTTTTCTCTCTCAAGTAAAGCTATTTTAATTCCCTAGAACTAAAATAAAACCAAGTTACAGGTTACTAAGCATATTCAGTCAGAAAAGAGCATGCGATTCTGACCCATGTAGTTTTTCCAGGGATTGTGTAATTTAAGAACTAACCTATTTTCCAAGTAAAAATGCCATGGAAACTAAGAAACCTGAACCATCAAAACTAAGCTACTTAAACTTCCTATTTAGAAACCAATCCATCTTAAAACAGTATTCTGGCAGCAGCAGCTAAAAACACCAGTTGCTATAAAAAAAACAATACTGTCCTTTGTCATGGATAAACCAAAATAGCACCCAGCCTTTAATCTTCCGAAAATATGACAGCAAGAGCTAAATTATGTGGATTATGCACATGAAAGTGTTATTCAAGATACTAAAATTCCCAGAAATTCCAGCATTGAGATTAAAATAAATCCAAGGCTATGCCTTTCTCACTATCTTGATTTTAGCAGTCTGGGAACTGTATTTCTAGCCACTCAACACAGTATCTTTGTGACTGGCCCTTGACTTGTGACCAATTTGCCATATATGAGAAGTTGCTCAAGAGGACAACTTTCAAGTCCTGTGCAGAGGTCATATTCACTTAAATACACAAATATCTTCTCTGCCTGTATTCTCTTCAGAAATCCTGATCCCTAACACTTTTTAAACCATAAGGACTAGAAGCGCATAGAACAAGGTTGTTAAACTTAGATGCCCAAATCCTACAGTCCAGATTAACTCCTTGAGCAAAAATTTCCAAAGGAGCACAAAGCAAAGGTCATCTATAAATAAACTATTATGGGGAAAATGGTGGCCAAAATGCACAGTTTATGTATTTCATGCATCCCATTTATGTGCATATTAATCTATAGCATCAACGTATTTCAAAGGAAGAAATTTAGTCTCTTCTTGTAGAAAGTGGTTGAAGAGAAACCCAGGAGATAGTCACCAGACTTGAAACGCCCATCCACATTTTTAACTATAATTCTTCAAGCGTAGGTTCCGAGAGCTTACTTCTGATGATCATGATAGATTGAGGTTTTGCTCCATAACAGCTCAAGTTCATGAGACATTTAACATAGCTTTTAAAATTGTATTTATGTTTCAAAATATTTCAAACTACTGAAAACAAATCTCAAATCAGACAACACAACCTAGACTTGCACCTTAAAGGGAAGAGTTTATATAATTCAGTGACCTCTACATGCTCTTCCCCTAAAGTTATGAAAATAAATAGGGTCCTAAAGACCTTTAACATATAGCTCCTGCCAGGATGACTTAATTACAGGAGTCCAAAACCCCAAAATCCAAAAGAATAATTTCACTGTACTTCTTGGTGAACTATAGCAGATTGGCCTTGAGCAAGTAAGGACAGGAAAAGAGACAGAGTCTGATGTGGCACCAAAAAACTAAGAGGAAGGTCTTGAATGTTTCCCCTGGTAAATGTCACTCATTTCAAGCACAGTTTCTCCCCAGCAAAAGCGACAAGGACCTTTTGTACAAGCACACCTGCACAGTGCTTCAGAAATGTCTTTTTTTTTAATTATTTACGTACTTCATGTTTCATCTTTCAATGATCTAATAGTACACCATCTGGGGCCAATTACAGGCTCACCATAATAATCACTGTCACAGAACTAATCCATTTTAATCTCATACAGTTCACATTTTCAAACAGCAGTACAAAACCACTTGAAAAAAATCTTATCAATTTCAGTAATCTATAAAAGGAAGCTTTCGCATGAGCTTGGATGTATTTCTCTCATCCCCCCACAGGCTGACATACATTCAATGATGCAAAGGAGCGAGCTAGTTTAATTAGCCCAGGTAATGGGACAACTATAGTTAAGTCTTACTCCCTCAAACACGTCTGTTGCTTCACGAGCAATTTCTATAGCAGCCAGTGACTCTAAAGCACAAGCAAGCGTGGTTTGTACAATTGTCTTCAAAGACAAGCCATCACTAATCAAAAAAGGAAGCCTTAGACAGGATCATTGAAAAAAAAAAAAACACAAACATTTTCTCCTCAAAAACTTGCAATACAGCACCACCATCCACACTGTGCTCATGTTCCAATTCTTTATTTCTAAAAAATAGCATATTAACAGAAAAAAAATAATTCAAACAAGTCAAGCTTATGAAAGACCTTTTTACTTTTTGGAAGCAAACTGTGCATAGTAATGTTCAATCATTATTTGCACTTTAAAACAAGAAGTCACAATTCAGAATTAACAGTTAAATACGTGAAAAGGTTTTGTCTCAACAGAACAAGTGGAAGACAGTCCTCTCACCATACAACTCACTGGAGCCAAATCAGCATTTACTTATTTTATCCCTCATCCTTGAGAGACTAATTTCCATGAATTCTGAAATTATTCTCTAAACCATATTGTTCCTGCCTCGTCTAGAGCTACACCCTCAACTTGAATATTCACAGACATCGCTTCAGAAAACTGACCGGTTCTATTAAGACAGATCCAAATTTTGTCCTAAATCAGCTTGAACAGATTCCCAGTTATGATGCTAGTTATAGCAGTACAAACACATCCACCCATCAATTTAACCTCAGATCTCCAGTTAAAATTGAACCAATGTTCTGAAAAAGCCAACACCTCAGAGACATCAAGATGATACCTATCCTGTCAGCAGTTTCATTTCTCATTCCTACTAACAAGGAAACTGATTAATCTAATTGACATCACCATAAGAAAAGCAAAACAAAATGAAACAAACCAATCACCATCACATTGTCCCCACATAGCCAAAACAGAAGGCAGATAAATCACTGTATTTCTGGAGAAAGATATGAAAAAGGAAAGAGCAAATATTAAAAGAAAGAGGTCATCTTCAATAAGCATTAAATTAGGCAGCAAACACAATTCCTAACAAGGTTTCAGGCACTGTAGAAAATTTCTGCATCACAGCATGGCACCGCTATTTGGGTATGCTCAAAGGCCTCTGTACCTCAAGAAAATCAAATCAACATTTTTGCTGTGCTCATTCTAATACAGATTCTGGCATAAAACCCCCAAACCCTTGCTTCTTCTAAGTGTGATTTTCTAAGGAAAAGTAGCCTATATAATTGTCTCTTCTGTCCTTGAGCTTGTTCACTGTAAATCTCAACAACCTGGGGCATCATTAACCAGTTTCAGCAAGTCATCTAAAATTTTTTTTCAGTTCCTTCCAACTTTTTTTGACATCAAAACAGCAGGACAGAAGACAGGGATCAAGAGAGGCAGTACAGCTGAAAGGTACTTTGTGAATTCAGTACTTACCTGTTCTGCCTGGGCTATGATCTGGCTGATCTGATCTCTACACCACCTGTGTTATCTCTTGCCCAACCATTCATCATGGCACATGCACAGCATTTGTCTTCACAAAGCAAGACTCTCAGTGGTCAAAACCATTCTATGCCAAAGCCTTTCTTTTTCCCAGTAAAACAATGCAAAACTGGGCACTAACTGGTTCCAACTATCTGCAATAGACAATCCTGTATATGCACCAGCAATCCAGACACAGGGTCATTAGAGAGTACAGGTTAATTAACTGATAACCAGTAAAGTGAAAGAGCACTTTCTGTACCGATTACAAAGTTTCTCATTACCTTATTCTAACACAGCTCATCTTTCTGAGACACACTCAGGGTTTCAAAGACTTAGCACGACACAAGTCAAGAATTTGCAAAAGATTTCAGTGACAATTCTAAGCTCCTAAATACCCAATTAAACACATACAATGTTACACCTTTGTGTGAACAATTTTGCTTCCATTATGTTTTCCAGTATTTCAGACTTTGCAGTAGGAGAAATTTCTAGCTACTTACAGCATATGTTATTGTATCATTCAGCTTTCTGCAAAAGGAGAGAAGAACTATTTTGAAACAAAACAGGTATTATGAAAGGCCCAAAGATAACATTCCAATGAGATTTTTCTAACAAAATCTATACAAATGTACACCTGCAGTTATACCTTAAAACTCTAAGATGTAGCCTCTTAAGATTATCCCTACATTGTTTCAAAGAAACAATAACCTTAGGCAAGACAGAAAGCCAGATAGAAGAATTAGCGAGAGGAAAAATCCTCTCCCCGCAATGGAAAATTTTCATCTCTTCAAGCAAGGCACAGAGATGCTCAGCCGGACCTGCGTTGCCTGGAGACCAACCGCAGCTTCTTGCCAACAGGGACGAGCTAAGCATCAGCAAATTCAACAACTGATAAGTGGATGAACCGAATGAGAGGCAGCAAGGTTTTTCCACACACTGGTGTAAAAACCTGATAGCTTTCAGAGAATGGTCCTAGCCCATGCTCCCTAGATACATGAGAATTATTATGAATGCAAAATGTCAACTAATAAAGCTTAAACTCCACTGTACTTGGCTCTTACCTCCACACTTCTAGGTACAGTTAGATTAGTAGAGTGCATTCAAGTCAAAATTTTTAGTCGCAACTAAAATTCTGCCCTTTTTAATCTTTTGATGCAGTATCTGAACTTTTGGAATGTGTTCCTACCCATTAAACAAGTTCTGTGTTTAAGCATTGGTGCAGAAATATTAAGGAAACCAATGAACTACATCAAAAAGGAAGAAGCTACACCTCAGCTTAATATTAAAATGCACATCAAATCATGCTTCACTTCAAAACCCTGCCTTTGCCCCAAGCCCTTCCTGCAGATTCCCTAGCAGGACAGCATCAGAAGCGTTACTGAGGAGGCACTTATGTTGCCTATTCTGGATCTGGAAGTGCTCCAGACCTCCGGTGGGCACCAACTCAGCTTCGGGAGCAGCTTTGCTGGTCTCCCAGAGAAACACATCAGCTATCTCCCATTTCCCAACACCATCAGCTGAAAATCATCAAAAGTAGCTGACATTTAATACCAGTTAGAATTTCCTCAGAAATTCTTATCTAATTCAATTCACTGAAAGTATCCAGACAGTAAAGAATTAAAGAGTTGAAGAGTGACTTCTGTTTAATTCATCCTGTTAGATACAATACCCTTGTGGAATTTATGTTGCTAGGGAAGTAGGTCTCCCACCATCAACCTGACAGTATACATTTCCCTGCCTCCACCTATTCCTAAACCAAAAGGGCAGTCATTTGCCGCCCTAGCACCATAGCTGACAGACTGAAACACCCTCAGTGCCTCAACATTTACACCCTTCCCTGACCCTTTAAAGGAAAAAAAATCCCCAAAATACCCTCTCGCACTCCACAACTGATCACGGAACAATCCCCTACCAACGACCTGGCTGGCAGCCCATCCACTGACTAGCAGTAAAGAGTTTCTTTCTTTAACATCTTTTCTCATCCTCTTTTTTTTTTTTTTTTTTTCAAAGCTGCGTGCCTGACAAATCTGAAGTCTTCCTTGCAAGCAGCTGGTAGGGAAAGAATTTTTGAGGGTGCAAAGTCCAGCATCCATACGACTGACCACTGTCCCGTTTTTCCAGCTCCTTTCCAAATTACCACACCACATGGTTATGATGGCTTCCATCTACCTTTCCTCCAGGAGAAACAGCAACATAAAGCTTACATTACTTGTACAACCAAAGTACCACAGACAAGATAATGGATTATTACTTCAGATAGGTATGAACACCAAAAACAGAAAAAGTAGAAAAATGGCTTTTCAGTATAAACTTATGAAGAGCTACCTGACCAAGTTTAAGGTCTGAAATGTTTACAAACAAATATATATGAATGGCCGTAATCCTTCCCTGAAATCCTTCCCATGACTCTTAGCTGGGAGAAACTTCCAAGCACTTAAAATTAGCCCTTTTTGAAGCTTATTTGCTGAATTTTGGCAGTTAAATCATTGGGTTCTTCCTAATTTAATAGCATACCTCAATCAAGAAAAAATTTTAACAAGCTGGAAGATGTTAAACAGGCCAAATGGAAACAAATCAATCAACCCATTTTTAAAATACACATATTTGTATGTGGGTGCATGTGCATATCAACCCCTTAATATTACTGTAAGTACGAAAAATATGCAAATTAATTTCAACTTAAAGACAATTTCACATTTTACAAAGCAACTTTATCTTACATAAGCAAAGTTATGCACAAAGATGCCAATTCTTAGACATTTAAAAGCCAAAATAACCCTGATCTTATTATTCTGAAGTGTCAAATTTGAACTGTTCTACTGTTACTTCACCGTTACGTGTTGAGTAATCACCAGTAATACACCACCTGACCAAAAAGTTAAAACAAATTCAGATTAGCTTTATGTTTTGGAACTAAATATTAAAGCAAAATTCCGATTACAGTATTTGACACAGAACATTCATCACGTTCAGATCTTCATGAGTCTAAAAAAAGCACATGGGCACTGGATGTATTTCTAAAACACCTGAATACATGGGACGTGTAAGGCACTGTGTCAAAAAAATAAAAAGACAGCCTAGAAGTAGAGGACAATTAAATTCCAGCATATATCAGGAAATATATCAATGCTAAACACACATACATTTCACAGTGGAATTAAGGCCAAGGACATATCTGGGTGTAACTACCGGCAAGCTGTTATTCTATCAACAACGATAACGTTTATTTTCTTAAGCTGAATGCCGGTTTCCAAAGCCTCAATTGTGTTTTTCTTTAAGACCCTGAGGTCACCAAGTCACATTAACAAGGTATTATAAATCTGTGATGCTCAAACCAGCGCAAGACATCACCGAGCACATCCTTTTTACACAGAAAAAGGGTATTCATGAGTGGCACGTCCAATTACGCAACACATCCCGAAACACCCTTTTTTTTTTTTCATTCTGCAATATTTACCGAGCGTACAAAACAACCGCCAAAACCGCAGCACATCCATCACCCAGGTAAAACGGAAAACCATCCTCTCATGATTCACACAGATGGGAACTGCTGAGTAACAGCAAGGAGCGACAACCAGCTCCGGGGTCACCCAGCCACCGAAACCCGCATGCCTGCGACCCCCCTCCCCCGGGGCTGAGCCGGGGCCGGCGCTGCCCAACGCCTCTGGCCCCGGTAATCCCCCCCAGTGCCCGGCACAGCCCCGCGGGGGAGGACCGGGCCGGGACGGAGGCGCGATGGGGTGTGCCAACAGGGATGCCCCCTGAAGGCTGTCGTCGTGTCCGTTCCCCCTTGGCCCCCTCTTCCGGACTAAACCCGCATCCCTCGCAGACGATGCCAGGCCACCGCCACCCTCCCTTCCCGCTGAGCCCAGGCAATGCCCCTACCCCTGCTACCGCCGAGCATTCCCAGCGGGAAGCCGAGCAGCCGCCTACCCCCCGCCTCCATCACACCAGGCACCGACGTCCCGCGGCAGGCGGGGCGGGGGCTGGGGCCTGGAGGGGTAGAGACCCCGGCCACCCTCTCAGAGCCCAGCGACCCAGCAGGTGGGGAGGAGGACGGACCGCGGCGGGTCTGCCGACAGCCCGCGGCGCCGAACAGGGGTCCCGGGGGAGCGGCAGAACACGCCCGTTACCTGATGTCAAGCCGGCAGCGGCTTCGCCTCTTTTGTTCCTCAGACGTCAAAATGGCGGCGCTGCGCGGGGCCGGCCCTCCCCCCACCCCAGGTCGCCCCGCCCTCTCTCGCGCATCCCCATTGGCTCAGCCGGCAGCGTCCCGCGCTGATTGGGCAACCGCCAGCACCGCTGTTGCTAAGGGAGCCGGGGCGGGCGGCGGTGCTGCAGGCCCGGGCAGCGTTGGGTCCCTCAGGGACTCTCCGCACCCTTGCCGCGGAAGCCGTGGCGAGGTGGGGATGGCGGGCCAGTGCCCTAGAGTCCGGGCTGGGAAGCGGGACCGCGGGGGGAAGCAGCCCCTCCGTGGTCCCCAGCTTTGTGAGGGAGCATGGCCTCCGCTTTTGAGAGGCCTCCACCATAGCCTTGTCCCCAAGTTTCGAGCTCCCACCCAGGCGCCTGGTGCCAGCCTGTGGGTTGGGTTTCCTCTTCCTGCACCGTTAACGGTCTTTGGAGTTAGGCCTCTGGGACTCGCAAGCCCTCAGCGGCTGTAGATAGGGCTCTTGTTAACTTTGCCTCAGTGCCTGCTTGACAAGGGTTTTGTCTCTGTTCCTGTGCAACACGAACGCGCCGTCACTGGGGCGCTTCGGCCTCTGATGAGGCAGAGGAAGAGCATCTGTGGAGTCCTTGGGGCAGAGGAGGCTCATAGGGCACCTATGCCTGAGCTCACCCGTGGGTGCTGTGTTTCTGGAAACGCCAAAAATCTCACCCAGGCCTACGCAGCTGAACGTCCCGAAGGCTCCCACTACTCAGCTTTACCCTGAATGACTCCGGAGAGCCTGTGGGCTCAAGTGCTAAATGCCATCGCAGTTGTCAGGGTTTGCATGCAAGCCCGTGAACGCGCCTGTAACAACAGAGCCACCATCGTTGTAAGGAAAAAAGACTGAATAATGGGATTATTGCAGTTTAAATTACTAAGCAACAGTCTCTCTGACAATGAACTTAGTAACGCTCTGCCATCTATTTAATCACACTAATGACACAGAACAACTCCACTTAGATACAAATTACTCTGCATTTCATTTAAATAAAGGTCATAGAGCTAAAAGCCACACAAGCCACCACAATTCTGCTGCACAACACACCCAGCAAAAGGCATCCTTTGTTTCCAGAAGGGACCCGGCCATTCTGGCCATGGGCTGCTGAGGCAGGGCTGCACAGAGCATCACGCCCAAACTGCCCTCCTGCCAGGGCACAGGGCTGGCCTGGCTCGGGAACGGCTCCTTGGGTTGGAGAGGCGAGTGTTGGTTCACTGAAGGGATTCAGAGAGGGGAGAGATCTCTGATTTCTCCTTGCTCTAAAGTACAAGCACACGTACAGTCTTGTGTAAGACACAATTATACCCCTTGGTTCTCACTGCTTAAAATATGCCTCTTGTGTCCATCAGGGTGACAATCGAAGCCAAGCAGGACTGCCTATTGAGAGTCTTCTCATTTATCTGTCTGGCGCCATCGTGATTATCTTCATTTCAAAATCTGTTTTTGTATGTGTCTGCCACCATTTAAAACTGGTGACTCCTTGGTTATTTAAAGATTTTGTTTTAAATCCATGCCTCTTTGGGCTGAAGCTGGTTGTGACAGCAGGTTTGTAATTTACTCAAGAAACTGGCAGTTATGGCTGGAGGTTATTGATACGTGCTACTAGTTTTAATCTTCATTTGCATGCCCGGAGCTGGTCCAGAGCTGACATCCGATTTATTTTCCCAGCCTCAGGGAGAGGTGAGCTGAGATGCCACCCCATGGGACCTCTCCCCAGTGGCTGGCTGTGTGATCCCTCCAGAGGCTGGGAATATTCCCACATGCTCACAGCAGCATTAGGTTTCCTCATGCCTTGCTCCTTGCTGTGCTTCTTTCCGTTCCTCTTAATTAGCGGGGGAGCAATTCCAGGCTATGCGAATCACTCAGCCATCTCCTGCCTCCCCCGTGATCAGCTTCCCTGATACAGTTCATGCCTGCAATAAGATGTCAACATCAAGCTCAGCTTGGCAAGCCTTTCGTTCCCCCACTGTCCTTGCCCACACACGGCTCATGGTCACTTTCTAAACTTCCAGCCCCTTATCCCACTGGCTCCAAGATGAACCTCCAGCTAGCTGTGTCCCCAGACAAGCGAGCAAGGCTGATCCTTTGGCTGTCTGACAATCCAGGTGACCCCACACCACATTTCACCCTGAGAAGATTTCGCCCTGAGCGATGGCATCAGGCTGTTAAGACGCTTAGCTCTTAGCTAGGAGTCACTGCAATAGCAATGCTCCTCAGCCCTCCTCCTCCTCCTCGCCAAGACAAAGGAGATGCAACGCTTAAGTTGGTGAGGATCTGCTCACGCAAGCAGTCAGAAAGGTGCCTGTTTCTCCCACTGCCAAAATCATTCACTAAATAAACAGGCAATAAACATCCCACTTCCACAAACACCTTCATCTCCCTTGTGTGCATGTATATATACACATACATTTTTAAAGAGCTGATGAAAAGTGACAAACCAACAGTTTAAAGGAACAGGCACTTCCCGTTATTTACAGAACTGCTACAATATAGGAAGCTGCAGAGCAAACTTCTCCCTCTTGGGCTGTGTCAAATCCATGATCCAAAGGAAATACCCTTGAGCATAAAGTTAATGCATATTCATTTTCTTGCCTCCCCTGCTAAGGATGTAGAAATTGTTCCTTTTACTGGGAGCAGAGGACTGTTATGAAGCTCCCTAGTTCAATATTATTCTTGCTGTGATTAAGGTTGCAAAATTTCATTTACATGAAAACTGAGACCCTGAATCAAGACCCCCCAAAATTCAGCCACTCCTCACCAAATCAGCCCAGTTCCAACCCAATACATTTGTCTGACTGTATAGTCCTCACCCACAATCTTAATCCCATGCTCTGTCTGCACAGCGTGGTCCATGCCATTTTTACCGTGCCTGTGGTAGTTCAATTTAATGCACATGGTTCTAGTTATTATTTACTTGCAAAACATTTCATCAGACGATGTGTCTGATTCAGGACTCAAAAAGCCAGGCCACTAAAAGAGGACAGCACTTAATTTAATGTAGTAGCAGGGAAATGTCATGCTTTAAAGATGTCTTGCACGGAAATAGATTCCATGCTCTAGCCTCAGTCCTCTCAGGGTCAAAAATAATAATTATGAGAATGGAGCTGGAAGAAGAAGGATAACGGTGAGGTTTTTTTTGCGTGGAGCAGCAGCAAAGCCAGCTGCCCGAGCCCCCACAGTTCAGCTGCCCGCCGGGCAGCCCTGTCCCTTGCCAGGCACTTTCTATTACTCCTGAGCAATTACGAATTGATGGATGAGTCACAGAAGAAAAACACAACCGGACTTTGTTTACTGGGATGGGAGCTCAGGTCTGGGATTTCTCAAGAGCTGCAGAGAGGGAGAGCTGACAGCTGCTGCTCGACGAGCCGGGGCGCGAGGGATCACAGGTGAAGGATCTGTGCTTTCCTGCAAAAGGCTGTGATTAATGGAAAGGTTTTTTCTCCACCCCAAGTTCCTTTTAACTGATCTGACCAGACCTAGGAACCACAAGCAAAAACATCTGTAACTTATGGTTTAAGGTCTGTTTTGTTGGCTCTGCTTCAGGCGAGCGGGGAGCACATGTGATCCACGCCGTGCAGAACACGGGGATGGCGGCAGTGCCCGGTGAGGAGCAGCTCACCTGCCGGGAAAGGGCTGAACGCCACGGCCCATCCCGCTGGCACTTGCTGGGTTCCTGCAGCAGCCCCGGACTGACTGCTTGTGCCCATGTCCTGCCACAGCCCGCTCCGCTGCCCGGGGAAGAGGCAGGAGGGCAATCAGAAAAGATGGCAGCAACAAAGAGCTGCCTCTGAGCCAGCAACACATGCAAACCACTCCCTGGCCTGTCCCGGGGAGGTCTTCAGCCTCTTCAGAGAGCAAAGGCTCTCACCAGACCCACCCTGGGTGAGCTCCCCAGCCCCCAACAGCCTGCCTTGCCCTCTCAGCCATACTGAGCCCTGGAGACGGTGTCTGTGGGCTGCTAACGGAGAGCTGGCTTGGGCTCCCCATAACAAAATGCTGTGTCCCCTAGCTCTTCTCCCTTCATCAGTCATAGAATCATCTAGGTTGGGTGATCATCTAGTCATCTAGATCGTCTAGTCCAACCATTAACCTAACTCTGACAAAAAAAAACATCACTAATCCATGTTCCCCAGCACCATGTCAACCCCTCTTTTGAACACCTCCAGGGATGGTGCCTCAACCACTTCCCTGGGCAGCCCACTCCAACGCTTGGTAACCCTTTCACTGTAAAAATTCTTCCTAATATCCAACCTGAACCTCCCCTGGCACAACTTGAGGCCATTTCCTCTAGTCCTGTTGCCTGTGACTTGGGAGAAGAGACCGACCCCCATCTCTCTACACCCTCCTTTCAGGTAGTTGTAAAGAGTGATAAGGTCTCCCCTCAGCCTCCTTTTCTCCAGGCTGAAGAACCCCAGCTCCCTCAGCTTCTCCTCATGAGACTTGTACTGTCTGCTGCGGCCGTAACCCTCCAGCAGGACTCTCTCTTACCTAGCGAACGCCTGCCGCAGCAGAATTCATGTGTTATTGTAGGATAAAACAATCTCTTGCCAAAAAACACACAAAAGGAACAATACATAGATAGCAAGTGCCCGAAGGTTAGGAGAGGCCAGAGGGTTTTTTCCATACAATCTTTTGTAAGTATTCCTGTGGGTGCAAGGCAGAGCCTTTAAATGCACAAGCAGGACACTGATGTGCTGATAACACTGGTGGTACACAGCCGTGGCCGCTCTGGCACGGTGGCATCGCCCACGCATGGTCTTCCAGCTCTTCTGGGAGAGTGCCCCAGGAATCCGTCAGTCTGGTGGGGTGTGCGTTTGAGGCAGCTCACAGCCCTGCTGGAGGCTCTGCAGCCAGAGTAAAAACCCAGATCCACCGGTTTGGGTCAGCCCCTTGTTCCTGCCTCCCGTGTCAGTGCTGCTGTGCTCCGTGGGCGACCGTCTCAGCCGCAGCCGAAGCCGGAAAGAGCCAGCAGTTTCGCTCGGGGGCTGCGGTAACTCTGTCCCCCATCGCCTGCCCTCCTGCAGCTTCACTGTCTGGTTCTCCCTTTTCTGAGCCTCCCTCAGGCGCTCCTTGGTGAAAAAATCCCCCAGCTCCTTTCCCCATCCCGCAGGGCCGGGCAGTGGCACGAGGGCCATTCCAGCAGGCTGCAATAATTATCTCTATTTGTGTTATTATTTGTGGAATAATTGTGTTTATCATAGCAGTGCTTAGGGCCAGACTCCCATGTCTGGGATTGCGCTTCCCACTCCAGGCTTTGCCCAGAGACCCTCGGTCTTTGTTGGTGCACCCAGACCTCGCCATGAAGCAGCTTGTGTGCTCACCCCGAGGCACTGCTCTCTGCCCTCTCCATGGTCATGATTCCACGGCTTTGCCTTCAGCAAAACAGCCCCAATGGCCCAGCCTGCAAAGAGGAGCACGACTCAGAGCTGAAACTCCCCCGGGGAACATTTTGGGAACTTCCCAAGCTGAGTGATACCAGGGTTTGGCTGGTGGCCCGCGGTCACACACCCCGCCACACCTACCGCCTGGCACTGCCAGAATGTCACTGGTACTGCTCAGCTCAGCACAGCAGACTATTTAGGGCAGGGAAAGGCCAGTTCAGATATAAATATCAGTCAAAATAAGTCAGCTTGTCCTCCAGCTGCTTTAAACCTGCCACCCCCAGCCTTCGATTTCCATTTTCACTTCTGCGGCTGCTTTGCACAGCCTGGTTTTGCCCAGATACACAACCCAAATCCTGCTCCTGCTGCATTTCTGTGGGATCGGGGCTGGTCCCAGCAGAGCCTTTGGGAGGCATTTGCAGGCGAGAGAAGGTCAGCTTTGGCTCAGCAGCTGCAGACATCCCTTATTGAGTCGCCCCGAATGAAGAACCAGTTACAGAAAACTTCTCGTCCCCGTTCAACAAATTTAATGCTTGCAAGATTTTGCACCAGTAACTCAAACGAGAGAAATAAATTGTGGCACAAATAGCAATTGGGAGGGGACTGTCTGTACTTCACACATCACAAGGCGCCTTTTGTGCAGGAAGGAAAGGGCTTGTGACGCCTCGCTCACCACCATCCATCTCACCACAGATGGGCTCTCTGCGATACCTGCTTCCTCACTGAAGTCAAGCATGGCTCCGGCTTCTAACAGCTCTGCTCCCTGCCCACCGAGCCTGCAGCGACACAATAACCACAGATCATGCTGCAGATGTTCCGGCACTACCCCCCCCACGGCGGGAACCAAAGCTTCTCTGCCTTTCCCTTACACCCTGCGGTCTGTCCCTGGAGGCAGCCCCCTGTTGTTCTCTCATTTGGTCTCCTGTGGAGGAGCTCGGATGTGGTTTTCTCCTGTGGAGGAGCTCGGATGTGTTTTTCTCCTGTTCCTTCCCCTTGCCTGCTCCTCCTGTTAGCTTTCCTCTCAGCAGCCCCCTACCAGTCTGGCCCTTACTCCAGCCATTAGGGAGGAGATGATGCTGTAGAAGTCAGAACATACCCCCATGTATCTTCTAGCTTTACAGATGCACCTTTCCACCCCACCTCAAAGGGAAAAACTCTACCAGGTTCTCTTAAATAAGGAGGTCCAGCTCACCTCAGAATAAATCCTCTGTATTCAGAGAAGAGCAAAATCCTTCCCTTCAATGGAGTTGTCCCCACTGAGGAGCTGACAGGGCTCATGGCAGAGCCCACGGTGCTGTGGGGCAGGCTGGCAGGAGCTGGAAGGGGGTCAAGGCCGTGCAAGGAAGCTCAGCCTTGGGCGGTGGGTGCCATGGAGGAAGGGGCTCAGCTACTGCAGGTTTCATAGTTATTTCATGGTGCACTTCCCCTTTAAAATGGGATTGAGAGTAGCCCTGCCAAGAAGGACTTGCGGACACTGGTGGATGAAAAGCTGGACATGAGCCAACAATGTGATCTCACAGCCTGGAAAGCCAGTATCCTGGGTTAGATCAGGAGAAGCACGGCTAGCAGGTTGAGGGAGGTGGTTCTGCCCCTTCACTCTGCTCTGGGGAGACCCCACCTGAAGCACTGCATCCAGCTCTGGGGTCCTCGGCACAGGAAAGACATGGACCTGTTGGAGTAGGTCCAGAGGAGGGCCACAAAAATGACCAGAGGGATGGAACAGCTCTCCTTGAGGAGAGGCTGAGAGACTTGAGGGAGAGGAGGGGAGAGGGGAGGAGAGGAGAGGAGAGGAGAGGAGAGGAGAGGAGAGGAGAGGAGAGGAGAGGAGAGGAGAGGAGAGGAG
>JAOTQQ010000003.1:2551399-2582187 GCA_026546715.1 Gallinago undulata | reverse complement strand
GGAGGGGAGGGGAGGGGAGGAGAGGAGAGGAGAGGAGAGGAGAGGAGAGGAGAGGAGAGGAGAGGAGAGGAGAGGAGCGGAGCTCTGGGGAGATCTTACTGTGGCCTTTCAGTACTTAAAGGGCGCCTACAGGAAAGACAGGGACAGACTTTTTAGCAAAGCCTGTTGCAATAGGACAAGGGATAACGTCTTTAAACTGAAAGAGGGAAGATTTAGATGAGATATCAGGAAGAATTTTTTTTACAATAAGGGTGGTGAAACACAGGCCCAGGTTGCCCAGAGAGGTGGTAGATGCACCATCCCTGGCAACATTCAAGGTCAGGTTGGATGAGGCTCTGAGCAACCTGAGCTAGTTAAAGATGTCCCTGCTCATTGCAAAGGAGGTTGGACTAGAAGACCTTTAAAGGTCCATTCCAACCCAAAGTGTTCTGCGATTCTATGATTCCCAAGCAGATTGCTCCACTCAAAAGTAGACCTGTCCTCTGCCAAAAAAAAAGCTATAACGTGTGTGTCCATGTCTGGGACCTGCATCCTCCTGCCCCTTGCTGCAGGCTTTCTGTCCTGCCCACCACTGGGCTATAGTTTTTGCCCATCAAAAAGAAAAACCAGAAGACCCACATGAGAGTCAGGATGGATGGGGATGAGCAGTGCTCTCTCCCAGCTGGGATGAACATGCTCCATCAGGCCTCCAGGGCCCAGGGAGCCAGTAGCAGCAAGCACTTCTGGCCCATTGCCCCTGGAGCACTAGCGCTTCAGGCTATGCCAAGAGGACGGACTGAATCAGCATCAATCAGGAATGTGATTTTTGTGAATTCAGCTCTGCCATTTATGCCTTCCCTGCAGTTTCTCCTGCTGCTTCAGCAGCTCTTCCTCAGACTATTTTTAGTGCCAGGTTACATCACTGCCAGCTTCTGCTGCTTTGAAACAGGCACCGTCTGCAAACACCCCGGCATCAGCGACTGCCAGCCGCAGGGCTGTCAGGATGGGGAGTTTATCACTCGGCCAGCAAATGACCAGGCTGCACGCAGGAGCTGCTGGATGGAGCCTGCTTTGGGAGAGCAAACAAGGAGCATCTCGATTGTGCTGGTGCCCGACAGGGAGGAGGAAGGTTCTGCCACGAGAGCCCCCGCTTCCCCTGGGACTGGCAGATGCTTTCCAGCAGCGCTGCCATTGCCTGGCTGTGCAATACCAAGCAAGTTAATTAATCCTCTGTGCTTCTCCTCTTTCCAGTGAGAGAGTTTATGCTGACCTACTTCTTACAGAGAAATCCGCAAAGGGCTTCAACCTCCATGACAAGCAAGTGGCACCAAAAGCACTAATTATGCTGGCTGTTTCCAGTACCCAGACCACTGTGGAGCCGAAACATCAGTAAGCAAAAGCAGAACATCATGGCTCTGGAGCAAGTAACAGAGAGAGCTGCTCCTGCAGGGAGGTCACGATTTCCAGCCTGGCAACCGGCTCTTGCTTTTGGGCAAGAGCGACTCACGTGCTGGCTGGCCACGTGGAAGGGTGGCTCAGGCCATGAGATGGCACGAGCAGCCACGTGGCAGAAAGGAAGATTCGTCTTGCACCTCTTTGCAAAGATACTGTGCATCAGGCATGGGGGTCCTGTGCAGCCCCTGGGCAGGGAGCTGTGGGCTGCTAGCCAGAGGCAAGCAATGCAGCCCTAGGGCAGCAAGGAGAGGCAGGGGACCTCCACAGCGAGCTCTCGGCGTGCCTGCGAGGCTGCAAATGCTTCGCGTGCCTCCCCAGGCATCTGACACTGTCACTGTGTGTACCAGCACCTCCGGGGCCCCGCAGGGGCTGCCTGAGCCACGGCAGTTTGAACCTTTCTCCTCCGCACCTCTCCATCTCTCAAGCCTCCCCGGTAGCCAGGGCTACAGAAACCTGTGCAGGAGCCATTAGCAGAAAAGAGGAACTAGGAGGATCCGAGCTGGCCCAGCACCATCTCCTGGTGGCATCCTGACCCCTCTAGCCACCCTCAGTCCTCCCCCTGCATCCCAGCCAGACAAAATCCCTCTCCCAGAAGACTCTGCCCAGAACAAGGGCTGGAGCTCTTAAGGAGGAAATTCTGAGTTAAATTCCTTCCTCCCAAGTCATTTGCAGAAGGGAACAGCGTGTGCTCCCAGCACAGAGATGACGTCTTGCTGGCCTCCTGCCACTCCTCAGCTGCTTGTCACCGCGGGGGCCAAGGCTCTCCCAGCGAGGGGACAGGGGGGTTTGGCCGATGGAGGAGGACTGGAGGGTGTATTCGCTGTGCCTCCGCGTGGGGAAGGGCTGGCGAGGGGTGCATTGCCGGCAGCGAGGGGCAAACGCCTTCCCAGAAAAGCCCTGCATCCCCCGGAGGGAAGAGGGTGCGGAAGGTGCCCAGAGAGCTGCAGAGATCCCCTCCAGACCCCGAGGGAAAACTGCTGCCCCAAATCAGGGTTGTTTACCCGGTATGCTGCATGCCAGTGTGCACCCAGGGGAACAGAGATACGCTGCAGGTGACACGTGAGCCCAGCGGAAAGCAGTTATTAGTGAGGGCTCAATAACCAAACCCAGGATTAAGCCGAAGGACCGAAGCCTCATCCGGTGCAAACAGCCACAGCTGCGTGGAGGCCACGGGCCTCATACTAATTCATCCTCAGTTCCTCAGCAGGAATAATGAAACAGTTAAAGCAACCCAAGGAAGCTGTTCATTTTGTATTTGCGTCGAGCTGCTTAAAAAGTAAACGTGGCGTAGGGCCAGCCCGCCAGCAGCTGTCACTGACCTCAGAAATCAAAGATGTTGTGGGCTGATCCGAAGCAGGGCAGGCTGGCCAGCAGAGCGGGCACAGCATCCCCCCTGGGACGGGAGGAACGTGAGCCGAGGCTGGCACGGGGCAAAGGCTGCTGCCCCTCTTCCTCAGCCAAATCCATCAGCAGGGTCACAGAGCTGGCGAAATTATCCGAAAAAATACTCTTCATTATTCCCCCCCCACCTCTCTCATCTCAGAAACGAGCCAAATGCTGCCCTGATCTGGGCAATCCGTGTAGGGATTATTAAACCAAACTGTATCTGGGCCAAGGTTAATGAAAGAGCCCGCAAAATCCTCCCGGCCACAGCGTTTTGGTTCCCTCATGATGGGTGGCTCGGCGCCGTGCCGGCATTGAGGCGTGAGGCCAGTGACATGCACACGTGCCCCGAGACACCGCCAGCCCATGGGGGCTCACACTGGTTTCCCCCTCCTCGCAAAGGTGACAAGAGGCTCACTTCACGCTTGCTTGTGAAGCCCATGGGGCACCTCTGCTGACGGCTGCCAGGGATTATTGTCATCTGTTGCCACCATCACCCCACATGGACACACTTTGTGCTGCTCAGCGAGGGCTGCAGCCCCCTGGGAGCAGCTCCAGACCTGCTTGTCCCATCTGGGGCTTTTGGGGCAGAGCTTCTGCCCCTCTGCCATGGCTGGTGCCGTGTGGGAGAGCTGCTGTTGATCAGCATCAGAGGGGGAGATAGACTGCACCCGTGTGATGTACGGGTACGCATCCAGGAGAGTTTTCCTCACCTGTCTGCATCAAATCCTGCATGTCTACCTGGGCAGCTTCAAGGCAGCCTCACTGCTGTGGGCTGCCCTGGGGAATGTGGAAAAAATGCTCAGGGGCTTTCCCCCCTTACTTTACATGAACAGAGAAGTTTTTCAAAGTGTAGGATTGTGGTTCTTTCATTTTCCTGCCATTCTTATCACCAAAGGCCTTGGAAATGGAGAACTGGAGCATTACAGCATGAGCTCACACATCCCTGCCCTGTCAGGCTCCTTGTCACTGCAGCAGTTTCCAGCATTTCAGCCCTGATGTTAAAAGTCTCTGGCCATCAACGCAAATCAAAACTAGAAATCATGACACAGAAGCAATGAGGGCAATAAGGTTTTCTGCTTCTACCAGCTTGGGGCTGCCCAGATCCTGCTGCCTAAATCTGCTGGGAAACCCAGCCTCTCCAGTCCCAGCTGCTTCCCCAGAGCTCTCACCAGGGTGCTTCCCTTCCAGTGCCAGCTCCTCAATAAATACTGGTTGTTCCCATCATACTTCCCTCATGCTGGCTGGTGACGCCAGCCCTGCTGGCAAGTGATAAATTCCCTATTCACCAAGTAAAACAAGTTCATCAAAAATCTCCCCAGATCCATGGAGATAGGCTTCTCGAAGCGTCAGAGGAGTTTGAGGGCAGAGCTGCTGTGGTGGCCCACGGTCTGGAGATGCAGCCCCATGCAAGAGACTTTGGCACCAGCCATCTGTCCTCTTCCTGCATGGCAGGGCAGGGAGGAGCCCCTGAAAACAAGGGAAGCAGAGCCCATGCCCCATTTTTTGTCCCTTCAACATCCACCCTTCTGTAAGGCACAATTATCTGTTTACTTAAGAGCAAGGGTAATTAACCACCCAAATGGTGCCTGAGGAATGCGAGAGTCACAATAGTCCCTATTATGGAGTGGATCTACTAAATGGAGATCATTGTTCTTCATGGCATTTAAGACCTGGCAGCGCACCCCAGCACCTTCACCCACTGGGGGCTGGCACCGAAAACACGCAGGGAACTGGTATCCCTCAAGGGCAGTACTGGGAAGCGAGGCCAGCCGGGTCCCCGCTCTCTGTGTCCGGACCGGGGCAGGGCAGAGCTGCCAGCCTGCAGACACTTCTCTGCAGCACAGGAATGGGTGCACAAGGTCTCCCAGCCCAGCAGATCGCAGCGCTAATTTGAATGCTGTAAATATTTGACTTTCATTTGCAATTTAACCTTGTCCGCCTCCCGCCGAGAGTAATTTCCAAGTAAATGGCTGACCTCACCGTGCCTGGGGGGATGTGAGCTGCATCACCAGATCCCAGACTCTGCACAGACCCAGGACGGTACCCCAGTGAACATCCCGGCACCCCAGCGCTCTTGGTTGGGGTCAGCTCAATCCCTGCCAGGATTCTCAACTTCCATAGCTTCCCAGCCCTGCTGACTGACTGCTATCCCAGCAGGGCTGCGGGCTCTGCTAGTGCCTCCGTCTCGCTCCCCACCTCGCAGCCAGGCTGGGGCTATTTGTGTCACCAGGCCACACTTGTGGGACACCGTGTCGTGTCATTGAGCTGCATTTCGGGAGGAATCCATTTGGCGGGCGTAGCAGCCACCTGTGTTTACCCGCTCCGGTCTCGTGCTGGCACTCACACGTTACAGCTTTCGGTTTCAGCCTCCCATCTATTTATATCAAATGCCTTTGAGTGACGTGCCACTGCCTCCCCGCAGCATTACTGTCCCGAGCCAGCCTGCCCGGCACCTCCTCGTCAGAGATGGCTTCAGGGTGACTCAATCACAACCTGAGAGCACCTACGCAGCAATAGCTCCTATGATGATCTCCCTGCCATTCCTGGCACGCTTACAGGGTTGTGAGCCCGTGCTCAGGAAATATCATAGAATCATAGAATACCAGGTTGGAAGATAACCTCAAGAATCATCTGGTCAACCCTTTCTTGGCAAAAGCATGGTCTAGACAAGACGGCCCAGCACCCTGTGCAGCTGGATCTTAAAAGTGTCCAGTGATGGGGAATCCACCACTTGTATGGGGAGATCATTCCAATGGCTGATTGTTCTTATTATGAGAAATTTTCCTCTTGTATCCAATCGTTACCTCCTCAGGAGTAACTTGTACCCATTATTCCTCGTCTTTTCCATGTGACTCCTTCTAAAAAAGGGAGTCTCCACTGTCTTTGTAGCCACCCTTTAAATACTGGAACATGGTGATAAGGTCTCCCCTAAGCCCTCTTTTCTCAAGGCTGAACAAACCCAATTCCCTCATATATGTTGGATCCTGCTGAGATGCTACTGAAGCATGGGATGCCAAGTGGCTGCATCACCCCTGTCCACAGTGACAGGGACGTGCCAGGCTGCCTAGCCGCTCACAGCTACTGCAGAGCAAGGTCACAGTCCGGATGGTTCTGCTCTGCAGCTCCAGGACAGTGGGAGCTGGCTAGTGGTGCCCCAGCACATGGCAGCAGGAGACACTTGGAGGACAGAAAAGGTGTAGGAGAGCAGCAGAAAGGGATATAGACTCATAGAATCGTTTGAGTTGTAAAGGACCTTAAAGATCATCGGGTTCCAACATCCCCTGCCATGGGCAGGGACACCTCCCACTAGAGCAGGTTGCTCAAAGCCCCATCCAGCCTGGCCTTGGGATGCTGGATGCTGCTGCTCCAGGGATGGGGCATCCACAACTTCCCTGGGCAACCCATTCCAGTGCCTCACCACTGTGATGAGATTCATTCAGAGGCACCTGCAGAGCTATTGCCATCAAAAATAAAAGGAGGAGGTAGCCACAGACAAACCCACCCGCCCACTCCCATTCCCACAGCCATAACGAAGCATTATGCATCCCTGCCAGCAGGCTATCTGCTCACGTCACGCCTGGGTGAGAAACAGTAATAGCTGGGCACTTGTAACCAGGAGCCAACCCTATTTATAGCCCCATATAATAAGGTACATCTGAGAGAAGATGAAAGGGAAGAAGATGAGTCAACAGGGTAAACGGAGCTGAACTTTCCCACTAGTGGGGCAGCTGGTTCATGTAAAGAGAGACATTACTCTCCCCAGCAGCATCGTTCACAGTGGATAAAGGCTGAGAGCCATGTCCTACCCAGGACACATCCAGATCCAGCGGAGGTGGCTCTTGGTACAGCCCTAGGGAGAGAGGCCGGGGCTGGTAGCCAGGCAGGGGCTGGGCAGACCCGGCTACCAAGTCATGGCCCTTTACCTTCATCCTAGTCATCAGCTCCAGGCTTTCTCCTTCCCGGCTGGGGGTCTCAGCACCCCCTCGCTAACGCTGCCCCAGCTGCCTTGTGCGCTCCATGCCATCAGCAACGGTCCCATGGCGGGAATTCTCCATGTCCCCACCCAGCCACCAAGGGCTTCCACCAGGAGAAGGGACGTCTGTCCCAAGCACAGCACAACCAAGCTTGGCTCCAGAGAAAAGCAACCCAGAGCTTGGCCCGTGAATGCGCCCACATGTCCCGGTGCAAGGAGGGTTAACCATCGGCGGGGGGCCCTGCAGTGACAGCCCCGGGGACCACCAGGTCCCCTCCCTGGCTCAGCGGGCAGGCAGCCCCTGCCCAGCCCAGTGGCTCAGGCAGCCAGTGGCTCATGCGGGGCTATTTTTAGCCTCCTCGCTCAGCCTTTCATTTTAAAGCCACCCACGGGAAACATTTCCATTTTACCATGAAAACAAGTCTGCTGCAAAAATAAATTATAAGGACATCAAAGCGCTAAAATAAAGGGGGAAAAGAAATGCCTCCTTGCACCAGGGAGTGGGGGGAGCAGAGGGGTGGCCCTGCTTCCTCCCAGCGGGTCGGATGCAAAGCGGCCTCCTAAAGCTCTTTCAGAACAAAATAACAATGCAGCAAATGAGAAAAGCAAATTAAAATAGAAGAGGAGAGCTGCAGCGGTGAACGGACATGCCGGCAGCAACGCAGTCAGTCCTCACAGGGCAGCCAGCTCTCCTCCATCTGGTCTGGGGTGGGCCTTCCCCAGCCACCTCTGCTGGGATTTAACCGGGATGTGTCCCAGGGAAAGCCTGGCTGCGTGTCACCCCTGCTCCATGTACGGGCTCTGGGTCCCAACAGCTAAAGAGGCTGTGGGAGCCCCCTCAGGGTCCTCGGAGCCCCCCAGAACCAGTCCTTGACTCCCTGCACCTTTCTAGGCCATGAGGAAGCTGCTGATCCATCCCAGTACCTTCGCTAATCCATGGCATCAGGAGCACACTGGTTTTGAGCTGTAAAACTAGCTTGTTGGGAATGGGGATGGGCCATGGCCAGCACTGCCATCCCACTGCAGTGACAGCTCCCTCCCTCGCCCAGCAAAACTAGTGGGTGTGGAGCGGTGCCAAGGTCATCCCAATCCCCAAACAGTCCCTCATGCCTTGAACCCGGATCCTGGGGGAATGTCCTGGAGACCATCCATGCTCCTTCCCCATTCCCTTCTCCATGAAGAGAAGCTTTTGCACTGCAAAACGCACAGCCCATGCCCACACCAAGCATGTGGGGGGACAGGGGGACAGGGCAGGCAGCGGAGATGCTGTGGGGCACAGCCTTTAAATGAGGGCACACATGGCAGGGGACAAGCCAAGTGCCTGACCTCCAATTGACATCACGGCAGGTGAAACCCAAACCTCAACTAACAGTGTCCATTACCTAATTAATAGATTATAATATGCCCGAGGAAATGAACCTTTGCCAGCCCAGTGGTGAGGGCTCTTGCAGGGGGGAGGAGGCAAGTGCCTGTGCCCCTCCTCTACATTCACTGTGCAGGCAGCCCAGCTGGGCAGGGGCAAGTTCTGGGCTCCACTGTGCTGGTTTCGGGTGTTCAAAGCCTTCAGCCCTCTGCAGAAACCACACAGGGAGAAATCCAGAGAGGCGCAAGGCACAGGGCAGCCCTTCTCCCTGCCTGGGCTACCACAGCGGCCACCATCACCCTTGCATCACTCAGGGCGCAGCGAGGGGGACAGGCAAAATTGGCCGTCATCTGCCAGCATGCTGGGGAGAAGCCACAGAGAAGTCACCCCCTGGGCTAGTGACGCACGGAGCGAAACCCAAAGCCTCTTGCCAGGCACACTCATGACTCCTCCCAGCGTGGGCTCCTGTCAGGGACCATTTAATCATGGTTTGCATGGCGTCCCCCTGTGCTGACGCCGTGGGAGGCAGTGGTGTCCCACACAGGGGGGTGACCCTGACGGATGTGCCATCACCTCCCCGCTACACAGCTCAGTGGGACACCAGGCTGCACTCGCTTCACCCAGGGAATGACTTGAGTCAAACACTTAATGATTTTCCAGGAAAAAACCCTGCACTGATGTTCTCCCTCTGCAGCCATCCAAAGCCAGAGCCAGCTGATGGCTTCCCTAAGAGACTCACCACCACCAGTGCCCTCTGTCCCAGGCAGGGCTGAGCTGTGCCACCCCAGCAGCAGCTCTGGGTTACACCAGCTCTCGCTCCCGAGGTGGCCCCAGTGCATCCCATGGGATGCATCGCTATCCCTCAGGCCTGCCAGGCAGGTCTGCTTCTGGCTGTGCTCCCTCCTCACACCCTGCACTGGGGAGGGGGTGTCCTCCTGGGGTCTGTAGGAGTGATCATCACCCCAATCACTGCCATCAGCTCTTGCTAACCATGGAGCTGTGCCAGCTGGTACAAGCCCAGGTACAGCTGGCTGCCGTAACTGCCCTGGACAAGAGCTGGAGAGTGTCCTGCCCAGGATGCCCACAGCTTTATCATCTCCCCCAGGGTTCTACACAGTCGCCTTCTCTGCCAAGTGACGCCAGCATGTGATAGGGCTTGCTGCAGGGCTGGCCTCGGGGGGGGGACTCTTTATCAGGAAGTAAGTGATAGGATTAGGAGTCACAGTTTTAAACTGAAAGAGGGGAGATTTAGATTAGATATTAGGAAGAAATTCGTTACTGTGAGGGTGGTGAGACACTGGAACAGGTTGTTCAGAGAAGCTGTGGATGCCCCATCCCTGGAGGTGTTCAAAGCCAGGCTGGATGGGGCTTTGAGCAACCCGCTCTAGTGGGAGGTGTCCCTGCCCATGGCAGGGGGGTTGGAACTCGATGATATCTAAGGTCCCTTCCAACCCAACCATTCTATGATTCTGCGCATGAAGGATGTGCCTGGGATGGGCAGCCACACTGCTCAGCCGTGACACAGAAAGAGGGCTGCACCACAACCTGGTCACCCACCCACCCCCCATCCCAGGGTCTCTCGGGGGCTGTGCACTCAGCGGGGAGCAGCAGGGTTCACGCAACACAAAACCCACAGAATCCCATGTGCTGCCATGGGTTCTCTCTGCTCACCTGCTGCCAGGACAGAGGCAGCAGGCAGGTCCCCACACAAGGTGCTGTGTCACTGCCACGACACATGGCAGGGATTTAGATGTAGTGCTGGTGCCTTAGATAGCTCTTGTCAGTCCCGGTGACGACAGGCAGGGAACGTGCCCCACGGGTAAATATTGTCTGTGTTCCCGGCCATGGGGCAGTTACCAGCCGGAAGCGAATGGGGACCCAAGGACAGTCCAAGGGAGCACCCCGCTCTGACAGGGAGCTGCTCTAGGGCTGGCACCCAGCTGGGACTTGGCACTAAAGTGCCAATGGGGTCCCTGGGGATGGCTGCAGGCTGGTCCAGCTCAGCCCCACTGCTGGCAGGGCAGGGAGCAGGCATCCACAGCACTTGCTGTGGGCAAAAGCCCTGCCTGGAGGCCAGACAGTGCCAGAGCAGCATTATGTGGGCTCAGCAGCCCCCTGGCCACCCTGCCAGCCCAGCAACCCCCTCCACCATATCCCCCCGTTGGCCCCTACCCCTTCCCCCTGGTACCTGCCTCCAGCTGCAGCATTTCCCAGTTATGCCACAATCCAGCTTCCAAGAGGCTCTCCAAGAGCACAGCCAGCATTCTCCTTTTTAAAAAAACTAAAATAAATATTGCCAATTTACCTGGGTAGGAAGGGAATGAGAGAATGCTGAATTACCCTGGCTTCATCCCTGCATCTGTGCTAGTGCCCCACAAACTCCCTGCTCCTGTTAGCAACTAACTGCACTTGGTGGAAGGTCTCTCTTTAGCCCAATTTTTCAATTAAAGAAATATCCTTGAGGGGGGTTAAGCCATGTGTCATATCGTTAAAGATGACATCAGCCTACATTTGCCCCAGGTGAGAAAGTTGTGGTGGCACAGCCAGCCATCAGAGCGGTGTGTGTGCTTCAGCCTCGCAAAATGCCTCGGCCGGTGGCGAGATGGGTGAGGTGATGCTGTGCCTCAGCCCACACGCCGGCTGTCCGAGAGCCCTCCCCTGCGGGATCACGCCAGAGAGACACTGCCTTTGGTTTAGTCTCCTTGCACTAAGCACGCTCGCTACCCGGTTATTTTAGGAAGCTGGCACGGACCAACGCACGCGGGCTTTCTTTGGAGAGCCGACCTGCGCCAACCGGCCCCGTCATTAGCAGAGGTGCAGATTTCAGGGGTGTGGGTGGCTTTGTTTGCTTTGGATTTTGCACACACACTTGTTTTCCGTGGTATTCGCTCCTGCAGCTCCAGCTGGGCGCTTCCCCGGCAGCCCAGCTCAGCCAGCCACCCTTGCAGTCCTGACCTCCCCGGCGCCGCGTTCCCCTTTGCTCCAATTTCAGATAATTTCAGGCTTTGCTACCTAAAAATACTGGCAAGCAATTAATCCCTTTCTGTGAGACGGGACTTCCAGCCCCTGTGCAGAGAGCAGGTGGGGAGGTGAAGCCAAACCGTTCCAAGTTCCAAAACGCCACGCAGGTGAGGAGGTGAGAAGGCAGCTGGGGAGGCAGCGTGTTTCTCCTTGACAAACCAGGGCTGAAGGTCATCCCTTCCCAGGGACACACATCCTCTGCTGCTCAAATCCCTTCCACCAGCTCAACCCATGTCTCCGCACAGCCAAGACTCAGCTCTACCATTAATTCAGGAACCTCTGAAGGGAAACGGTGCCCAGTGCCAACGGCATGGGGTTTCTGTGGCCCCTACTGCCTGGTCCCTTGGTGCCCCACCGTGGCACACTGTTTAGTCCTGCTGACAGCCATCGCCACCACGGGCAGGATGATGCCCTTGTCCCAGAAGGGTGCAGAGAAGAGGCCAGGTGCTATTATTAAGTGCCTGACTCCACAGGCATCTTTTTAATTGCATTTGGCTACAGGAAAGCTGCCGTGGGGTGGCAGTGAGCAAGGCCAAGACCAGCAGAGAATATTCCTGTGGCTGCACAGGAGCAGCCCCAGAAAATCCACAGGCAGGTCCCGCATCCCCACCATGCCCCAGCAGAAGCCATGGCTGTCCCATCCCCTCTGATGCACTGCAGTGTTTTCTAGCACTGGGGAGTCCCTTGGCTGGTGGTGGGGTGGATGGACACTTGGGGTGCTTCCCAGGTCCTTTCCAGAGAGTACGGAAACCCGCTGGAACAGCTTGTCTTTGCAGCCCGGGCCAGCCTGTGCTGTTCCCACGGCAGGTGCGAATGTCACACTCCTCCCCGCTGTCCAAACAAACACATCCCTGCCTTCATAAAAGCGGCTGGTTTTCATATCCAGCTCCCTGCCATCACACCTCCATGACAGCGGGTGCCAGTGGCGCGGTGACGCACCAGAGGCCTTTCGGCAGCCACATGGTGACACTCGGCATCAGAGGCAATAGCCACCTCGCCCGACAGCACGGAAAGCCACCTCTGCTTTGGCTCTGACACTGCTCGCTCTCCATCACGCGGCGGCGTTTCACAGCTCGGGGCTTCCCCTGGGTTCTCGGGGTGCCCAGGGGAGCAGCAGCAGAAAGGCAGTCAAAGGGGACTCCCCGCGGCAGGGGTGCTCGCATCCCTCCCCCCAGCACCGCTGCCAGGCCAGGGGTGCCACCACCCCATGCCCTCCCACAGCCTTTGCCAGGGGGTCCCCAGGGTGCACCAACCCCCCAGTAAGCGCTACCAAGGGCGGTGAAACACGTTTCCAGTGCCAGCGTCTGTGCCGGGGGACACCAACAGCCCTTTGGGGGGTTCATGAGAGACGGGGTGATAGGAGGTGACATTTCACCTCCTGCAATCCTCACTTTGTCCCTTAGCTCCTGGGAGGGTTTGTGTCTCCCAGGCTGAGACCCAGGCGGAGCAGGCACACACACACACACATATATATATATATATGTAATCCTTGTATACAAAGACAAGCAGACCCCCCCATACAAGCACCCCAGCCCTGCCCTGCCTGCCCGGGGCTCTGGTCTGGCCTCGGCCACTGGCACAGGGCTCGGCACAGGGTGACGTTAGGTTTTATTGCCTGATACTGGCTCCCTCCTGCTGCCCTGGACTTCACAGCACCTTCTCTAGCTCCTCCGTATCAAGCTGACTGGCATCCACTGGTTCTATTTTAGCACGAGAGACTGGTTGTTTCCCTGTCAGAGGTTCATGTTTTTATTTAACTCCCTTTCGCCTTCCCAAATTAGCACGGATGGGCTCCTGCTCTGTTTGCCTTGGAAGAAGATGCAGTGCCACAAATTATTTTTGATTCAAGTAAACAAAGCCTCTACCTCTTTTTTTTTTTTTTTTTTTTTCCTGATCCTCTTTGATGTCGCTTGCTAATTTCAGTGCTCAGAGAAGCAATTGCAAGGGCACTGGCTGGGGCCCAGCATGAGGCACCGGGGACGCCCTGGGCTCCCTGCCCTGCACTGCCCGGACACCTCTGCAAAGCCAGGGCAGCTCCAGCCCTGCTGCAAAGAGCTGCTTGTGCCCCGAGCCCCAGAACAATCCCAGCCTAGAGGACTTACCCAACAGCAGCACCCAGGAAAACGTGTACCCCCTGCAGGGCACCAGTTTCCAAACCCACTAGCAGGTGGCACAGTGGCTGGTGGGATGCCAGCCTGCCCCAAGTCCCTCCTACCCCCCTGCCACCTCTGTCTGCTGATGCCAGGAGCAGGGCCAGGTTCCCCGTGGGCATGCTGCAGATCTCGGCATTGCTTCCCCCACCCAGAGTGATTCTGTGGGGTTTTCCCACTCCAGGGCAGCTGGGGAGAACCACAGGCAGCTGCCACAACCAGGCCAGAGGAAACCACGCTTTGGGATAGGTATGAAATGCGTTGGCTTGGCATTGCTCCTCAGTGATGGGGACAAGGACAGCTGGCCACGCTGTGAGGGGACAGCAGTCCACTCCCAGCATGTACACGTGGTTGTGAAAACAGGGATTTGTCCCTGTTCGGCCATTCCCAGTGGCTGAGCCAAGGGATTAACTGGCACAGTGATTCCTCCTTAGCCTGCAGGAAGCAGCTGAGGTTCCCATTCCCAGCTCCCCACCCAGTTACTCATCCCTCTTCACTGACCCACCAGGGGAATGGTTTCTTTTGCTGCCTCCATCCCAAAGCTTCTTCCGTGTTTGCAGCCTGGCAGAGGCTGGGGAAACTTCCCAGGGGAACCCAGCACAGGGGAGCAGCCAAACCTGGGGTGCAGGTATTAAATTAGGGGGTGCAGCCTGCTCTTGGCCATCGTGGGGCACCACAGGGGCTGCAGCAAGCCCAGGGTGGCACGGCATGGCATGCGGGCACAGGATGAGACCATGGGCAGGATGAGACCAGGTAGCCCACCACAGCCCCTCAGGACAGGGTCCTGCAGCTGTAATGGTGCCGGGGGATTTTCGGGTAACGAGTTGCGTGAGGGCCCATGTCAGCAAGGGCGCACGGTCTGGTGTTTATTCAGCGCTCATCCCAGACTATTTTTGGGACCTCTTTTGCAACAGGACAGAACCTTCTCGCCCATCAGCAGACATGCAGATAGATACCCTGGGGGCACAGCCCTTCTGAGCACGGCCAGCACCTGGGCCCTGTGGTGGGGGCAAAGCAGTGACTTTTCAGCTTGGTGCAGAGACCCCCCTGCAGTGGGGCCAGCCCCCCATGGGGGACGGTGACCCCACCGAGCCCCCCGTCCCCTGCAATCCACCCCCCCAGACAGCTCTTCTCCCAGCATCGATCTACCTAGACACACACTCAGCTATTTATAGCTGGGGCTGATGTTGACTTGGATCAAGTGGAAGATAACAAGGTTATTTTTAGGTTTAGCTCTCAGCCCGTGAAGGGAAATAGGCTTTGCTGGCTCAGGCAGGCTCTGCCCAACCTGTCAGGGCATGGCTGAGTGCTGGGACAAGTGACTTCTGTGGTGGGGATGGAGAAGGGATGCACTTCAGACGCACCAAGGGCACAGTGGATGCAGTAGGATGAGCCCTGACTTACTCGTCCCCATCATGCCACCCTGCCTGCCCGGCGGGTCCACCCCTGCCACCTCTGTTGGGGGACCAGTGGCACAGGGAGCCCATGGCTCCAGATGTGCAGGTCTCAAAAAAATAGGGCCAACCCTGGCTGTGCCTCCTGAACCCCCATGTCCCTCCTGACAGGGCAGGTGGGTACCCACGGGGACCCTGTCCCTCCTGTCATGACCATGCCCTCACCAGGACAGGGTGCCGTCATGGCACCTCCTTCTGCAAGAAGGAGGTTTCAAACCAAGAGCTCCAGTTTGGCAATATCCAACTGCCAAAATAGTTGCTTTAATTATAAAGTCTTGAGCACTTGTGTTTGCTGTGCTGAGCAGCATCTAAAAATATCAAAAACACTAACTCACCCTGTAATGAGGCATTTAGCAGAGGGAGTCAACACAGAAACCAAACCAGTGGCGCCGGGAGGCTTTTCCCATAAGGAAAACTCACGGAGCCACCATGCGCTCCTCCAAAATGCTCCAGTGAAACCATGACTTTGGAGTGAGGGGAGACAGTTTCCTCATGGCTGTGTTTCCTCTACGCTTCAGGTCCCTCCATGAACCCCAGGAGCACAGGGTCCTGGCAGGACAGGGTCCGGGAGAGGTGTGAGGATGCCCTGGGTCAAGCCAGGTGTGCCCAGACCCATCCCACAGGGACCCAGTGCCTGTCATCGTTTATTTCCTCTTGGATTTTATATTTCCTTTCTGATTATGCAGGGATGATGTTGTGAATGGGTTCGGCCACATCTAAAATGATTTCAGCAACAGCCACCTTGCACTTGTCCAATATGCCACCAGCCCCACAGCCAAGACAGGGTAAAGCAGCGAGCAGTTGCAAATAAAGTTTCAGAAAGGGAATTTCTGGGCAATTTTAACACTAAGTGATGCTGTTCAGCCCAGCCCATGACTGCTTTGTGAGTGCTCAGACATTTTAATGGCCAAAATGTGGCGGTGGTGGAGACGGTGCCGGCAGGGCTGCAGTGGGACGGGGTCCAGTACCAGCTCTTGTGTGCCCTGGGCTCTGGCACACCTGCAGCAGTGGGATTCTGGCACAGGACCCGTAATTACCTTGGGGCAGATTACTGAAGGACATGGGGATCGTTAGGGACGGGAGGTGGCACGGAGCTTGGAAATGGGGAAGTGGCCGCCACTGTCAACAAAGCAGGGGCAATCACTCTGGTCCCAGAGAGTGACCCCAACCCCCGATAACTGAGTCTTAGACAAACGGGTCCTGATTTCTCCAAAGGAACTATGAGAAGTTTATTGTTATTGATACCTGGGAGGGGAACAGGGGGTCCCTGCTCCCACCACCCACCAACCTTTGTCCCTCCAGACATGATGGGCTGTGACACTGGCCATGGTCCCCACACAGGGAGAGGTGTGACTATGATGGGAGTGAGCTTTGGCCAAGCTGCAGAGGAGCACTGGTGTCACATCCCATCCTTGCTGCCTGGGACATGAC
The DNA here is from genome assembly GCA_026546715.1 of Gallinago undulata. Taxonomy (NCBI): domain Eukaryota; kingdom Metazoa; phylum Chordata; class Aves; order Charadriiformes; family Scolopacidae; genus Gallinago; species Gallinago undulata. The sequence continues at coordinate 2,565,975 of JAOTQQ010000003.1, read as the reverse complement.
ATGATGTCTCAGGAGAGCTCCTGGTTGTGTTTCAGCTCTTATTTACAGTAGCTCTTATCAAGAGCTTTCTGTGCTCTTTATAACGGGGACAAAGCAGCTGGGAGCGTACAAAGGTTTCTGCCGTTCTTCCAGACCCTCCCAGCACTGCTGGCGAGAGGCTGGTGCTTCCCAAAGCCACCCGTATCCTCACCCTCCTCTCCCTAAGGGCTTGCTCTCCCCAGAGCAGGGTGATGCTCCTGTCTCTGGGGTTGGCTGACACCACTGTTGTGGTTTTGCCCCCTTTTCCCGGGAATCCCTCAGTTTCTGGGAGCAATGCGGACGACTCCAGCTGAACCCACGGCACAGCCAACAACCTTTGTGGTTATAGGAGTGAACCACAACCCCCGTGCTGACACACGCAGTTTTAGGTACACGGTCCTGCCTGTGCAGCTCGGAGCAGGGCAGGAGGGTGCCGCCCGGGCACGCCGACTGCCAGCCCTCAGTGGCCTTTCGCACGCCAGCGGGGTGAGATGTTGGCCTCCCTCCTCCCGTGCCTGGCACAGGATTGCACCCGGGAGAGCTGGGGCCAACCTCGAGCTGCTCTTCTGGCCGGCACCTCGCTCGCTCGATTAAAGGCAAACCCTCCGAGAGCAGCCTCCCAGGGCTGCAGTGCAGTCAAGTGACAAGCGTTGGGTTTCTAGCATGCCCAGCACGAGGGCACGGTCACCCAGCTCCCGGGGGCCGTGGTGATGAGCTAAAATAACAGCCTGAAAAAGCAGAAGGATTGTTGTTGTTTTTTTGCAGGTGGGTGCTCTCCCTGCCTCACCTGACCTCACTCCCACCCCAGCCCTGGGCACCTCTCACGAGCTGCCTGCCTTTTGGTGGTGGACCACTGGCATGGTGGGGGGCCTGGAGGTGGTGGGAGGAGAGCACTTCTTCCCCACAGCACCCACCCAGAAGAGAGAGGCTGAGGGGAGCACCTGCCCCATCCTGCAGCCCCCCACCACCAGCCATGTGCAGACTGCTCTCAGCAGCTGCTGTTTCATGGAATCACGGAGTTGTTGGAGTTGGAAAGGACCTTTAGAGATCTTCTAGCCCAACTCTCCTGCTACAGTAGGATTGCCTAGAGCACAGCACTCAGGACTGCATCCAGGCGGGTCTTGAAAATCTCCAGAGAAGGAGACTCCACGACCTCCCTGGGCAGCGTGTTCCAGGGCTTTGTCACCCTCCTCATAAAGAAGTTTTTCCTTGTATTTGAATGGAACTTCCCATGTTCCAGCTTGTGCCCGTTGCCCCTCGTCCTGTCACTGGGAACCACTGAAAAGAGTCCGGCTCCATCATCCTTCAACCCACCCTTTAGATACTTGTAAATGTAGATGAGGAGGTTTATGCCACCACCTCTCGGTGCCCAGCACACGGAGATGGGGAGAGGGCTCCCATTGGCATTAGTAGCCTCTCCAGGGCTTGTTTTTCTAAATGCTGCCCATGCCCTGATGCCCCCTGAATCACAGACGTGTGTCAGCTGTACATCTCATGTTCTGGCCCCCACCCGGATTTTTGCAACTTTTCCCTGCTTTATCCCCCCCTGCCCACGCATCATGGGCAGCTTCACACTGGGAAGCCCGATGCCCAGGACAGCCAGCTCTCCTGCCACCCACACATGCCTGGGCACACGCTGCCTGGCCACCCTGCACACCCACGCCTGCTCCGGGAACCACAAGAAAAAAGGCAGCAAGGTCAAGGGTACACACAGCCAAAACGCCTGAAATCCAGTAAACATGAGTCCTGCCAGAAGATGCTGGTTAGAGTACACAGCTCTGTGCCTTGCTCCTGCACCCCAGGGTCAACCAGGAGAGGACCAAGCTGGATCTGGGGAGCAGGAAAGTGGCAGGTTTCGGAGCAGAGAGGAGCTCACATCTCAGCCCTGCCCAGCCAGGAACCCAAAGCCCCACGGGCAGAGCTCACCTGGGGCCCCGCACCCAAGCAGGATGAGCTCAGCCATCCCTGGCTCCCAGCTCAAGGTCTGGGGCAGGGGTGTCAGCACCCGAAGCCCTGGGGCCCTCCACGGGCAGGGGATGGATGAGCAGGCTCGTACCCCAGCCTGAACTATTGCATAAGGGCAGGAACACGTGCGAGCTGCCAGGCAAAACCGTAAATAATGTTTGTGCCAGGATCCCAGCTCCAGAGCCAGCGGCCAGGGACCTGCACTCCGGGGAAGCTGGGACCGGGCAGGGGAGGGCTCCTCGGGTGGGCACAGGGAGCCCCTGGGGCTGGACACGGAGCTTCAGGGAAGAGTGGGAAGGTGCATTCCCCCCCCGGCTCAGCCTGTGCTATTTAAATCTCTCGCTTGTGAAAGCCAGACCCGAAACAGGCAAATAAATATTATCTGGAAACACAAAAGCCCTGACAAATCTCCCAAAAATTCCCTACGTGGGCTGCGGGGCGGTTGCACAACAGGAAGAGGCTGTTGATCCCATTCGCTCTGTGCCGGCGCCGCTGGCCTCCACCCAGAGCTGCCTGCTCGGGCTCCAAACGCAGCTGAACCCCAAGTCAGGCAGAGACAGATAATATTTCCAGGTAGCCTGTGGCCAGGTGTGTCTCCCACTAACTGAACCCCTGTCAAGCACTGCAGGGAGCTTTTCAGGAGCCCTCTTGGCCACCACGCTCTGGTGGCATGGATGGGAAGCAGGGTGGGGGGTGCAGAAGGGAGATTGGGAGGGGAGAGGTGGGTGCTGCATGGACTTTCCTGAGCTGCATGTGATGGGGGGCCTGACTTTGCTCCTCCAGGGGGCTTGATCACACGTGCATCGCCCCATCTCCTCCAACTCCCCTGGAAAACAGGGTACACACAGTGACATCACCCTTGACATGGTGCTCTGGCCCAGCGTCCCTTAGTTTTCTCCTTTCACATCCCTCACATCGTCCCAGAAGCAGCTTTGTGAGCTGGTGACGGTGTCTCCAGGAGCACAGAGGGGTTTGCTCACAGGCCAAATCAAGGCTCTTGCAAAACAAGTTAATGATTTAACTCCTTTCAGGGGTGACTTGCCCTTAAAACTTCAAAGTCTGGACATCTTTTGGACGGAGAGAATTTGACCCCGAGAACACCCAGCTCCCAACACAAGACAGGAACACTGGGCTTTGCCCCCGGCCAGAAAACACATGGGTTGGGAACACCCAGCTCCCATGGAAAGAGAGGCCAGACCCTGCCTGGCCATCAGCCCAAAAGAAGCAGCAGGACCCCCCTAAGGTGCTGGACCCCTGCTGGGTGTAGGTTGGAGAGGGGGGGGCTGCAGCATTAGTGCTCCCCTCAGTTCCCCCCAGGGTCTGCAGCATCTCCCCATGCTGGTCACTTGCTGCCACCTGGTGCTACCTCACCACAAGTGCTGGGATGTTGAAAGTGGGGGTACCATGGGTGTTGTGGATGGGGACCACACGGGTACAGCACACATGTGGTCCCCATCCCTGACAGCCATGGCCCCAAACAGCCCCGTTTGTCCTCCAAAGGACAACCTTCACCTGGTTCTCCAAACAGGCCAGTGACCTCTCTCCCCTCTACAGGGTCAAAGCCAGGACTCCAAATATTTCCCAATCTCCCGGACACCACTGAGGGTTATTTCCTCTAAGGCAGGTGGCTGTTCTAGGCACCAGATCTGGAGGTGGTCCCCATGGTGTCCCAGAACAGCTTGGGAACAGGGAGGCAAAGCACCTAGAAATCAGCAGGGTGGTAGGTAACAGGAATTAGTCACACTACCCCAAATCAATTTTCTGTTGCAATAGGGTAACAGGCCCCCAAGGCAAAGAGAGAGCAGTAGGGACCGGATTTCTTTAGTAAGGTTTTTGCCACGCAAGACCGTGTAATTCTCACTGGGAAAATAAGGAAACTCAAGATTAACTCAACCTGCAAGGTGGCTGCAAAACAAGCAGCAAAATTATTCTCACTCGTTCCCCGTGGTTCCTCGTGGAGGTGGAAGGAGACACACTGTTTACCACAGCTCCATCAGTAGCTCACTAATTGAGCTGGAGGACAGGGTGCTTAATGACTACACAGCTGCGACCACCCCGAGGGGGTGCACTGGAGAGCTGGGGAAGGATACAGCTGATCTTGGCAAATAGAAAAAAAAAAAAAAAGGAGGTTAAAAGGAAAGGGGAATGTAATTCCAGGAAGATGGATGCAGGATTCTGCTCTCAGGTATGAACAAAGACAGAGGCAGGCGAGAGAGCAAGATTGCGGGAAGGGGTGACTCACAGATTGAGCAACGTCATTCGGCGCGGGAGAGGGGGAGTTGGTGGGGAGCTGTTGCTGTTATTTTACTATTTATTTATTTTAAAACCAAGCTAACTGGGATGTTTGCTCTTAACACACTCATGAAGCAAGACGCCCGCGGTTTGAAGCCTGCCAAGTCTGAGCCCAGAGTTTGTGCCCAGCTGCCAGTGCCACCCCTCCAGGTGCAGGAGCAGGTGACAGAGCCTGCAGGGTTTTATTCCGGACATGGCAAGTCTGTGAACACACAAGAGGGTGCTGCAGGGAGGCACGATCATGCTCCCAGCAATAAATGGGGACAGGAGAAGCAATAAGCTTAAATTTCAGGAGAGATTCAGGCTACTCATTAGGAAGCTCTGTGAGCCCAGCAGCTCCTAGGGAGCTGTGGTGGGATGTCCAAGACCAGGGGTGTCATTTGGGGCTGATGCAGGAGTTGATATAGGGATGGCCTGGATGATCTCTCAAGGTTTCTCCCAGCCCTACTTTACTACTGTCCCATGAAATGGCTGTGGAGCAGCACAGGCTGCTCCTTCAGGGCACAGGCACAGCCTCTGCCCTGGTGCCTGAGCTCTCCTGGGCTTCTCCAGCCCTTGGGTGCCAAAGGCAGAGGCCAAGGCCAACCTGCATGAAGCCTCCCCTGCAGCTCTACTTGCTGTGCCTTGCAAGGACTTTGTGTTACCCAGGGAGATCACCTGCATTGTCCTGCAAACCTGTGGAGAAGAAGAAATCCCCCTGCTGTTACCAGAAACCCACCAACTCACCCAGGGCATCTGCCCAGCTTTTCCCAAAATGCCAGGGAAGAAATAAAATCAATAGAGCAGCACATCAGGGATGTGTGTGGGTCCTGCTCTCCAGAGCAAAATGGAGGTTTCCGGAAAAGAGTGAAGTTCAGAAAGCAGCATGATGCCACCATCTCTGCTGGGCACCTGGCTTGAGGTGACACTCAGAGCACCCTGTTCACAGCTATTTGCTGGGCATTTAAATAAAAAAAATAAAATAAATATATATAAAAAAAGGCAGTGACTGTTGAGATGGCTGAAGACAAAGTTTTTCTGTAAGAAAGGAAAATCAAGGCTCACTCTCCAAGCAGTGGGCAGGAGGCAGCAGGCAGGCAGCGCTGTCGGGCAGGGAATGGCAGGGAGCAGCCTCCCAGCACTACTGACCCAGCGAGTGTTCAGTGAGTAATCCCAAACCGCCCCCAAGAGGCTGGTGTTCGGAAAAGGGCCTCCAGAAGGAAAAACAACCAAAACCAAACACCCCCATCAGATCCTATGTATTTTCCATGCATTCAGCTAAGTCTCAGCTGGAGGGCCTAGGCAGGGGGACCCTCCCCGTGTCACGGGGCTGCTGCAGGTGTAACGGGGAACACGTGCCTCTGCTGTGCCCTGGTGTGTGGGGACACCCTCAGTGGGGGAGAGGGGCCATACCCTGGGATGCTCCCATCCAGGCTGCCATGGGAAAAACACGTTTTTTTTTGTCCAAGAGGATTGTGAAACACATTGAATGAGGGGAAGGTTCAGCTGGGTGACAGGCTCCCGGGGCGAGGAACACCCCCAGCAGCACCCAAACCACAGTGACAGAAAACCCCGAGCACTGCTCTACCTGCCAGAGGATGCTCCATGCAGGGCTGTACTGGTGGAACTCCCCCACAAGGCAGCAGGTGCTTTTATTCTCCTTTGCTGGAAAAAAGGGGGAAAGATGCTTCCCCCCTGCAGACAAACATCTGGCTGCAGCTGTGTGGAGGAGAACCCAGCCCATGTTCCGAGGGCATCACATTTTCCTCTGTGGCACCAGCTGGGCACATACTGAGCGCCCAGGAGCAGATGCCACCAGCTCTCTCCCTCCTGCTCCCAGTAACACCCCAGAAGTGAGGCAACAAGCACCACCACAGTCCTGGATGCTCAGCAGCAAAACAGCTTGCTCGGGGGCATCATTAGGCTTATTAGGGAGCCAGCCCTGCTGTGTTTTGCAACCCCTTCTCAGGATACAGTGATTCAGCCTTGGCAAGACCCATAACAACCAAGGGCTGACTCCTTACTTAGCTTTTATACGAACCTCTGCCCCCAAGAGCCTTGCCACCCAGCCCAGCCCCGGTTTATTCACGTAACTACCAGGAAAGCAACACTTAAACACCAGACAACAAACCAAGAGGCAAACTCCTCCCTCCCAGGATGCTCAGCTACACGCAGGTTCCCAGTGCCCTGGCTCGTCCTGACTGGGATCCAATGGTTTCCTTGTGGTTCCCCCAGCTCTGCCCGTCAGATAGACAAACCCAGCAGGACCCTCTGCCCCTTTCTGAGCCCCACACACAGCCCGGGGACGCAGCCTTACCTGGGGGGTGGCCAGGGCTTACAGGGGACTCAGCGCCAACGGGGCAGCAGCTGAAAACATGGGAGCAGACCTTGCATGGCGTGGGGCTTTTCTGGCTCCCAGCAGGAAATAAGGGTTACTGGGAATAGCAGCTGGTGTTACCAGTTGTGCTTTCAGGTGTGCTTCCAGGTGGAGGCAGCTTCCCTCTCTGTGGCTCCTCGGGGGCCAGCTCGGGCAGTTGGCTGCAGCCAGAGAGAGCTGCAGGTCAGCACCCAGACCCCCCTCTCAAGCACACCTGGGGATTTTTATTGTTGAGAGGCTGCAACGTGTGATGCAGAATCCCCTGAGCAACCCCAGCCCGTGCCTGGGGGCGAGAGGCCCCCTTCCATCCCCCTGCGCTGCAGTAATTAATGGGTTTCCTGCAGCCACCGTCACCTCAGCCCATGCATTGCAGGACCAGGGTGCCATGGCAGGGCCCGGACGGGGGGACGGGAGGATGCTCCCCAGCCCTCCTGGCAGCTCCTCTGTCAAACAAAGCAGCTGCTGGGCCTCAACAGCCTGCTGGGGAAAGGAGAAATGCAAGTACTTTTGCCTGGATATCGATGTAATGCTATTCCCAGCACGCTGTATGAATACAATAGGACTTGTAATTGCAGCTGAAATTAGTATTTAACACACTTTAAGGAGTTCTAAGAGGCATCTTGGCACTTAAAACCTGAGTGCCTCCCCTGCCTCTTGAGATTTTATTTTTCTTCTTGAGTGTTTAGGGCCACCTTCTCTTAATAAAAAGAAAAAAAACAAAATTTGTATTGTCTTTGAAGAGATGAGAGTCCAGCTCTCCCTGTCTCTCTTGATATTAACTCTCTCTTGATACTATCTCTTCACCATCTCTCTTGATATTAACAAATATTCCTTGAGGCAAAACCTGCATCTCCCAGAAACGTGGGGAGGGAAGAAGTAGCAGAGCAGGTCCCCTGGACCAAGCATCATCCCGCACCACAGTCCCCTTCTTCCTCAAAGGAAAAAATAATCATTGCACAGTGGACTCCTTAAATCACTAGATTTTAATAGCCATATAAATCCTTTGTGTACAGCAATCTGTGGCATATGAGAAACCATATAGATACCCAACAACTTTTCTGGCTTTTACCACATAAAACTATCAGCATTTTTCATTTTTATTTTTTTTTTAAATTAACTCCTGTAGTAGAAACAATAACCAAGCAATTAACAGCAAATTTCTAATTTTCTAAAAGAATGGTGTTTCTTCTCTTAAAAAGAGCAGAGAAGCTGATGGGGAGTTTCAGATATCTATGTACAGGTTGTGGTACCTCGGAAAGACGGTGGCACGATGGCTGTCAGCACCTCCGGAGTGCACACCCCCTCTGCAGGGGGGGGCTCCGGCAGCACCCCCAGGTGTCAACCTCCGGGAAGGGCCAGGGGTGACCGAGGGGTGACGGCCGCCCGCTGCTTTGCCTTCCAGAGGACCACGTACCACCTTGCCCACCACCAGCAGCCGTGGGTTCTGCCGAGACCAGGAGCAGCCCTCTCCCCCTGGGACACGCAGCCAGGCACCGCATCCCTCCCCGCGCACCACCTCGCAGGCTGCAAAGCGTGTCTGCATTGCCCGATTCTATCTCTAATTGGGCTCAGTCAGGAGTTATAATCATCGAGAGGACGTACAAGCACACTGTCCTTTCCACGCCACCGCCCAGCACCCCGCAGGTGAACCGTCCCCCTCCCCACCTCCTCGCCATCCAGTGACCCCGGGAGCCCACATCCCCTGCACTATCCGCACACACAGCCCGCTCCCGCCCGTCACGCCTGGCTTCGGTGACGTCGGCATTTGCAGAATTCACGGAATTCATTAAGAAGATCATTATTTACATCGAGGTGTTCAGCAGCGTGGTGTGATAGAAGAGCCGAGTACAAGAGCTGGCCCGAGTGTGCTGACTCGCCCCCTGCCCCACGGGCTTATTGCTGACTCGGGCTCGGGGACCGAGTCGCCCCGGGCGGTTTCCATCCCTCCGGTTCACAGGTCGGCAGGGGCGAGGCTGCTGTCTGCACCCCGAGTTCCCGCTCGCTATGTTCACCCTCGGGGGAACCATCCCCCGGGCAAGGCAGGCTGTGGGCGGGTGCCGTACCCTGGGCAACGTTAAGGCATTACATATACACAGGAGCTGTTCGGGGATTTAAAAAAAAACAAAAAAACCCACTCAAAGTGTAAACATTTTTGCACATACAGTCATCGGACTTCCACGCACGGAGTTTTCTGTTGTTTTCTGCATCGATCACGAGTTAAGGAGCTACACAGAAAGCACTCGAGCAGACGCCTGGAGCACGGGGGTTTCTCTTACAGCACGGCAGCATGCAACGCGACGGACTCTAAGTAGTAGAAATAGTCTAAGTCTCAGTCCAGGACGCTTCCTCCTTCCTAAGCTTCTTACATAGTTTAGGTAAATGTCATTAACAACTATGTGCCGGTACCTCGGGTAAGATGGGTGGCTGCATAAGGAGCTTCAGCACACGGCAAGGCTAGTGCTTGGTGATTTCAGCTCGTTTCTACTTTATCTCTAAGTAGAAAAGGGGGAGTTTCTGCTTCCGTTCCTGTATCTATGGAGGTTGCTCAATGGCCCCTAGGTCGCTGTGCCGGCGGTGCTATAGGTTTAGGTATCAGTGATTCTGCCTTCCTCAGGGACTTTGGCACATTCACCCCGATTCGTACAAGATCCCTGAGAACTTATCAAAGCTGCAGTACTTTACAATTTAAAAGACCCGGCGTGGGAGCTCGGCTCATGCCTGCTTCTTGTTGTTGTCCATGCTGTGCAGCAGCGCCAGGAACTCCAGGATGAGGTTGGCCGTCTTGCGGGGCCGCTCCACCACCACCGAGTGCCCGCAGTTCTCCAGGATGTACACATGGCAGTCCGGGATAGCGCTCGCTAAAACACTGGCGCCGGAAACATCCAGGACCTGAAAGGGAGGGGAAAAATAGTCACTCCACACTATGGTGGCTTTGCCGGCCACCACAGAAAACCCATTGGAGCTGCCGTTGCAAGTCCAAGCGAAATACTGAGTGGGGATGCGGGCAGAGCCCTTGTGATGCCAGTCCCATCCTGTGGTACCCATGCCTGGGGACAGGACAGGGAGGCTGCATGATCTCAGCATGTGGCAGGGAACTCTCCTGGATGTTTTTTAGCTGCCAAGCTCAATGCACATGGGTCATTGCAAGCAAACACTTGCACCTTCACATTTGCACAGCCCTTTGCATGCCTGCAGCTTGCCTCCTCCCACTCCTCTCTGTAACCAACCCTACACAGAAACACCAAACAAGAGAGAGAAGTCCCATGCCTTTGCTCCCCACCTGCCCACAGACAGCGTATCTCTCTCCAGGTGCCAGGATAACTCTCTGCTGGCACTTTATTCCTCTTCCTGGCCCACACATGCCATGGCTGGCATTTGTCCCCTCACTCTCCCCAGCCCCAGCTCTGCCCTCTCATCCCTCTGGCCCACACCAGCTGGCAGCTTTATGCCCATCATCCCACCACGTGCCATAATCAAACCCACTGAGGACAGGGACACATGTGTGCCAGCTCCCTGCTAGAGCAGCACAAAGCTCAGCAGCATGGCCTGTGCCATGCCCCACAGGTGGATGCAGATAAAGATGGAGGCATGGTCTGATAGGTCTGATAGTGGAGGAGGAGGGTCCACCTACCTGGTCCTGCTTTCCCCAGATGACCTGTGTCGGCACTTTGATCTTGCTCATGTTCTCATGGAGAGAGTGCCTTGACTTTTCATCCACAATTTCTAAAAACACTAGTGGGAGGAAGAGGAGAATCAGTCCTACAGGGGGGATGCTTTGCCTTCCCTTCTCACAGGGGTCCCTGTGGGCCAGCCCTGCTGGTGTCCCCTCAGAGGGAAACTAAGGCAGGGGCGGTGGAGAGAGCCCCAACAGGCTGTCCTTGCACAGACTGAGTCCTGCATTGCCATCAAGCCCCTCTGCAGAGAGATCCTCCTCCAAGCCCATCTCCTTCTAGATATCAGTACTAATTAACCCAGCTGGTAGGAAGAGGGTGAAGCAGCGATCCCATCGCCCATGGCTGTGGCAGGGGGTTCCTACTAGTGACCATGGTGTATCCCCAAACCTGTCAATGATGTTGCCCCTTTCCACCCTCAGCAAGGCAGCGGGGGGGTGCAGGGGACAGTTGGCAGCAGGGGCCATGAGGCCAGGGACAGCCCATCCCCACACCCCAGTGGTCCAGCTGGAAAGCCTGGCAAGACTTACATTTCCGATAAAAATCATTGTGTGGGATGCGAACGTCAACGAGCCCCTGGAGGATCTGCAGGGAGAGCAGAGGAGAGCTGTTTTCCGGGGGGACACTGGCACCACCCCGACATGCCCTGCACAGCCTGGCCCCAGCGCAAGCTCCTTCCTAAGCACGTCTGCCTGTCGCAACTGTGCTTAAGTAACGTGTATTTCAGGAACAAGTATTGGTGTCTTTTATGATGCCAACCCCATTTTCTCCCCCAGGCCAGCTATTCACAGCCAGCAGGCTGCCTCAGCCATTACTGTGCTTTTCTTTCTTCTTTTATTCTTTTGCTAAAATAAAAAAAAACAGGTCTTGGCATTACCTTACTTTTTTTTTTTCTTGCTCTCCAATCTACGCATCCCAGACTTCCTAAGGAAAACTGACTTAATGGCCAGCCCCTTGCCAAGTTCCTCTCGCCTGACAATGAGGTGATTAACATTTCCATCGCTTTTGCTTAAAAAGCAGCAAACAATCCCCTTCTAGACCAGACAACTGCCGCCTTAGTTATCTAATGCTTCCTGCCAGCCATATTTACTAAAAAACCCTTCAACATCCCAGCCCACTGCCAAAGACCTTGTGGGAGGAGAAATGTCAGCGGGCCTTAGGAAAGGCCCTTGGGAAATGTCAGAAGGAGCTAAGGGAAAAGTGGGTTTGAAGGCAGAGTGGTGGGAAGGTGCTGGGAGCTGGACTGGGGGTGTCCCGCCTGTGAGAGGGGGGCTATGGCAGCGTCGGCTCCGCTCCTGGCATCACCTTGACTCGAGGAGAAGCAAACCCGTTCCTCACCTCCGAGGTGGCCCCCTTTCCCAGCCCCCCCAGCCAGCCCAGGCTCCTTACCTGCTGCGGCACCTTGAAGCGGACGTAGGAGCAAAGCTTCAGCATGTCCGCCATCTCCTCGGGCGTGGAAGGAATTAAAGGGATCCTGTCAATGCGTTCGGACTCTTGGAGCTCCCGGAGCTGCTTAATGAACTTGCTGTCAATGGTGCTTGGCAGGCCTGGGTTGAATGAGAAGGAGGACGCAAGCTAAAACCCAGATGAGAGCTGAGCGTGGTCATACCAACCTCCCCCATGCCCGCCTCTGGCCTCCCACTCAGTAACTCATTAAAAATAAGAAAGAAAAGAGGCGGAAAGAAAAAATCTGTTCATACAGAAACTTCAATATGTACCCAGAGACACCCCAACCTCCCTCCTGACACCCCCGAGCCCCGTGGGCTGACACAACACGAGGTGTGTTCCCTGCAGACAGCCCTGAATATTCTGACAATAACTACAGAGCTCGTGTTTGTGTGGGCAGTGAGTGCAAGTACCGCTGCCTGTGGCCAAGCAAAGGGCAAGCCTGCCACAGCAAAGGGGCTGGCAGAAGATTTCAGAAGCCCCGTCCGCCCACACCACTGCAGGGGAAAACCCCCCAGCAGCTTAACCCCAAACCTCCCCGCAGCCCCCAGGCAGAGGTTTCCCATCCAGAGGCACCGGGAGAGTCAGGCGACATCCCTCCCGGAGAGGAGTGGGAACCTTGCCACCCCCAGAGCCTGGTATCTAGGTAACGTTCGCTTTGCTTCGTTACTTATTTCTTCTCTGGGAGCCACTTTCCTTGTGTGGGAGGGGGAAGGAGCTGCTATAACAACCGGGATGCAGCAACTCCCTCCCTGGCAGAGAATTGCCCTGCCCAAACCCCATGCCTCCTGCAGCGTGTCATGCCCAGCCTCCCCTGAGCCCCCCAGCCAGGGGACAGTGGGGATGGACAGGAGGGTGGGGGTGGAGGGGTGCTGCATGGGCACAGGGACACCCCACTGATGTTTGCCCAGCCCTGAAGTGCTCTTCCCACTTGGGAGCACCCAAATGTGGGAGGATGGGGCCCTCCAGCTCCTGAAGCCCCAGCCCTCCGGCACACTGGGGGTCTCGAGTGGCCAGACTGGGGAGGCTTTGCCCATTGCTGCCTGGGTTCCCCCTCCAGAACCAAGAGGCTATGGATGTGCCCCATAAAACGGCTGCCACCCCAAGGGAAAACTCATTTTCTTCCAGAGCAGGTCTTGTCCCATCTGCCCTAGTCCCAGCTCTAACCACAGCACGGCAAATTCCAAAGCCCTGGAGAAGAGCAGTCAGGACAAGGCTGTGATTTCCTCCCATGGCCTGCCAGAGATTGTCAGACTCTACATACAAAGTATTTCAAAATTCTTTGCACTGAAAGCCTATTTTGCTCCCGGCTTTGCTCTGGGCTTTCAGACGCCCTCTCCCCATCTCACCCCCCCTTACCCCCCGCATTGCCCACCTGCAGGACAGATGAGAGTCAGGCTGCAAATGTCTTCTGGGTACTGAGCAGCATAGACACCAGCTACATTTCCCCCCATGGAAGTGCCAACCAGATGAAAGGGCCTTCTGTTCAGCTTGATGCACTCCACGAACTGGCAGGGGAGCAGAAGGAGCGTTGTTAGGGGAGAGGAAGAAACATCATGGGGTCATTAGAGAAATTCCAAAAAGCTTGAGGCCGGTGGCTCTGGCTGCCCAGGAAGGACTGTGGGTGGGAGTGGGGCCACATGAGGCACTGAGCATCCCTCACATCCCCGCGTCCCTCTGCAGAGGCGATGCGATGCCGGGGCATTACCTGGTGTATCCTCTTGGCTTGCCCACTAATGGAGTAATCATCCAAGGCCGAGCGGGTCGTGCCCTCGTGGCCGGGCATGTCAACGCACACCAAGTGCAGGTTCTTTGGCAGGAACTGCAGAAACAAACCAAGGTGGTTACGGCACAGGGGAACTGCTGAAAAGCCCAGGGATGGAAACTGATGACCCCAGGTGGGAGTAGGGGGGTTCATGGTCCTCCTAGAAGCCCCTGGTTACTCATGCACCATGATAAGTCAGCTCACGTACCAAGGATGGCACGATGAGAAACTACAGGCAAGACTTGTTTCCCATGGAGGAGGCAGGTACATACCACTCTCCCCTGCAGCTCTGTGTGTCATATGGATGAAAGGCATCCAACAAGCAAGCAGCACAGAGCTGGGGAGGGTGTTTCTAGCACATTCAGCCACCATAAACCACCCACGCATGCAACCATTGGGTCCCCACACCACCCCCAAGCCCGGGACCATTGAATCTTGCTAAGGAGCTACATTGTAGAAATGGAATCCCACCTTGACTATGGACAGCCACATGTCTTTGTGGGCTGAGAACCCATGTAACATCAGGATGGATGGTCGGTATCCAGGTCTTCCTCTATAGGAATAACAAAACTGATAGTCATCGTAGTGTGCATATCTAACCTGCATACCCAAGGCTCGGCGCCAGTACCTGGAAACAAGGAGAGAACACCACCAGTGAGTGAGGCAAGACCAGGGCCCAGCAGCAACATAAGCCAGGTGCCAGGTCCAAACTCAGCTGCAGATTTGCTAGTTTGCCAAGGCCAGTTAGGCTGGGCTCACACCAGTGCTGTCATGGCCCTAACTGGGACTAATTCTGAGCATCTGGTCCCTGGACCAGACCCTGTGCTTACATGTCTGGTAACATCCTTTACACGTGTAGTACCAGCCACTGGCTATTCATGGCTGCCCTGGAGATGGCTTGTGGAGACACACTGTTTGTTAAAAACTTTAAAAAATGCCCCAAATAACTAATTTGCCCAATTCCCTCAAGGCAATGGAAATGGGCTGAAATAACAACGCTAAAACTGAAAACGCCCAAAGGCTGGTATGAGGAGAGAGGTTCAAGAGGGGAAGGCAGCACACA